>OZ023163.1:32654365-32764416 GCA_963678695.2 Diplodus puntazzo
CTTGCCTGTACCAGCTACTGCTTCTGCAATGGCTATGACAGTACATGCAACCCGCTCACACACTCACAGCAACAAGAGCAAGACGACAAAAATGTAGTCGAAGAAGAAGATGAAGACAGAGCAGATGATGATGTTGATGATGAATATATGGTTATATAGTGCAGAGTAGCAGAAGTATAAGGTGCTCTTGCTTGATGAAAGTTTTCTAGTTTTCTGCTCTGATAATTTTGGGTATACTTCTGTTTTAAAATCTGTTCCAGGACTCTTGTGTTCTACCTGTAACTTGTATTATACTCCTTTCTCTATATTATTTAGCCATAGTCATAGTTTGATATGGTACTTACCTTTGCTACCTTCAGTGTCACCTCAGAGTGTAATGTTATGTGAATTAAAATGTACATATTCTGCATCATTTGGATAATTGTGTTCATAAATATCCTGCAATTTATTTTTATAGATTCAGCGTCCTCTAAATCTTCTAAATTGACTCAAAATTAATCAAAACCGGGAGTTGAAATATGGTTTAAACTGCCATTTTGAATTTTGAAAATGTCGGATATTCCTGTCTGCATCAAATGTTGATACTTCATGGAGAGCACCTTGATCTATGCCACTCTCACAGAAGAAGCACTTGTGAATATCCAGTCGTTGCATTTCATCATTTCATCGGCTTTCCCCCTCCAGATTCAACAGCAGTACGTCTAGCTATGTACTGTCACACACACATTGGATTTAATGTGATATGATGCAGCCTAACATAAAACTAATGGCCAAACTATGAACTCAGTAGATGGCCATATGAATGACCTAAAGTTGAGTTGAAAAATAAAAGAGGAAACCAAGATCGCTTAACATTTAAGCAATTTTGCTGTCTTTTTTTTTTATAATTCCGCCTATATTATACAGGGCTTTTGAGGTTTTTTGGGGTCTAAGATGTCTTGGTACTCTATTTTACACTTATTATTTGGAAGATCTACTGGCCTGAGCACAAATTGACAAAATGAAGCTTATTCATTGGTCTTAAAAGGCCATTACCATGAACGTTTTACTCAAGAGGAAAAAAGCAAAAAACGTTTTTCTTGGATATTGTTTTATAAGTCATTTGACATCAAATTTCAATATTTCAGCTGGGCTCCTAGGCTGAAATCATTCAGGAGGTCCTAAAGAAGCTTCATGTAAAATTTGGTGCTTTTATCACCTCGTTACCATACCAACAGCCTCAACACAAGAGCTGCTGACCTGAGAAGGAAGATCGTGACCCAACTAGAAACCTGGAGCCCCCGACGAATACCGAAGCTAAGTTGCCAAGTACCTTCAGAAGATCTACTAGGGGATGTGAATGCTGCTCTGAAGACAATCCCCACAGGAACCATCACTGAGACCAACAAGCTGATACACAGTACAGCAACAGTAATCATGGAGATGCTTGGGTATAAGGTGGGCTCGGGACATAACAAACAGTGCCCACCATGGAAGAGACGGTTAGAGGCCAAGAAAAAGGCAACACGGAGAGAAGTTAGCCAGCTAGCTGAACTGCAGAAAGGAAACATGGTGAATAAAGGTCTCCACACCAGAGGCACTCGAAACTGCCAAACAATGACTACCCGGTTGAAGAGATACACCAAAGAGGGAGAGGCCAGGAGAATAAACAAGCTGTTCTCCACTGAACCAGCCAAGGTGTACTCTCAGTGGCAGGGAAACAACAACCAGTCAGGTCAGCTGAGGTGGAAAAATACTGGAAAGACATATGGGAAAGAAAGGCAGCACACGACACCGATGCCCAATGCCTAAGAGCTGACCACAGCAACCTCCCAGAACAAGAACCAGTAACCATCTCAATGGCAGACATCCAAGAAAGAGTGTCAAAGATGAAGAGCTACGTACTGGCTGAAGAAGGTAACTGCACTCTATGAACGCCTAGCAGCACAGATGAACCAGCTGCTGAGGGATGGGACCAACCCAGAGTAGCTAACCAAGGGCAGGACAGGACACCCTGACGAGTCCTAATCATGAAGGACCCCCAGAATGGACCCATGCCATCCAACTACCGGCCAATTACCTGTCTCTGCACAACATGGAAGGCCCTGTCAGGCATCATTGCGGCAAAAATGAGTAAGCATGTGGCTCAATACATGAGCGAGGCACAGAAAGGAATTGGCAGTAACACCAGAGGAGCCAAGCACCAGCTACTGGTTGATAGAACAGTCACCCGAGACTGTAAGAAGAGACAGACCAACCTGTGCACTGCCTGGATTGACTACAAGAAAGCCTATGACTCAATGCCGCACACATGGATACTGGAATGTCTGGAACTGTATAAGATCAACAGGAACCTAAGGGCCTTCATCCATCACTCGATGGAAATGTGGAAGACAACCCTAGAGGCCAATTCAAAGCCGATTGCCCAAGTCAACATCAACTGTGGCATATACCAAGGAGATGCGCTATCACCACTGCTGTTCTGCATAGGTCTTAACCCCCTCAGTCAGATCATCACGAAGAGCGGCTACCGATTCCGTAGTGGGGCAACAATCAGCCATCTGCTCTACATGGATGACATCAAGCTGTATGCCAGGAGCGAGCGAGAAATAGACTCACTGATCCACACCACCAGGATCTACAGCGATGACATAGGGATGTCATTCGGATTGGACAAGTGTGGCCGGATGGTCTCAAAGAGAGGCAAGATGATCAGGACTGAGGGGATTGACCTAACAGAGGGCAACATAGGTGATATCCAAGACAGCTACAAGTACCTTGGCATCCCACAGGCTAATGGAAACCATGAAGAGGCCACAAGGAAGTCAACCACAGCCAAATACCTCCAGAGAGTAAGGCAGGACCTGAAAAGTCAGCTGAATGGTAAGAATAAGATCCGAGCCATCAACATGTACGCACTACCAGTCATCAGATACACCGCTGGTATCAAAAGCTGGCCAAAGGAGGAGACAGAAGCCACAGATATCAAGACTAGAAAGCTCCTCACCATGCACGGAGGGTTCCACCCCAAGTCCAGCACCCTGAGGCTATACACTAAGCGGAAAGAGAGAGGCCGAGGGCTGGTGAGTGTCAAGGCCACGGTCCAGGATGAAACATCGAAAATTCGAGAATACATCGAAAAAATGGCCCCAAAGGATGAACTGCTAAGTGAATGTCTCAGGCAGCAGAACCCTGATGAGATTGCAGAAGAGGAGGAGGAGCAGACAACCTGGAGGGACATGCCCCTAGTGGCTGGAACAAGTTGGACTGACAGACAGCACAGAGGCACTAATCATGGCAGCACAAGAACGGGCCATAAGCTGTTACTGCAGTAACATACTCTGTGAACCTAACCTGCTCACTGGCAGGTTTACCTGAAGAAACCCTGAGTCTGACGGAGCTGTCTGACAGTGGCTGTCCTTTCCCCCTCAGTCCGATCATGTTGAAGCAGAAATAATTCACATAATTCAACAGTAAACCGCTTCTCATCAGTCCGTCATTTATATTCTCCGGCTGCACAGCGAATATCAGGCTACACGTCATCGCTGACGTGCTCTTAGATCTGAACAATCCGCTTTGTTTTTTTGTTTTTTTTAAATCACTTTGCAGGTTAATCAATCACCTTCCAGCAGCCAGAAAAAGAGAAATAACTCACATTTCATTTGGCTTTCTTTATTTCCCACAGATAACTACAAAAGTAACCATCAGTATAGCCTATTCTATTTTTTCCAACAATGTAATTTCAAATTCCATGTTTCTAGTTTGCTGCCACATTGAGTATAAGACTAAATGACTTCTAGTTCAGTCTGTAGACAGTAAGTGTGTGTCTGCCTCTAATGTTGGGTCCTGGGGGTGAGTGACGCCCTCAGCCTCTGGTCACCCAGCGACCTGACTCAGGACCAGCTCCTCTGCCTCTGTCGGACGTGGTAGAGGTGGAGGTGAGCACCGCTTCATGGTCATCTACTCAGCAGGATGTTAGGAGACAGATGTGTGTTAAACAGCATCTGTTGGTGGTAGAAGCTACTACAAGGTAAAATATCCACTGAATAAACTTTTACTTTTAATATGTGAAATAAAACCAGTGAGGAGCCATCGTGAGACTGTTTTTTGATATTTCATTTTCAGCCGATTTAAATTAAATAAAATAGCCTAAAATAAAACAAAATAAAAAAAAACACTAAACAACATTCAATCACTTCCTCAAAGGCTAATATAAAAGAAAGTGATGTTAATTTCAAAATGAAAAGACGACAGCATCTGAAACTCTGTCAGTGATTTTTACCACGGCTGCAGCCATGCTACTTTTTTTCCCCAGAAAATGTCTGCTTCCTGTTTTCTCCCCTGTTGCCATGGTGAATCACAGTATGGGAGCTCCATTGATGATGGCTTTTTACTAGTCGTCAGGCACGAGCTCAACTCAGAGTTAACATACTCAGAGTCAACTTACCTAACTCAGATCAACTGTTCTGGAACTGAAAACTCAGAGTTTTACTTCACAGGGTAAGTCAGCTCAGAGTTCAGGGTTAGGCTCAGAGTTTGTTGAACCTCCTTTCTGGAATAGCCCTCTGGAGGTCATATTGTTGTTTTGCTGATTGACTTCCTGTCTGCTCGGTGCTAAATTCAGCTGAAAAGTCACCAAGTGACCATCTTTCAGAAAAACTACAGGCAGCTGTATCAGAGTGGAAGATTGATGGACCAAACGTCACCATTCTCATGACAACGGACAACGGCAAAAAAATTTAGACTGCTTTTTATTTTTGTTATACCTCAGACTGGTGTAAGACGTTTATCATTTTTATTTTATTTAGACAATGTAGACTGGTCTTAAAACAAATGTTTATCTTTTGTATTCCTTGATAGTTTAGAGATTAATAGAAGTGTTTTAAAAATATTTATATATATTGTTTATTTATTGTGGACTGGTCTAAAGAGAAGTGTTATATGGTGGGTACAAGCCCATCCAAAACTTGCCTTAGCTCATCATATTGTTTAGTCCACAAATCGTATATCCAGGGCTCCAGATTGCGACCAAGTGAATCTGGGAGTTAATTGACAGCTTGCAGGCCAATGTGTGTTAGATGGGCAGGGACTGGCACTGTAAGTGGCTAATGTGTGGAGGTGAAGGGTCTGAAAGTTGTTCCGAGCGCAAAAGGAGAAGGTTTCACTTTCAGCGAACAATGGCGAAACGAACTCCGTGATTCTACCAGATACGTGTCCGCTGCCTGGCGGAGCTGAGCTGGTTTTTCACTTTAGATAATGTCTTAACTTCCACTAGGTCCGCTGCGCTGCGTATCAGCAGATACGCAGGACTTCGGCGGATGCCGGAGCAGGACGCAGGACTCAGCTGAATTTAGCACCGAGCAGACAGGAAGTCACGCACAGGAACATCTGGTTACTTTTCAAAATAAAACATTCCGTGTTGACACCAGCACACAAATCTCAAAAAAGAGACAAACACAAGCTCTTCCAGTAATCCTTCAGTCGGGAACACTTCGTGTTGTTGTTTTTATACCAAAGACCTGTAACTGCGGCACTGCAAAACCAGATTGGAGCACTATATTATAGACAGACAGCTGTGGTCAATTGAGCCTTCTCCTTAGTTCACATTAACTAATTTTTGGAGAAAAGTTGATCATTGTTCATTAGGGCTGTAACGACACACGCATCAAAACCGAAATCGTGACAGTCAGATCCACGAACCTGTCTCGCGGTGTGAGAAGGCAGAATCGTGACACAAGTTCCACACAATAGATAGCCACAATAAGTAGCCCCTTTCACACAGAGACGCTGCATTAACACCACAGGTGGTTCACCAATTCTCCGCCGATGGTCGTTCACTCAGAGCGAAGCACCGCTGGAGTGAAGACGAACAGGAGAAGACGCATAAAAGCCACAGCCACGGTTCGCCAATTCTCCGCCGATGGTGATTCACACAGAGCGAAAGATCTCCGCCATACCGCTGTGAATTCACACAGAAAGCCGGCGCTACGGCTCCTAAAGAGGCGTGACGGTAACGTGTACCCCCCTGTCTCAGTCCAGAGGGCTGACGGTTGCAGAGATTTTTTTTCATCACAAACACTCAGTGAGTTAAAAGCTTTTTGCCGGTGACAGACGCTGTTTTTCGGGCAGAAATGTCGGTAGGACAGGCGGGAGGACGGACGCTTCTCCACTAAATCTGTGGTATCTTTTTCCTCATACAAGTTGCCAAAGACAGTTAGTTACTACGTTACTTTTGTTTGGTTCTTTAACGTTGCTTTGTGGGACATTTCTGTTTATTAAGTTGAGTGAGGGACCTGTGCAATCATCAGACTGTATGACACACCCTCCATATGTGCAGCTGGCTCATCCATTCACAATGGTTCAGTTTCCGAGTACTGCGCCTCTGATACTATCAGATGAGTTTCATATACAGAAGTCATTGAAATGATACATAGATAAAATGTTAAATTTTATTCTAAAAAAATTGAGGTTTCTATCGAACCGTGGGCCAAAAATCGTGATTGAAACCGAATTTTGAGTTTGGTGTATCGTTACCCTATTGTTCATCCATAATCATTAATGTTATACATCATAGGTTTGGGAAGATATTAGACTCTCATCCGGTGAAATGGCTGATTTAGTGGGGGGGTTGTATGTCAGTGGAACTTGTACATAGATCATGGTTGGATAATCAAAGGTTCTTGTTATATATGCTTTTATGAAAAATCTGTCAGCTGCTTCCTGGGGGCTGAGCCCCCCCAAAGGACAGATCCTAGAATCGCCCCTGGAGAAGGCTGAAGGCTGAAGTTGCAGGAAATGGCCTCCATTGGTACTTACAATAGTCAACATGCTATCATCTATCTCCTCCTTCAAATTTTGAGCGATTGAAACCATTCAACCATCAAAATGTTCAGCTTTTTAAGGACATTACTGCTTGTATTTTTCTCTTTTCAATCTTTTATACTTTTGGAAATATTCAGCTTTTTCTGCAAAATTTTGCCCATTCATCCTTATGGGGATTTTTTCAAATTTAATTTTGCTATAACTTCAGCATATGTTCAGCTAAAGAAACTGTTCAAATATTAAAATGTTCAGCTTTTTCAGCTCTTTCAACCTTGTGCTTTTCAACTTTTTCAGAAATTCAGCTTTTTCCAAAAAGAATTTAACATTGAATCAAATGGGAAAAGCTTCAAATCCTCTTCAAAAATCATCGACTTTCAACCTCTTCTTGTTCCTTATAAGTTGAGCTAGAGACACCATTCGGACTTTAAAACAGTCTCAAGACCTTGAACTATTGGTGATGTATTCAGTTTTTAAAAATCTTGTATGGTTTTGAAAATATCGCAGTTTTAGTTTTAAGGATTTTTAGCTCCTCTTCTGACTTTATAATGGGTGTGTATTGTGTCAGCTAGAGGGCGTGACATCATCGCTAGAGTGGGGAGCAGCTCGAACAATGGGAGAGAAAATTGTCTTCAGCTTGATTTTGATCCCACATCTTTTACTTGACATAGACATTATATGCATAGAAATGTAGGAAATCTTGTTGGGTGTCAGCTGGTCGTCTTATTTCAGATGTAGGACTTACAGTTTTGGATTTAGCAGCCCGAGAGCGACAAGAACTGGAGCAGCTGGCCTATAAGCCACAATGTTAATTTTGAGGCTAAATTTCTGGAGGATCGCAGACGGTACCTGTTTTGTCTCTCGCTCCTGTGCCCTCATTTCTCACTCGACAGAAATAAAAACGACATGACCGAGTTCAGCCATGTCTCCTCTCACTCAACATACAATTAATTCGGCGATAACCATCACGGTTTTTTCAAAAATCGCAGGGGTTTGGGAGGCGTTTTCCCATTCATTCTTATGGGGACCTCTTCATCTTTGTCTCTGCTATTTCTCCAGCGTGTGTATCTGAAGAATGCGTGTGTATTGTGTGAGCCGGAGTGTGTGACGTCATCTTTAAAGTGGGGAGCAGCTGCAAAATCTGGAGAAAGAATTCTCTTCAGCTGGATTTGGATCCCACATCTTTTAATTTACATAGACGATGCAGCCATTTTAAACTCTTTCTGCCTTTAACTTTCCACCTTTTCAGTATTTTTTCACCTTTTTTAAGCTCTTTCTGCCTTTAACTTTCCACCTTTTCAGTCTTTTTTCACCTTTTTAAGCTCTTTCTGCCTTTAACTTTGCACCTTTTCAGTCTTTTTTCACCTTTTTAAGCTCTTTCTGCCTTTATCATTCCACCTCTTCAGTCTTTTTTCACCTTTTTAAGCTCTTTCTGCCCTCTTACTCTACAACTTTTTGGCCTTTTCAGTCTTTTTTCACCTTTTTAAGCTCTTTCTGCCTTTGACTTTCAACCTCTTCAGTCTTTTTTCACCTTTTTAAGCTCTTTCTGCCTTTAACTTTCCATCTTTTCAGCCTTTTTTCACCTTTTAAGCTCTGTCTGCCCTCTTACTCTACAACTTTTTGGCCTTTTCAGTCTTTTTTACCTTTTTTAATCTCTCTTCGCTCTCTTACTCTACAGCTTTTTAGTCTTTGCAGATACTCATCTTTCTGCCTTTCAGCTCCTTCAAATATTCCGCTTCATGTTCAGCTATGAAAATGTTCAACTTTTTAAACTCTTTCAACCCTCTTCAACTTTTCTGTTTTTTAATCGTTTTAAAATATTCATCTTTCTGCATTTTCAACTCCTTCAAACATTCTGCTTCATGTTCAGCTATGAAAATGTTCAACTTTTTTAACTCTTTCAGCCCTCTTCAACTTTTCTGTCTTTTAATCTTTTTAAAATATTCATCTTTCTGCATTTTCAGGTTCTTTATACATTCAGCTTCATGTTCAGCTACAGAAATTGTTCAGCTATCAATATGCTCAACTTTTTAAGCTCTTCCTGCCTTTAACTTTTCAACTTTTTCAGCTTTTCAACTTTGTCAGCTTTTCGGCAGTACATTCAGCAGATTTTGCTTCAGCCTTCAGCATTCACACTATATTTTCGGAGGAAATACAATTTTTCTACTTCAGTCTACATCTACTTGCTGATCAAGTTACTATCTATTGATTTTAACAAACCTTTTTAGAAACTGCCACTCACCCAAGACAGATGGATCCAGATGCATCTCCAGATAGAGAAATACATCCAACTGGGTGGCACGTGATTAATGCAATTAAAAAAAAATTATAATAACTGCACAATCAACTTTGCGTGTGTAATGCAAGCCATATTTTCTGAAAGTACCATTAATGGGATAAGAGGAGGGCAGAATAGTTGAAAAATGTGACAATTTACATTAGAAAGAAATAATAAAGACTTACATTTACTCTTCAATCACGTGCAACTCGTGAAATGTCACAAAAATATCAGCGTACAGTACTCGACCTAAACTACGCCGAAAGTTATATTCATGATTTGTGCAACACATAATTATTTCACTGTAACATATTGCACAATAACATCAAGATTTAGTGTGGTACGTGAACAGAAGTATAAGGATTTCATGATACAGGTTTCGTGAACTGTCATATTTACATGTCAGGATCTGGTTATTATAGACAGATTAAATATTTAACTGTCATGAATCATCACAGGATCAGTGTTATACATTAGAAGCTGTAAACACTCATAAAAACATTATAAAATCCATCTTGTGGTTTGGTGCCGTCCTGTATGAACATACGGAGTAGTTCACGTTTATAATCATCAGAGAACGTTACACACGTTGTTTTTGGTTGTATGTTTCCTGATTATATCCGTGTGTGTGAATGTGTAAATGAGAGGCATTAACTTATAGTACTCTGTAGAAGGAGTTTTATAAAGTTCACTCTATTGACTTGTATTAGTTCACGGGGCGGAGCTGCCTCCTGCAATGTGGCGGCGACGTCGACGTATCGCAGCAGCGGGCCAACCCGTTCAATGAGGCGTGTATAGATATATGTCTAGGACCGTCAACAGTTGAGGTGTCGTACGATACTGGTCGCGTGCACTGTGGCACGCTGCGCAACCATTTAGACGTTACAATTACCTTCTGTCAGACCTCGGCCAGTCAGGTTTAGCTGGCCGCTTTTCCTCGCAGCCTTCAGCAGACCGAAAGGTACAGTCGGTTCGGTCTTTTCCGTCCTAAAGCCCGCAAGAGAGTCCGCCTTATTCGGTCTTCTGAATCGTGACATTATCGGTGTGTATCCTAGTACCACTGAGCTGTGTTTGTCTAAATTCACGGGGAGAGTCTACTCGGCACTTGCCTGATAAAATAACCCACAATTCATTGCAATGCGGATGTGACGTTTTCGTTTTTCCCGACAAGAAAAAACAACAAATAAGAGTAACGAATGATGAATGTATAAAACAGTAAATTAATTAGGCAGGCGATTTAGAACCATTTTAATTTATTTGTTTCACTTCTTTTGACAGGCAATGATACATATCATAATGAACGATTACATTTCAAATTCATGTAAATATATGTACAAGCAGGCATGACTGTAAGAAAATATTCTTTTTCAAACCTATTAAAACATAAAATACCTTGAAGTTGTAATAATAATGATATATGGGCTAGCATCGTAAAGGAAGTTATCTGGTATTGTTGAAGAAATTAATATCACAATAAAAGATCATTACTATTGTACTGAATAACTGGCTCACATGTCATTGTAACCTGATTTTTTGAGAATAAAGTCGTATTATTACAAGTAAAAAGTCAAAATAATACAAGAAAAAAAGTCATGCTATGAGAATAAAGTCGTAATTTTAGGCTTTTTTTCTTTAAGAGGAAGACTAAAAGAGCAGTCCTCCCCTGCATTAAAGTGGAACTCTTGCCAAAAAGCAACCTAGGCTTATATATGAATATATATAATATGATATAATATGATATAATATTTATATATATAATATTCTTATATATGAATATATATAATAACCTAGGAATATATATGAGTCAAACCTTCGTGTAAAATCATATTTACAATGAAAGAGGCACTTTTAAGATTTACCGTAGTTTCATTATCGGGCAAGCTCATTTTTATTAGAGTGCAGGGGCACTCTTATGCTAGCATCAAAATCTCTATTTTTAAAACACTAAGAAGGCTCGACACAACATGAAACTTTGCTCGTAGTATCACCAGGGTCTCTACACATGAACACGAGCATTGAGAACATTGTTTGTGTACGCAAAGTTTACTAAAAAGAACGCTTTTGAACAACTCTCGTTAGCAGCTGGATCTTCGCGCGCCGCTGTCATGGCAGACAAAAAGTGTTGATCCCAGAGTGCGACCTAACAGGAAGGAGAGTAATGGTGGACCGCTCCTCAAGCCTGCCTGTTAGGTTGCACTCGAGGATTGACACTTTTTGTCTGCCATGACAGCGGTGCGCCGAAGATACTAAATTAATGTATGTATTAATGTAATTATGCTTCTACACGAAAGTTTGACTCATATACATTCACAAATAAAGCCTAGGTTGCTTTTTGGCGAGAGTTTCACTTTAACACGAGTGCCATGGAGCACCATATCGCAGTTATACTTCAGTATAGGCTATACAAATAAGGAAACACTTCATATTTTGGCACTTTTATAACTTTTGCAACACCACATTTATCATAAGTATCAGTTTTTTGAAAATAATATCTGTTGTACTTTACAGTAATGGTACATTAATAAACATGATTTATTGTACTAATTACCATTAACGCAATTAATAGTTAACTAATATGTCAAGTAATCATTTACTCATGGTGATCATAATTAAAGTGTTAATTCATATGTATTTGAATAGTTATATTAACACAAATTAACTAATAATATGTTTGTGACCATTTGAAGCAATCACACATGTATTTAACATTTCATGATTCATTCCAAATTTGAAGAGATATATTCTTTGTGAACTTATGTTTGCACATAAGTTCACAAAGAAAATTAATACATGGTGAATTATGGTTAAGTAGTGCTTCTTTAGTGTCCTCTTGCAGTTACAATGTGTTGATTTAAGAATACATCTTTTCAATATCAGAATAAAGGTCACAAGGAGCTGTAATAAATGTAGTGAAGGCATGATTGTTCATCACTATTATGTATTAAAAAATTCTACAAAAAGGGTCACAAAGAGCATTCATTAATGGTTGATTATGATTAAGTAGGTAAGTTCCTCAATTGGACTGACCTGGGCGGCTATGGCTCAGGGGCAAAGTCAGTGTTTTGTTACTGGAAGGTCACTGGTTCCATTCCCCTGGTCAGCATGTTGCAGTGTCCTTGGGCAAGATACTGAACCCCGAACTGCTCCTGATGACATTGCATGGCAGCCACTGCCATCAGTGAATTAATTAGTGTAAGTCGGTTTGGACAAAAACGTCTGCTAAATGCCCTAAATGTATTGTTGGGTTAGTAGTTGTGGATCTGATGTTGTACATGTTAATGAACATATTTAGCAACCATAAACAAATCTTAGATAATAATTTATCATCTTAATTAATATGTTAACCCCCGATAAATGTTTAAGTTTAAGTTTATTTTATTTGCAGGGACAGTACACATTAATCAACATCACTGTAAATGTGCCAATGTTAGCCAGAAGGCTAATTTTCAACTGTTGCCCCTTGGCCAGAAGTTATGTTAGCCATTAAAATAAAAACAACAGTAAAACACATAAGTAAAATATAAAACAAGAAAGAATAAAACATGAGCAGCCAAAAAAGCTTGGACAAATATGGCAGTGCCATGCAAAGTAGGACATAAACAAGCAGAAAGTTGAGAAAAAAAAAAAAAAAACACAGTGTTAGACAGACAATCAGCGCAGACAGTTAAAACATGACAACATAGACCACAATACAAAAGACAGGAAGGAATATGGCACCATCATGCAAAATAGGACATATACAAAGCAGACATAAAGGATATACAGGAGACAATTGCTGACAATGACTTAATGGTTATTAATATATTATATTAGCATTGGTTAATGCCTATTATCTAAAGCGATCAGAGAAAGACAGTGCATAAAACTGAAATACTCAAGTGAAGTACAAGTACCAAGGATTTATTTGTACAAAATATGATCTCCGAAGGGTAGTGTAGATGAAAAGGCCCGGTTTGCAAAGACAGTTCACGGGAGATCAGGAAGTCAGGGTGAGGGGCAGTGGCTAATCAGGAGGCTGTAGGTAACAGCTGGAACCCAGTGGAACCCAGCGGCGAAGGCGAAGGCTGGGACTCACTAGAGGCCGGTGGCGAAGGCGCTCAGAAGCTCAAGGACTGGCTCCATGCACCTGGTGAAGCTGGCTGCCAGGAACCTTGTTCACAAGTCCTGCCACCAGGGTGCCCTGCCTGTCTTCGAGGCCTCCAAATAGGACCTCAGGTCTTCAGTGGTTGCTGAGGGCTTTCAGCCTGAGGGGTCGTTGATCTGTGTTCACCCCAGTGGCGGACGAAAGTACCAGACACCTCCCACACACAACAGGGTTTGAATATGTCCATATTGAGCATCTGATTTGACACCACAAATCCTGCCTTCACAGAATCCGTTATCCAGATGAACCTGAATTCATTTCAGAAGTTTGGACAGTGACCGAAGCTGTCAGACATTTACAAGACAACCCATTAGCATCGCAAGGGTCATCATCAACTCCTTACTCAGCTCTGGTTTGTGTTGAGTTGTTACGTAGAAGCTTAAAATTGGGAGTTTGACACGTCATCCATGGAGAATGGATTTTATTTGAAGTTGCAAACATCAAATTAAAAGTCAGATTTTTTGACCTAGATTCTCCTTCTGGAGAGGACAGGGCATTTACTTGTTTTAGTATCTCATAAAAAACCTGCCTGAATGTTAATTGTGACCTTTATTCCTTCCTTGTCCCCTGACCTTGCTTTGCTCTGACCTAAAAAAAAACACTCTAGAATATTTATTTGGACCTTTGGCCTTTAGCTCTGATAAGCTTATGCAATGTCACATATTTCCGTCCAGAGTTACATTAATCTTTTGCCAAGATCTTGTATTGATTATAGGAGAGTCAGGCCGCTGCATAAAGTCTTCTCCAGCACATTCCAAAGATTCTAAATGAGGTTAAGGTCTGGACCATGTGTGAAAAATGTTATTATTATTATTATTATTGTTATTATTCTCATCTCATCTCATTATCAACTGCTTATCTGTGAGGGTCGCAGGGATGTAACTGCTTTATCCCCTTTTTCAAGGGGTCGCAGGGGTTACTGGAGCCAATACCAGCTATCTCCTGCCTGGATACACCCTGAAAGAGTCACCTGGGGCCTGAGGGGTGTTCCAGAAAGCGGGTTATGTGAAAACTCAGAGTAAGTTAACCCTGAGATGAGGGAAACTCTGGGTTTTCCGTTCCAGAAAGAGAGGTAACTGAAACTCTGGGTCAGTCACCATGGTAACAGACTCTGTGAACATAACCTGCTCGCTGGCAGGTTTACTTGAAGAAACCCTGAGTTTCTACCCGTCTCCTCCCACATGAAGACAGCTGACATGGATTGTCCATTCATTCCTATTCCGATTGATATCGAAGTGCAAATAATTCGAAATGCTTTACATCGTGAGAGAATCTTCCGACCCAGATTAGATGTCCTGTAGTTTCCAGAGGAATATCTGTTTGAACGCTACCGCTTTTCATCTAACAGTATCATTTATCTTGAGAACATTCTCCGGCCACACATCACCAACCTCACACACTGCGGACGTGCGCTCACATCAATGCAAATTTTATGCATAGCGCTAGGTTTTTTGCAAATGGTAGTTTTCTCTACAACATCGGGGATGCAGAGCACTTCAGAAAAGCAACAGTGTCTAGAGCGGTGAGGAAAGTTACCCTAGCACTGAAATGCCTGTTACCAGTGATGGTGGTGTTCCCCGGACACAAACCTGTCGGAAACATCAAAGAGGAATTCCACAGGATTGCAGGTGACTGATGTAGAAATATTCTATTGTTTTTTTAATTATGATACACATTCTGCTGCGGCCTCAGAGTGGGGTCAGTAGCTTAATCAGCTGTCATTTTGCAGGGCTTCCAAATGTGATAGGATGCATAGATGGGACACAAATTCCTATCACAGCACCTAAAGAAAATGAAGGGGACTATGTGAATAGAAAATCCTTTCACAGCATCAATGTCCAGGTACATGACTTACCATCTTAAAAAATATGTACATGAAAATGTGTACAGTACAATACAACTAACTCATGTCATTCTCTGCACTGTGAAGATCATATGTGATGCAGCCAACTGTATCACCAATGTAGAAGCCAAGTGGCCTGGCTCAGTGCATGATTCCCGGATCTACCGGGAGTGTAGTCTGAGCAACAGATTTGCACGTGGTAAGGAAGCTAAAGCTTTGTAAAATGTTCTTTGTCTCCCTTTTAATGCACTCAAATTTGTCCTTTATAATTTCAGGAGAGTTTGGTGGCTACCTACGGGGGGATCGAGGCTATCCATGCCAGCCCTCTCTGTTGACCCCTTACCCTGAACCTGAGCCAGGGCCCCAACAACGTTTTAATGTGGCCCACTGCAGGACTAGAGCCAGGGTTGAGATGACCATAGGCATACTCAAATCCCGGTTCCAGTGCCTGCGTAAGCTCAGGGTCACCCCAGAGAGGGCATGTGACATCATTGTGGCCTGTGTTGTTCTCCATAATATTGCAACTATTAGAGGAGAGCAACACCCTGCCCTACAAATAAATGACCCCGAGGACGACCACCCCATCCACTCTGCAGATGTCCGGGATGGAAGGGCTGTAAGGGACCTTATCAGCAGGAATTACTTTTGATTCAAACAGTCAAATAAAGACAAATTCACGTGTGATTTGGTTCTTCTTTATTTCCTACAAGTACAAAAGCAACAGTTAGGATTTGTAATATAGTTCCAACCATTAACATATTCACATATTTCACCAATGCACCCACCTCAACTGGCATTCCAGTAATAGAATTTCAAGGTCTGTTTTTCTTATTTTACGATCCAGGTAGACCATTTCCTTTTCTGTCTTTTCGATTGTCTTCCTGAGGTGTACTCTATATAACTCCTTAACTGGTAACTGGGAAACATATGGACAACATTTAATTGCTACAGTTCTACATACAGATTTAACATGGTATTGGCGAAACTCTCACTGTATCAAGCTGTGCTGTGGAAGTTGAAGGACCCTCCTTGTGATGCCCAGCAATGTTCTGTTGAAAGACAAGAATGTGCTAGTTGTTTGTCCATTTTCCATGCTCATCACTTCAGTGTAGGCTACATGTCAAACTATATTCCACTTGACAATGTAAAGGAATGTGAATGGGTAGACCACTGCCAGTAGCTATACATAATATTAAGACACACTTCAGTAGGCCTCTCTGGATCTCTCCCTGTGGTGGCAGCCGACAGCGTTTCTTCATCATCATCACCATCCTCCTCCTCCTGTGATTCAGGAAAAGAAACAGTTTAAGATTACTTTGAACTACCATCTGAGCAAGGTCTGAGTATGGAATACTTACAGCTGCAGGGTGCTCAATTGTTTCAGTCGGAGGCTGAACTAAGCAAATGACACCATCCTCAACTGTTGGGTGGGGATAGATATAATATTTAGGAATAAAACACATACATACATTTTTTAAGTTTTTTTTTAAAAAGACACAAGTGTGTACTTACATCTGATGTAGGCACTTGTGTCCTGGGGGGTGACAGGCTCAGATGAGCTCCCCCCTGGGATGCCTTCAGCCACTGGTCGGTCATAGTTTTGGCTGAGGGCCATCTCCTCAGCCTCCGTCAGAGGTGGTGGAGGTGGCCCTCCACCCGTTTTTCGGGCCTCTGCCTTTTTTCTGTTGGCTGAGCAGAACTTAGATGTAAATTTTTTTAACTTAGTATTTTATTGAGTGTTCCTGTACACATCGTCACATTTTAAATGTAGCCTACATATAAAATAAAAATCTGTAAACATTGTATCAAGTTTTAATCTACTAAGTGGTGTATTAAGTGGGAGGACGTGTTAAAACAGAATTTGATTAGGGGTTTACATTACTATTTTAAGTAGCCACTGAATTAATATTTACTTTAACAGGTTAAGTCAATTAAAGAAAAAAAAAATCAAAGTGAGGTGCAATCGCCAAGCAAAACATGCCTTGCCTTGTTGGATGATGTTTTTATATTTCAGCTTTAGCTGCTTCCAAGTCCTTTTTTCCCCTGTTGGACTGCAGCTAAATGGAAATCAGATTTTATTCCTTTTTGCATTCATACGTATGCATATGTGCTACATTCTTACAGTTAAATGTTAAGTCAATGGAATAGTTCAAACTTACGCATTGACTCGGGCAGCAATTTCCTCCCATGCCGTCTCTCTCTCCTTTGCCGCTGCAGCGGTATTAGATTTTCTCCGAAATATGTGCTCATATTCTCCGTATGCCTGCATTAGGACCTCCAGCTCTATTTGAGTAAAATAACTCGATCTCTTTCTTTCAGTTGTCATGGTGACACTCGTGGTATCAGGGCTCTATTGACGATGGCTTTTTATAGTGGTTGTGCACGCGCCTAACTCGAGGTGAACATACTCAGAGTTGATTGAACTAATTCATATCAGCTGTTCTGGAACCGGATACTCAGAGTTTCCCATCTCAGAGTAAGTCAACTCAGAGTTTAGGGATAGACTCAGAGTTTGTTGAACCTCCTTTCTGGAATACCCCCCTGTTCTGCGAAGGGGGCTCAACATAGCCAGGCTTTGTGCTCAGCTCAACAAAGCCCCAAGTCCCCAAACAGAGTTAAACGGTTCTGCGACGGCGGTTATCAACTTAATTTGTCAAGTCCGGCTCTCTGCTTTGTGCTCTGCGCGCGTTCACATAAAGGGGGCGTTTGACGTCATATTATTCTACTTCAGTGCGAAAATGGATCGATCCCGGGCCACATATTTTACTCAAGACGAGCATTTTCTTATTATGCAAAGCTATGAAGAATTCAAAGAAACCATCATGGCAAAAAGTAACACTGTCGCTGCCAACAGAGCGAGGGAGGGCTGCTGGCAGAAAACTGCTGAAGTTAACAATGATTAATATTATGATCAATATTATATTAAGCCCTTAGTGTTTTAATTTCTGAAAGCTCAATATTGTGCAACTTTTACATATTAACCCTCATCCATTTAAAAAATAAATAAACTGAAGCAACAACTATCTTTTTTTAAATTTTTGAATGATGTCTATATTGTTTTCACATTTTACTGATCTCAGTTATAGAATGCGCGTGTGTTTTATTGAAAGTGAGGCTGAGTGTGCGTAGGCTATAAATGTTTTGTGTTTTTTTGTATAACTGTGTCGGGATGAACAAGCACATGTAGCTGCTGTCCCTGTACAATGACAATAAAGACCTGTTTGACAGTGAAAATAGCTCAAGCCTGTAAGATTTGTGTTTGGGCTACACTGCCCTACAATGGGTGAAAAATGGATCAGTTCATCAGTTTATTCATGGCCACATCAAAGAAATGATTAACTTTACTCATCATCTGTGACAAATAAATACTAGGTTGGCCTAATTAATATTTCATATTGCATGTTATTAAGATGTGGAAGCAGCAGTCGGACATGGCAGCAAGTGTGTGGATAATATACTGTATCCCATTTTATTTTAATATCATCACTATCTTAAGATTGCAGATTCTCAGTAAGAGCAAGAACCACTTTGCGGATGGCGCAACACGCAGTGTCCTTGCTCAGATTTTCTGCATTACCAACTGAATGTAAGTAGTTTGGCCGACAGTGAGCGCACAGCTTCTTCAGTGGGATCCGGACACTCGGCTCAATAAGTAAGCACATGTACCGTATTCCCTCGGCTGAAAATCTATATCGCTCATAGAGAATTTCATCAGGAAATGCCAGCGGGTCAGCGCGATCTCAAAGAAGCCGCTCACGTCGTAGTGCTGCCCGAATTATTCTTGCTCCCAGGTCCACCGGTTCCGAATGAATGATGACGCCATCTCCGAATGAGTTACACAGTGAAACAGCGGCGCTTTTAAGCTGAAACTCTGAACATAACCTGGTTGGGTCAGGTTATGAGCTAAGCATAAGTTACCATGGTGATCTAGCCGGGTTAAAAGAGAGCCACCTTTGTAGTACAGGGAAGCCTGGCTTTAGACTCAACATACCTCGCTAACCCACCAAACTGGCTTCGCAAAACACCCCTCAGCTCATCGCAGGGCCCTTACTGATGACAGAGGCCGCCACGCAATGCCAACTGCACATCAGGAGCAATTTTGGGGTTCAGTATCGTGCTCAGGGATACTTCAACATGCAACTCAGCTCTGCCCCAGGGGAGCCGGGATTCGAACCAGCGACCTTCCGATCACTAGTCGACCTGCTGACTTACAGCCACCAACATGAGTTTTGGACTTCCTGCTTTCTATGATGTAAAAATCGTCATTTTGCGTCATTGAAAGCAGGAAGTCCTATATCTGTGTCGAGGGGTAAGACTACAAACGCTTCGCTCATTTTTCCAAGGGTGGGGGCTAGAGGTGGGACCCACTCACGCTACAGACCTATCACAGACCAGTGGGCGGGTCTTCACTTGCAGAAACGAAAACACATAGCCGCCATCTTTGTTGGACGCTAAGCGAACAGACGCTGTGCAGTCAGGCTTGTACTCTTGTATTCAAGATGATCATTCAGATATCGAAGAGAGTGATTTCGAAAGCATGACGCTCGAGTCAGATGTTCGCGGCGACTTGTACGGGCTGAGAGAGATGGAGGCGGCAGGTCTTCCGCCTCGGCTGTGGCGGCTGCTGCAGCCGAGGCGGAAGACCTGCCTGTCCCGTACGAGGAGCCCGGACTGGCTCGAGCAGGGGCGGACTGGTGGTGCTCTCGCTGTGCGCCTATGGACACCGAACTGGACTCTGTCTGCTGCAGTGAATTCCAGAGATGCCAGTTTGTTTGCGACGAAATATCTACAGCGGATGGAGATATGTGTGGTGTGCCGGATTAGTGGGAGTGGCTTGCAGAGCTGTGCATTGTGGTGCATTGTGGGAGTTGTTGTCTTTCATACAAATGCACCCTAAAGTCACTTTCTGCCTTTTCTAGGTCAAATATGCACACAATTCGAAAATTATGTTACAGTTTGACTACAAATATGACCCTCTTTCAATAAAGATTAATGTTTCCACCGGTGAAATGCTTCTTTAAGTGATTTATGTGAAGATTTTTTTCCGAACACATTTCTTCCACGAAGATGATGGTTCACCACCATCCTTTCATAATGTGTTGGACAATTCTCAATTTTAGTAGTTTCAGCAATCTCCTGAGTGGTTTTCTTTGCTTGATGCACGTCAATAATTGTACTTTTCTGAAACATTAGTTTTAGTTTTTCCATGTTTTCACAGGATATGTGTTCCATTCTCCAGCATCGTACACTTTCTTGGCTCTGGCATGGTTGGCAGAAGTGTGCTTTGGCATGGTCTGTTTTCTCATGCATGAGAACAAGCACGGGTATGTGGACAAGAGGTAACCATGCTCAGGTCCATTTGAGGATGGAGCAATATGTGAGTGCAGGCCACCAGGGGGACTGGGGAGGAGGGACAATCATGCTGGGCCAGGTGTGAGTGCACTCCAAGTGTGACACGTGCAAAACTGAACAGGGAAACCCTGTCTTCATATTATGGAAGATAATTTGCCAGTTAAGCATCTTCCATGCAACCAGATTATCGCTCTGTCAATCTGTGAAAAGGGAAGAAATCTGTGTTCATTTAAGATATGAGAGATCAATAAACCTTAAATATTTAAGAGGAAACACAATGATGACTAAAGTAAAAGTCATCCATCCTATCTATCTAAAGTATTTTGTTGTGTCAGAGTCAGAAATGGCTGCCATTCACTGTATAGAAATATCCTGGTTAATAATAAAAGCAGAGAAAATTAAATTTCTTACACAATGAAAATGGATGGGTAACTGGTTCATCTTATATTCAAAACAGTAACTTTTTCAATCAAAGATATTTTCCTCCTCAGCCTCTCAAAAAAGTCACCTTATCTGACAATTCCTCTGCCACCATGGATCTGTAGAAAAGCAGGAAAGAACTAAGAAAACTGTCAGGGTCAAGAAGGGAAGGTGGACCCAAATGCATGAGAAGGCCGGCAGGAAATACAATGGATAAGGTGAACGAAAGTGAACGGAATCACTTCAGGAACTGATTCGTTCCTTTCTCAGTTCAGTTGAGCTCAGCCGCGAGCATGCCGGCCAGGAGTGGAACTGCCGCGACTCACTCAGAGAACTGTGAGGACGTGATTCACCGTCGCGCTGTGATTCATTCCTAATTTGCGAACCTACTGCACACAGAGAACTGTCGCTGAGGACGTGATTCTCGTTCACGTACTGTGCTGATAGTGGCGCTGTGTCACTCACTCACTCACTCAGGGCAGAGGAGTTAATTCAAGTTCAGTAACCGTACTGTTAAAATTAGCGCTGTGTTGCTAACATCCGTGTAGCATCATGTTAAGTGATTTTACTGCACAGTAATAGTCACTCACGTTCACGAATGTGATTCTCAGACCTGCTGAGGATGTGAATCACGTTCAAGCTGATTCAGTGACAGCGCTGCGCGAACGTGTATCACGTCCTCAGCAGGTCGTTCGCGAACGACTGATTCACTCATGATTCGCGTCGCTGAGGGAGTGATTCTCGTTCACGTACTGTGCTGATAGTGCCGCGGTGTCAATCACTCACTCACTCACTCAGGGCAGAGGAGTTGATTCACATTCAGTAACCGTACTGCTAAAATTAGCGCTATGTTGCTAACATCCATGTGGCATCATGTTAAGTGATTTTACTGCACAGTAAAAGTCACTCACGTTCGCGAACGTGATTCTCAGCAGGACGTGAATCACGTTCGCGCTGTCAATCACGTTCGCGAACGTGATTCACGTTCACGCTGATTCAGTGACGGCGCTGCGCGAATGTGATTCATGTCCTCAGCAGGTCGTTCGCGAACGACTGATTCACTCATGATTCGCGTCGCTGAGGACGTGAATCTCGTTCACGTACTGTGCTGATAGTGGCGCTGTGTCACTCACTCACTCACTCAGGGCAGAGGAGTTGATTCACGTTCAGTAACCGTTCTGCTTAAAGTAGCGCTGTGTTGCTAACATCTGTGTAGCATCATGTTAAGTGATTTTACTGTGCACAGAGGACACTTTCACCGTGTAATAATTTTAGTGCATGTATACCACAAAGCAGCGCTGCGTCTCCCGCGAATGACTGTGTACTTTAGTCCGTGAACGTACCGTCCTTCAGTAAGTGAACGTGAACCTCAGGGCTGAATCATGAACTGAATGACGGATCGTTTGGCTGCTTATCAGTTCAGGGAGTTGGAGAGCACTGAACGATTCGGTGAACAAATCTTTTGAACGAATCATTTTAATGAACGGATTCTAGAGATTCAGTACAGTAAAAAGAACTGCCGTTCCCATCACTAACAGACAGCGTGTGGAGGAAGGGGTGTGTGACATGTGTCTGGTACCTGCTGCGGTGTGTGTGTGTGTGTGTGTGTGTGTGTGTGTGTGTGTGTGTGTGTGTGTGTGTGTGTGTGTGGGTGTAGTGAGCGGACCGGGAGAGGAGACCAGACTTCGATGATTAGATGATGGACCCCAAATCAGGTAAAAAAAGAGAAAAGGCGGTGCCGAGAGGGAGAGAGAAAAAAGGAAAGGTGCTGGAGGATGACACGGCCAAATGCCTCAAATTGACCCCCCCAGCCATGGTGCCATTAAAAAAAAAGATGCATCTGCAAGTAAGTTTTGTAAAAAAAACACTGGTTCTTGTCAGTATGAGGTCCAGGGACACCCAAGGGACAGTGTAAATATGTAGCCTACTAGGCCCTGGCCTTGAAATTAAAATAAGGATTGGGATTTTAAAATCACTGATTTACAAGTCACTTTTTTTTTAATTTACTGTTTTTGAAATCATTTATTTTTGCAACAAATGGGATGTAATCATTCCATTATTATGTATATAAATACAAGGGCAAATCAAGTGAGATATAGGCAACACTATCTTACTGTATGAACTATAGTGTATGGAAAAACACTGTAAGCATATGTTTGCTATTCAAAGGTGGTGATGGTGATGACAGTCCTGCTGGTGCTTCAGGAGAAGGCAGTGCAGAGCAGTTGGCAGAAGGTACAGAATTATTTCTACAGTAGAGAACCAACATGCGACAAGTTGCAGACATATGAACACCAACAGGCACTGCCATTTGACATAAATGGCTCTAATTGTAATAATAGCTGTCTTGGCACTACAGCATTATTCTATTAAGCACTAGTGTTGTTGAATTTTGCTGTCTGTTGCTGACTTGCTGTTATGTATCCCAGCCCAAACATGCGTGTGTGTGTGTGCATGTGTGCATGCGTGCCCATGCATGTAGGTGTGGGTGTGAATGTGTGTGTGTGGGCAAGGCCAGGGTGGCCTGGTTACATGACTGACTCCTGGCCTGAAAAAGTCTCCCAGTCTGGCCCTGGCCAAATCAGGAACAGGCAAACACAGAGGAACTGCAGGATAACAGAAACTGAACATATGACTCAACCATGACAGAACAACGGACTGGAATTAAATACAAATTAAACTAACGAGGGGAGGAGATGCAGGTGGAGTGAGGCGGAGAAACACACAAATATTTTAAAAAAACAACGCTGATAGGTATCAGTGTTTCCCCTAGGTTTTTTTGTTGGCGGGGTGGTATCTGCGGGATGGGGCGGGGGGGCTTGTCCGGCTGAAAATGTTTTACATTGAAAATTTACATTCAGCGACTCCTAAAACCTCAAGGTAATGAATAGAACAATTTAATTTAACTAGAAATTTTGTATTTCCTGCGAAAATACAGTGTGAATGCTGAAGACTGAAGCGAAATCTGCTGAATGTACTGCCGAAAAGCTGAAAAAGTTGAAAAGTTCAAGGCCGAAAGAGTTAAAAAAGTTGAACATATTGATAGCTGAACAGTTTCTGTAGCTGAACATGAAGCTGAATGTATAAAGAAGCTCAAAAGGCAGAAAGATGAATATTTTTAAAAGATGAAATGACAGAAAAGCTGGAGAGGGCTGAAAGACTTGAAAAAGTTGAACATTTTAATTGCTGAACATCAAGTTGAATGTTTGAAGGAGTTGAAAATGCAGAAAGATGAATATATGAAAAGGCTTAAAAAGTGGTAAACTAAGAGGGCTGAACGAGGTTAAAAGGTGAAAAAAGACTGAAAGGGCCGAAAAAACGTGGAGTAACAGGGTTGAAAGAGCTTAAAAAGGTGAAAAAAGACTGAAAAGGTGGAAAGTTAAAGGCAGAAAGAGCTTAAAAAGGTGAAAAACGACTGAAAATGTGGAAAGTTAAAGGCAGAAAGAGTTTAAAATGGCTGCATTGTCTATGTAAAGTGAAAGATGTGGGATCCAAATCCAGCTGAAGAAAACTCTTTCTCCAGATTTTCCAGCTGCTCCTCACTCTAAATATGATGTCATGCACTCGAGCTCAGGCACTACACAGGCATACACATGCTGGAGAAATAGCAGAGACAGAGAAGAGGTCCCCTTATGAATGATTGGGAAAACGCCTCCCAAACCCCTGTGATTTTGAAGAAAACCGTAATGGTTATCGCAGTAAGATTGGTACGTTGAGTGAGAGGAGACACGGCTGAACTCGCTCATGTCATTTTTATTTCTGTCGAGTGAGAAATGAGGACACAGGAGCGAGAGAGAAATAGGGTACCGTCTGCTCTCGGCCAGAAATTTAGTAATGTAAAGTAAAAGATGAGGGATCCAAATCCAGCTGAAGAAAAGTCTTTCTCCAGTGTTCCAGCTGCTCTCAATCAAGCGATGATGTCACGCACTCTAGCTGACGCAATACACACGCATTCTTAAGATACACACGCTGGAGACATAGCAGAGACAGAGATCAAATTGGCCCTCATGAGAATGAATGGGAAAACACCTCCTAAACTCCTGCGAATTTTTGAAGAAACTGTAATGGTTATCGCCCAAATATCTACATGGTGAGTGAGAGGAGACATGGCTGAACACGCTCATGTCTTTTCATTTCGTTCGAGTGAGAAATGAGGGCACAGGTGCGAGAGACAAATCAGGCACCGTCTGCTTTTCGGCCAGAAATTTAGCCTCAAAATTAACATTGCGGCTTATGGGGCTATGTTTCAACCTCTTGTCGCTCTGGGGCTGCTAAATCCAAAACCGTAAGTCGTACATGTGAAATGAGACCATCAGCTGAAAGCCAACAAGATTTCCTACATTTCTATGCATATATTGTCTATGTCAAGTAAAAGATTTGGGACCAAAATCAAGCCGAAGATAATTTTCGCTCCTATCTTCGAAAGCCGCTCTCCACTCTGGCGATGATGTCACCCACTCTAGCCGACACAATACACACCCATTATAAAATCAGAAGAGGAGCTAAAAGTTCTTAAAACTAAAACTGCGACCATTTCAAAACCGTACAAGATTTTTTAAAACTCAATACATCGGCAATAGTTCATGGTCTTGAGACTGGTTTAAAGTTTGAATGGTGTCTCTCGCTCAACGTATGAGGAACAAGATGAGGTTGAAAGGCGATGAGTTTTGAAGAGGATCTGAAGATTTTCCCATTTGCGTCAATGTTAAATTTTTTTGGGAAAAAGCTGAATTGCTGAAAAAGCTGAAGAGTTAAAAAGCTGAAAAGTAGATGGCTGAAAGAGCTGAAAAAGCTGAACATTTTAATAGTTGAACGGTTTCAATAGCTGAACGTATGCTGAAGTTATTGTCAAGTGGCCCTCACACTTATGAGGTTATAACTGCAGCTGCCCCCACTTGAAAAGACAGCTTGATTCGGAAGATTGGACTGGACTTCACTCAATGACCAAGATTCAGCTTTCTTTCTTTTCTTTCTTTTTATTTGAAAAGTTGCCGAGGCCAATACCAGGTGAAAAACCTTAAACACAAACACAGATAGAAGGTCAGGAAAAATACAACCCAAAACCCATAATCAACATAACCCGAAATCAAATACTTAATTTTGACAGTACTATAAATTAATCTTGAAAATAAGTAGAAATTACTCATATTTAGACACCCAAAATGAATTAACTATTTTTTAAGCAGTATCTGATGATGATTTTAATCTTACAAATTTTGTCAGCTTTTAACTTCCATATTACACACATCATTTTATCAAATTACTTTTAGCTTGAATATTCCCTTTAAAACTACACCACGCCATAAAATGCGCTTCAACCCACCTGACACCAAATATACAACATCTTAACTTGCACTTTAAATGTATAACTTATTGAACATGTTACATTTTAACCTGTATTCCACCACATAATTAGTCCACAATGCAGGCAGCACAGAGACATAACTAAAAGCTCACCGGCTCCTTCTTCCTTTGAACCAAGCCTTATTCCTGCAGTCTCCTTTTCCAAAGTCCAAACTCTGCAACCATTCCTCACACACTGCTCTCCCATTGTCCTGTGAGTGAGTGTCTTCAAACCTCCTGATTAGCAGATCGTCTCCACCTGGTGCCCTCAATCAGCTGCCTCCAGGCTTAGAGGCGTGCCCCAACCTGATACACTCAGGCAGAGATGGGGTTGGCCTGCAGTTTACCTCAACACCTCCCACTCGATCTTCCCACGGAAATCACTGGAAAGATCGCACACAGTAAACTTGTGGTCAGCGATTCCCTCCCGGGCTTCTGGCCTGCTCTTCACCTGGCAGCAGAACCACCAATCGTCGGACGTCCCGGCGAAGAATTGTGGACTGAAGGTCCCTCCGAATGCTGGAGACAGGATGCTTGGCAGCGGGATGCTTGGATGCTGATGTTGCATGCATCCTCGGGGATGCAGGAGCCTGCCACGACTCTGACATTCACATTCCGTACAATGCCTTTGGAGTCTGGGTTGACGTTGACGACTCTCCCAAGCTTGAAATGTCCCCTCAATGCATTCTGGTCACACAACCAAACAATATCTCCGACTGCAACATTCCTCTGTGTGGTGTGCCACTTACTCCTCACAAAGAGGTTGGGACCGCCAAGTTGGCTCCAGGAACTCCAAAATTTGTTGACCTGGTGCTGCATTTCCTGAAGTCTTTTATAGGAATAGCTTGTGAAGTCAAATGTCTTCCAGTCACCACTCGTTGATGCTCGTCCCAGAAGGAGTGTATTGGGTGTGATGTACTGCACAGTGTCTTCCTGGCTCTACACCCTGACATCAATGGGGCGTTCATTAGAAAGATTAGCAGCGAGCTGAAGTGTCGTCTGAAGCTCGCTGTAGCTGAGCCCTGATTCTCTCTCCAGACTCTGGAACGCCTTCTTCACAATCCGAACAGCTGCTTCGGCAGAGCCATTTCGATGAGGTGAATCAGCTGGCTGGATTTGCCAGTGCCAGTCGGTGCCATTTTGAGCTGAAGTCTCCTCAACAGCAGACCTGTCCAGGCCATTCAGGAACTGATACAGCTCTTCCAAAACAGGTTTGGCACCGACAAAATTTGTCCCTGGATCAGACCAAATCTTCTTAGGATGCCCTCGAACTGCTGTGAACCTCTGATAAGCCATCAGAAAGCTTTCAGTCGACATGGTGTTGGCCAGCTCTGTGTGGATTGCTCTACTGGCCATACAGCAGAATACGACTCCCCACACCTTCATCGTGACTCTCTTCCTTACATCATCTTTGACCTGATACGGTCCAAACAAGTCAACTGCTGTGAACTCAAATGGGGCTGCCGGTCTAGTTCTCTCTTGAGGCAGATCACCCATCACT
This sequence comes from Diplodus puntazzo, assembly GCA_963678695.2. Lineage (NCBI taxonomy): Eukaryota > Metazoa > Chordata > Actinopteri > Spariformes > Sparidae > Diplodus > Diplodus puntazzo. Next base: position 32,682,045 of record OZ023163.1, read on the forward strand.
TGCTGACATATTCTAGCTCTGGCTTTCTTGCAGATCACACAGTTTTTAATGACTTTTTGAGCAATTCTTCGTCCCTTGATGACCCATGCTCTCTTTCTCATTTTCAGTAGTGTCGCAGCCACTCCCTCGTGACCTTTGCTGTGAGCTTCATGAACCAACAATGTTGAGACCCAGGCGCTGTAAGGTAAGAGGGGAACACCAACCCTGTCTTCTTTGAAAGCCTGGACTCTCCCACCACAAACCAATAGCCCAGTGCCTTCCTCTTTGCAGACTACCAGCCGGTCTATTGTGGTGGTTGGAAAGGTCACGCCTTCTTGTGCAGCCAGAAAAAGGTCTCTTAAAGCATCTTGGCGCTCTGTTGCAGTGATGACCCCAGCTGATGAAACTGCCTCCCACTTTGGGGTTCCCAAGATCCTACTTTGTGCTGCAAAGTACTTCGCTGCCCTCCAGACCTGGGCGACCGTCTTAACTAGGCGAGTCAGGCTGCTGAACCGTCCTTCATCCACCAGGTTTCGGACAGCAACACCGGCAGGTGGTCTCCGACACTCCCGCGCTGGTGGCTCTTTCTTCACCTAAGCTCTTGGGAGTGCAGCAGTGAATGATTTTTTCTGCATCTTTCCAACGCTCTCTCTGGCAGTTGCTGATACATCTCTTGCAGACTTAATTGGCCACTCATCAGTTGGCAGACTCAGGAACTTTGGTCCTTGCTGCCATGTTGAATTTTCATCCAAATCTCTTGGACCAGCCCCACAAGTGATAATATCAGCAATGTTCAGTGGTCCAGGGACCCACCACCAATCCTGAAGTTGCGTGCTGCTTTGGATTTCTCCAATCCTGTTGGCAAAAAAGGTCTGGAAGCCATAGCTCTCACGTTGAATTGCACCAAGGACTGTTTGACTGTCAACAAAGTGGTACCACTGCTTGACTTTAACTCGGCCATGTTTCTCGAAGAACTTTTTTAACCGGGCGGCGAATACTGCTCCACAAAGCTCTGCCTTGACTGCTTCACCCTTGTTGTCCAGCGGGGTCAGTTTAGCTTTAGACTCCACCAGCCTCACCGTAGGACCTTGGTCACAGGCCCACCGCTAATACAGGACGGCACCATAAGCATTCTCGCTGCCATCAGAGAAGGTGATTGCATCAGGTTCAGCTGGTGTGCCCACTGGTGTCAGGGCTCTATGAAACTTGACCCTGCTCAGCTGAGCGTATTCTTCAAAAAGGCTGATGGCATCATCTCTGAGCTTTCCTGAAAGCGCAAGGTCCCAGGTGTCTTTGATGGTGCTACACTTGGGTTTGGCCTCCTGAAATGCTCTCAAAATGGCCCCTTTCTGCTTTACAGGCGTTGTTAGACCAATCGGGTCATACAGCCCAGAAACTTGGCTGAGTAACTCTCGTCGTGTCAGTGGGTCTGGTGTCTGAGTTCTCACCTGCTCCAGTAGAAGGTCTTGTCCGAGTCTCATTTTCCTCTTCCTTTTTGAGAAGTTTATCCCGACCATGACATGAAGCTTGTCATCTTCCAGGGTGTAGCCGAGGCCAAGAGCTTTGTTGTTCTCCTCTTTGAGCTGATTGGGCAGAATCACAGTCCTTGGGGTACCCACCTGTTCGTGTTTTCCAGAAGAGTCCCTCATACTTTGACCAGAGAAGACCCATGGCTTTAACTCGAATCCTCCTGCTTTCAGGATATGCTCCATATTTTCTGTGATGACTTTAAGCTGGTCCAAGTCGTCATGAGAGGTCAAGAGTTCATCGACATAGCTGTCTTCCTGTAGCACTCGACGCTCTTCCTCAAGGTGGCTGAATTGGGGGAGATTAGCTGTCTCTCTCATGGCGACTTGAGCGATACAACCTGCTGGCTTGTCTCCAATGTTAACTCTTGTAACTGCATATTCGCCCAGCTCCTCCTCCTTAGTGTCACGCCACAAGAAACTATGCAAATGCACTTCTTGATCCTCCAGCCACACTGAATTGTACATTTTCTTTATGTCTCCCAGGGCAGCAAACCCTCCTCTCAGGAATTTGAGAAGCACAGCACGGATTGAGTTGAGAACATCTGGGCCTTTAAGCAGGAGATCATTGAGACTCACCCCTCTGCACTTTTGACGACTGTTCCAGACCAGTCTCACTGGAGTTGTAATGGAGTGTGGGTTGAGTGCAATGAGGTGGCTGATGTACCATACTGGGCCTGTCCATGCATGAAGGACGTCTTTGGTCAATCTCATTGCGGCCCGGCGCTTGACCATCTCATGAACTTGGGCAGCATAGGCGGCCTTCCACTCTGGCTCTCTGGCAAGCTGCCTCTCAGTCCTTAAGAATGTGGCCTCAACTGCACTCCTGTTGCTTGGTAATGTGGCTGGATCTTCCACCCAAGGGTACTTGGTGTGCCAGTGAGGCTTCTCACTGTGGTCATCCGCAGCTACATATGTGAGTCCACTCTTTATCACCTCTAACTCCCTTTCTTCAACGAGGGTCATTTCTTTGCCACCTGGCTGACAGTTTCCACACCGACAGCCCCCACATTTCGGGACACAGCCAGCACCGATGCTGTCCCATTTCCACCAGTCAAGGAAATTGGATGTTGTAGCAGCACAATTGGATTGCTGAAATTGTTCAGCAATTAGGGCTTGCTGGTTTTGTGGGGGATGAATGGGGACTACGCAGGTGTGTTCTTCATACCTAACAGCAGCAGTTCTCATAGACCGTGCAAAGTGTGTCCTTGACGTGTGGGCTGATACAGTGACCTCCTCAAACAGCCCAGGATGGGAGCCAGCAACTGCCTTTCCCATTGGTCCGTCCCACAGCACAAGGTCCCCCACTGTGCGGATTTTCTGTGGAGCAAGCTGACCCTCCTTGTGACTTACAAGAAGCTGGATCTCCCTTGGCCTTGCCAGGTCGCTGAGTGGGATGTCTGGGAAGAACTCTTGCAGTTTTTTGGCTGACACATGTCTGTGGATATCTGCAATGCTGTCCAAGCCATAGCAGACCAGCTGATGGGACTTGAGAGTGCCTCTTGGGGTGTTAATACGGATTTTCAGGAGATACCGCTTTGTTTTGACCAAGACTTTCATACCTCCTACACCATGGACCACAAGCGTGATGTCTTCACTTCTGAGATTAAGCCAGCCTGCCGCCTTATGGGTGATATAATTGGTGTCAGAAGCTAGGTCAATCAGAGTACCAATTTTCTGCCCAGCGTTGGCTGTTACCTCCAAAAGCATCATGATGACAGGCCACTCTGCTAGGCTGCTCTCTGCCAGAAGACTTGAGTGACTCGTTGCGACATGGGAGGTACTCACTGCTGTGTTGCAGAATGCGTCCCGGCATTGTTGGGCTAATTCAGGTGAGAGCTGTCTGAAGAATTCCTCCTGGGCCTCGGTGTAATTCCTCTTGTTGCCACCTCCCACTGTGCTGCCTTTGCTTCTCCTCTGGGCTGCGCTGCCTCTGGATGCTTCAGCGTTGGGACACAGATAGTAGTGGTGGTCTGTGGCTCTCTTGTCCTCACACTCAGAATTTTTGCACAGGAATGAAGTTTTGCAGCGATGCTCATCATCATGGACCTCCAGACATTTCCAGCAGGCTCCCAGTTTTCGCACGGCATCCTTCTTCTCTGTGAGCTTGAGCTCACGGAATTTTCTGCAGAAGTACAGCTTTTTCTTATGCTTCATGTCCCCACAGACGATACATCCCGAGAGATGGTTACTTGGCTGGTTTGAGGCTCTAGTTCTGGCTTGCCTTTGCTCAGGTAGGATTTCCTTCCTTGGCGGCTCTTCATCCCTTAACTGGTCCAGTTGCTCGTAGATCCTCTCTTGACTCTTGAGGAAGGTCAGAAGACTGTCAAACCGTTTCTCTGCATCAGCACTGTGTCTCTCAGCTGCATAGAGAAGCCATTCTTTCTTCAATGCATCAGGAAGCTTGCTTTCTATTGACTTTGTCACCAGAGGGTTCTTTACAGCACCGGTGTCACCAAGGTCACTCAGGTCTTCAAGGGCTTTCTCAACAGCTTGAATGAGTTCAACAACTTTCTTGGGCTGGTGACTTTTGACAGCTGGAAGTCTCTGGAGCTCCTCAACTATTTCGATGGCGATCGCAGTTTGGCTTCCAAACCGGTTCTCCAGGACCCGAAAGATGTCATCTGCTGTGTTATAGGTCATTAATCGAAGATCTCTCATCATTTTATCATCCAAACTGTCAATGATCTGGAACTTTTTGACTTCTCTTGACCCGGTGGGTTCGCCTTGCTTCTGAAGGGCCTCCCAGTCTCTTTTCCAGCGATGAAAGTCCCGCCTGATGCCAGTAAACTTGGGGAGGGAGGTTGGCTTCAGTCTAATGGCTGATGCTGGGTAGCTGATGGGGGCTGCACTCACAACTCTTTCGGAGTCCTTTTTAGCTTTTGCTTCAATGAAATCTGCTTTTCTGGACATCAACTCTGGAATGATCTGCTCAAGCCCTCGTACCCGCAGCTGGAAGTCTTTCTGCTCGGCTGGAGGGGCCCAGCACTTCCACTGTGTATGCAGCTCCTTCGCCCTCTTAACCAGTCTTTCCATGTAGTCAAACATGAAATCAAAGGCCTCTTTATTTCCGCCAGGTTCAAAGGAAATCACACTCTTTACTTTCTCCTCTGCAGCCTTTACCGCCATCGTCAGTTCCTCCTCTCCGAAGTTGGCCCAGAGTGTCTTTTGAATGAGGTCCTTCATCTCCTTCAGCTTCATCTCACACTCGCCTGCCGCTTTCCCAATATCGGCCTTTTGCTGCTCGCTCAACCCGGGAACTTCATCAGAATCTGCATCCAGCTCCATCTCTGCAAGATACCGGGCCTCCACGTCATCATTGGCTTCCGTGACTTTGTTGGCCTCAATTATGAGCTTTTTGAAACTGTCTTTGAGTTCCTCTTCAGGCATTATGGCGTGCATCCGGACAATATTGTTGGCCAGCCGGGAGAATTGCCGATTCGCAGATGTCCTATTGGCTTTGAGCTGCTCCAGTGACTTTAAGTCAGCCATCTTGTTTTCCAGCAGGATTGGGACAGGTGACGCTTAGTGTTTTACCAGGCCTCTGGACTTCCAGGCCTGGCCAGTTGCTGTCCAGGATTCTCCGCTGCAGTCTTCACAACAGCGGATTTTCACTGTCAAGTGGCCCTCACACTTATGAGGTTATAACTGCAGCTGCCCCCACTTGAAAAGACAGCTTGATTCGGAAGATTGGACTGGACTTCACTCAATGACCAAGATTCAGCTTTCTTTCTTTTCTTTCTTTTTATTTGAAAAGTTGCCGAGGCCAATACCAGGTGAAAAACCTTAAACACAAACACAGATAGAAGGTCAGGAAAAATACAACCCAAAACCCATAATCAACATAACCCGAAATCAAATACTTAATTTTGACAGTACTATAAATTAATCTTGAAAATAAGTAGAAATTACTCATATTTAGACACCCAAAATGAATTAACTATATTTTAAGCAGTATCTGATGATGATTTTAACCTTACAAATTTTGTCAGCTTTTAACTTCCATATTACACATATCATTTTATCAAATTACTTTTAGCTTGAATATTCCCTTTAAAAATACACCACGCCATAAAATGTGCTTCAACCCACCTGACACCAAATATACAACATCTTAACTTGCACTTTAAACGTATAACTTATTCAACATGTTACATTTTAACCTGTATTCCACCACATTAGTCCACAATGCAGGCAGCACAGAGACATAACTAAAAGCTCACCGACTCCTTCTTCCTTTGAACCAAGCCTTATTCCTGCAGTCTCCTTTTCCAAAGTCCAAACTCTGCAACCATTCCTCACACACTGCTCTCACACTGCTCTCCCATTGTCCTGTGAGTGAGTGTCTTCAAACCTCCTGATTAGCAGATCGTCTCCACCTGGTGCCCTCAATCAGCTGCCTCCAGGCTTAGAGGCGTGCCCCAACCTGATACACTCAGGCAGAGATGGGGTTGGCCTGCAGTTTACCTCAACAGTTATAGCAGAATGAAATTTTAAAAATTCCCCTCAAGAATGAATGGGGAAAATTTTGCAGAAAAAGCTGAATATTTCCAAAAGTATAAAAGGTAGAAAAAAGAAAAATACAAGCAGTAATGTCCTTAACTAGAAAAATTTGTATTTCCTACGAAAATACAATGTGAATGCTGAAGGCTGAAGTGATTTCGGAAATCTGCTGAATGTACTTCCGAAAATGCATAAAACTATGAGAATGTTGAAAGAAAGGCAAAAAGCTGTAGACTAAGAGAGCAGGAAGATGTTAAAATGGTGAAAGAAGGCTAAAAGGTGAAAAATTATAGGCTGAAAGAGCTTAAATAGGTGAAAAAAAAAGTGATGAAAGGGATGAAAAGCTGTTGGGTGAGAGGGCTGTAAGAGGTTCAAAGGGTAAAACAATATGAAAAAAAAGGATGAAAATGTCAAAAATGTCAAAAGGGTGAAAGAGCTTAAAAAGGTGAAAAAATATGAAAAGCTGTGGAGTAAGAGGGCTGGAAGAGGTTAAAAAGGTGAAAGCATATAAAAAGCTGCAGAGTAAGAAGGCTGGAAGAGGTTAAAAAGGTGAAAAAATATGAAAAGTTATAGAGTAAGATGGCTTTAAGAGGTGAAAAAATATGGAAAGCTGTAGAGAAAGAGGGCTGGAAGAGGTTAAAAAGGTGAAAACATATGAAAAGCTGCAGAGTAAGAGGGCTAGAAGAGGTTAAAAAGGTGAAAAAATATGAAAATTTATAGAGTAAGATGGCTTTAAGAGGTTAAAAAGGTGAAAAAATACGGAAAGCTGTAGAGAAAGAGGGCTGGAAGAGACTAAAGACTTGAAAAAAGGATGAAAATGTAAACAAGTCAAAGGGTGAAAGAGCTTATAAAGGTCAAAAAATATGACAAGCTGTAGAATAAGAGGGCTGGAAGAGGTTAAAAAGGTGAAAACATATGACAAGCTGCAGAGTAAGGGGCTGGAAGAGGTTAAAAAGGTGAAAAAAGGATGAGAAGATGTAGAGTAAGAGGGCCGAAAAAGCACAAAAAAGGTGAAGAAGGATGAATAGCTGTCGAGTAAGAGGGCTGGAAGACGTTAAAATGGTGAAACAAGGATGAAAAGCTGTTCATAAGAGGGCTGGAAGAGGTTAAAATTGTTGAAAAAAGGATGAGAAGATGTAGAGTAAGAGGGTCGCAAAAGCTTAAGAAGGTGTAAAAGGATGAAGTAAGAGGGCCGAAAAAGCATAAAAAATGTGAAGAAGGATGAAAAGCTGTTGAGTAAGAGGGCTGGAAGAGGTTAAAAAGGTGAAAAAATGTGAAGAGCTGCAGAGTAGCCGCCGGCGGCCGGCGCGTCAAAATCACGTGACCAATTTAAGCTGACGTAGCAGCAAAACGGCGGTTCCGACTTTATGTGTTCGAGCAGCCTTCAAACTATTTACCAGTTTTTAAATCGTGTTGATAGGCCAAGTAAAACCGGATTTATGATATATTATGTCCGCCACGCTTTTTCACGAACGTTGCTGTCACGTTTGCTGCGCGTTTGGTGCAGGAAGAGACGGTAAAATCGGGCTTTCTTCACGAACGTGTCCGCAAGCAGGAAGTCTGTGAAAGCAAAAAAACGTGTTCCTATTGGTGGAAAAAGGCACCACACCAGCCAATCACAAAATTAGTTGGCAAGTCACGTGATCTGGTTGCTGGGGGACAGGGGGAAGATTTGGGAGTGACGGGGCGGAAAAGTGACAGCAGCTGTTCCGGTGACAGAGGCAGCGACAGAGATCGCGAGTTTTGAGAGTTGAGAGATTTGTGACATTTAGCGTGTTTGGAGTGCATAGTTAGTGTGTTCTGTAGTGTTTAGTGAAGTGTGTTTAGTGTGTAGTGGAGTCGTTTTTTTAATTTAATGAGTCAAAAGAATGTGGAGAAGCTGAATGTAGAGCAGGCAGTGCAGCTCTTCATTCAGCTGAGGAGCCCTGACTCTGAGGCATTGCCTGCATTTAAATGTAAATAGTTGCATATAACTTTGTAAATTTCAAAAACTTATGCACACATTTAATAAACAACAATTTATATTTGCATTATAAGTAATAAAAATGGTTCGTTAATCATGTTTGTGGTTTTTACAGTAAAAAATCTAACTTTTTCATACTCGGATTTTGTGTTTTTTTGTGATTTTAGGTCAATTGTGTTAATACAGTATGTCAAAATGAAAAAAATAACTGTATAGTCACACATGTGAGGTTGTGCTGAAAATAATGACACCAAACAAGGCAAGGTAAATAGTTGTAACCCGAACCCTAATCAAAAATAGTCAAAAACGGCCAATTATACCCCAGACTCCAGAGGGTTAAAAGGGTGAAAAAAGACTGAAAAGGCAAAAAAGTTGTATAGTAAGGGGTAGAAAGAGCTTAAAAAGGTGAAAAAAGGCTGAAAGGTAAAAAGTTAAAGGCAGGAACAGCTTGAAATGGCTGCAGACATGCTGCATCAGGAGCACTGCCACATCTGAAAATGTCTCCCATAAGGAATGAATGGGAAAACGCCTCCCAAGCTCCTCCGATTTCTGAAAAAACTGTGATGGTAATCCTCAAACTATTTGTATGGTGAGTTACAGGAGGAGTTGCTGAACGCGGTCATGTCCTTTTTATTTCCGGAGAGTGCAAAATGAGGTCGGGAGAGCGAGAGACAAATCAGGAACCGTCTGCTGTTTTCCAGAAAATCTGTCTCAAAATTAACATTGCGGCTTATGGAAGACCAGGAAGAGTTGTTGTCGCTTTCCGGCTGCTAAATCCAAAACCGTAAGTCCCACATCTGAAATAAGACCACCAGCTGAAAGCCAACAAGGTTTCCTACATTTCTATGTATATATTGTCTATGTCAAGTAAAAGGTGAGGGATCAAAATCAAGCTGAAGACAAGTCTGTCCACTTTTTCGGAGCAGCTCTACACTGCGGGTGCGGCAGTTGGTGATGTCACCCACTCTAGCCGACGCAATACACACCCATTATAAACTCAGAAGAGGGGCTAAAAATCCTCAAAACTAAAACTGCGATTATTTCAAGACCGTACAAGATTTTTAAAAACTGAATTCAGGTCCAATAGTTCAAGATCTGCTGAGTGTTTTAAAAAAAAAGGGGTTGAAAGGGGATGAGTTTTGAAGAGGATTTGAAGCTTTTCCCATTTGCGTCAATGTTAAAAAAAATTTTGAAAAAGCTGAAAGAGCTGAAAAAGCTGAACATTTTAATAGTTGAATGGTTTCAATAGCTGAAGGTATGCTGAAGTTATAGCAGAATGAAATTTTAAAAAAAAATCCCCATAAGGATGAATGGGAAAAATGTTGCATCAAAAGCTGAATATTTCCAAAAGTATAATAGTTAGAAAAGCCAAAAGTAATAGCAGTAATGTCCTTAAAAAGCTGAACATTGTGATGTTCGAATGGTTTTAATCGGGCAAAGTTTGAAGGAGTTGAAAATGGACAAAAAACGTACGGAAGAAGAATAATAACTAGGAAAATTGCATTTCCTGCGAAAATACAGTGTGAATGCTGCAGTCTGAAGCAAAATCTGTTGAATGTACTGCCGAAAAGCTGAAAAAGTCGAAAAACTGAAAAATTGAAAAGCTCAAGGCCGAAAGAGCTTAAAAAGTTGAACATGTTGATAGCTGAACAGTTTCTGTAGCTGAACATGAAGCTGAATGTATAAAGAAGCTGAAAAGGCAGAAAGATGACTATTTTAAAAAGATGAAGAGACAGAAAAGTTGAAAAGGGCTGAACGAGTTGAAAAGGTTGAACATTTTAATTGCTGAACATGAGGTTAAATGTTTGAAGAAGTTGAAAAGGCAGACAGATGAATATCTGAAAAGGCTAAAAATGCTGTGGAGTGAGAGGGCTGAAAGAGGTTAAAAAGGTGAAAAAAGACTGAAAAGGCCAAACAGTTGTGGAATAACAGGGTTGAAAGAGCTTAAAAAGGTGAAAAAAGACTGAAAAGGCAGAACAGTTGGAGAGTAAGGGGACAGAAAGAGCATAAAAAGGTGAAAAAAGACTGAAGAGGTGGAAAGTTAAAGGCAGAAAGAGCTTAAAAAGGTGAAAAAAGACTGAAAAGGTGGAAAGTTAAAGGCAGAAAGAGCTTAAAAAAACGAAAAAAAAAGACTGAAAAGGTGAACGAAGTTCACTCGAGTGAGGGAGAGAGAGAAGAGAGAGTTACAATTCACTAAAGAAAAAAAAGAATGTTTCCTGTGCTTCACCAAAATCAGTCTGTGCACCATGAATGACACTACCACAAAATCAGCTGTGTGTGATAGACAGAACTGTTTATTTTATGAGTAACTAATTATTCTTATATGCAGCGCTTGCTAAAGTTATTCAATAACTTTTGACAGAAGCAACTGTTACTCTAAATTCATAGTGCCCATTTTCTAAAATTTTGAGAAATAAATAACAATAAAGATACCACAAAATAAATCATGTGTGAATCCAAACTAAATTAAACAGTTTGAGATACTAAACTGTGTTTCTGTCAATTTATTTAGGCTGTTGCAGCTCCCATACTTACCAGGCAAAAACGCAGCAGTCGATGAATGTCCTCTATATCTAAGAAAGGAAGCATATATTAGTTTAACTACAAATCACGACAAATTACTTCTCCATCTCGGCTCTGTGTATACTTGAATATATCGTTTTGATAGTATTAATGTCACTCTGCTTCTCCCTTCTGTTTGTTTGGGTTGGAGTTACACACACGCCACTTGTCACAAAATTGATCATAAGGCAGCCTGCAAGTCAAATATCAATAATTCACAGTGTGACTGAAGGAATATTATATAAACAATTTCTATCCTGATGAGAGAGACAGGGCTACTTTTCCGCCCTCAGTCCCAGGCAACAGTTAGAAAATCAGCAAGGCATTGTCTATCTGAACTGAAAACTGCTATTAACTGCAGTGAACGGACGTTGGCTGTCCTTTCAGAACTCCTTCACGCGCTCATCAGTTATCAGTTAAGCTAGCGTTAGCGGTTAAGCTAGCAACGTTACCATCGTGCAGCCAACAATAAAGGCTTTGCCTAACAAGAAAAACTCTGTACCCATTGATTCATGTTTACTCTTGTATGAATTAACACAACTTTGAATGTAGCCTACTGCTAAAACAATAAACCTGTATTTCGACCGTTCATACTTGCTGGCCATGACGGCCGTGCTTACCTGACAGACAGCATACAGCGACTGAAGTTAGGTCCGGTCCGCCCGGCTGCTCCAACAAAGTTTGAGTGTGGCGTTCAGGGGCCACTCGAAAATTCTGGTGTTGAACCTCTGAAAGCGATCCCCAAACCCTGCAATATCTCATAGAGCACGTGGTAAAACGTTTGCCGAATGAACCGTATCCAAATAATAAAGGATGTGCTGTACACTGCATTTCACAACGTTTAAACAGTTTCTACTAAAGAAACAAATTTCAAAATTGAGTGTTTTGTAAGGGAGTCCGGCGAAGAAGTAGCAGGGTTTTACAGCCTCGTTGCAAACTAACTGACACATTCACAATGAAACAAAAATTGTAATGCATGCTATTTAATGCCGAATTCCAAAGAAAAGCACAAATGAGATCAAATGTGTCGCTTCAACATTTTTATTAAGTTTCTCCTCGTGATGCAACAAACCTTAAAATTACTCGATTTATAAGGTGGTCTGAGCTTTGCCGTAGTGACAGTCATCACACACACACACACACACACACACACACACACACACACACACACACCAGAGATGGAAATTAGCACCCGCAACCCGCAGGTGAATTTGTGCGCTGGCGGGTGAATTTAATCAGTTTACCAGCCACTATGGCGGCCTTATTCCAGTCAGATTTGATCCAATTAATCTTAATGATCGATATCTTGGTTAAGGCATAACAGTGCGCTTTCCACAACGCAAAACTCGGATCTGGTCAAGTGCGGTTACTAGCCGGTTCACTAATAATGCGGCCCTGATACTACATCCAAAGGCGGATCAGCGAAATGTCCCCCCTCTCCACATCTGAAAAACTGTAAGGGTTATCACCAACATATTTAGATATTATAAAGTTGAAATGGTGTCTGTAGCTCAAAAGAAAGATGAATATTTTAAAAAGCTGAAAAGTCAGAAAAGCGCAAGGGGCTGAAACAGCTTTTCAGGCAAGTTTCAACACCAATATGCATGATTTAATGAGAGAAATTGCGATTTCCGGGTGATGAGGAAAGGAAAGAGCTTAAAAAGGTGAAAAACGACTGAAAAAGGCCGAAAGGTTGCAGAGTATGGGGGCAGAAAGAGATTAAAAAGGTGAAAAAAGGCTGAAAGGTGAAAAGTTAAAGGCAGAAAGAGCTTAAAAAGGTGACAAAAAGACTGAAAAAACGAAAAGTTTCTCTAATAAGAGGGCAGAAAGAGCTTTAAAAGGTGAAAAAAGACTGAAAAGGAGAAAATTTGCCGAGTAAGAGGGCAGAAAGAGCTTGAAGAGGTGAAAAAGGGTTGAAAAGGAGAAAAGTTATTGGCAGAAAGAGCTTAAAATGGCTTCACACATGGTGGAGCAGGAGCCAAGTCAAAGATGAACATGTCCCTATTAAAATGAATGGCAAAATGCCTGCCAAACCTCTGCGATTTTTGAAAAAACTGTAAGGGTTATCACCAACATATTTATATATTATAAAGTTGAAATGGTGTCTGTAGCTCAAAAGAAAGATGAATATTTTAAAAAGCTGAAATGGCAGAAAAGCGCAAGGGGGCTGAAAGAGTTGAAAAGGTTGAACATGTTAATTGCTGAACATGAAGCTGAATGTTTGAAGGAGCTGAAAATGCAGAAAGATGGATATTTTAAAAAGTTGAAAGGGCAGAAAAGCTGACGGGGGCTGAAAGAAAAGGCTTCTCTGATTGGTTGTGTGCTAGCTTAATGGCAGTTCTGATTGGCGGTGTGCTAGCGAATCAGCGCGCTGCTTGGGAGGGCGGAATACTGTGTGCGCTTTGTTTTTCTATGGACTCCGTTCCGTCATTCCCCGTTTTCATGTTTTGCAGGCAGTTCTGGCACGAGACTGGCTGTTATTATGTCCGTTCAGGACAAATTAATCTGTGTTCATTTGGTAATGCCTCGCTGCATGTTGACTATGCAGCTGTTTTTATCTGTAAGCTTATAGTGAAAATGACAGAGAAATAAGCAGATTCAGCATGCTCACTCAGAAAGTCTGGCTGAGGACGGCTGTGAGCCGATGCTTATGCAAGTAGCCTCCTGTGGTAACGTCACCACAGGAGCAGAGTCAAAATCTCGTGCTTTAGGAAGGCACACTATTGTGTGCTATTCCTGTTCGGAAAAAGAGCCAAAGTGAAAAAAATAAGCCACTTTCAAACTCCAGCTTTTCAGGCAAGTTTGAACACCAATATGCATGATTTAAAGAAGCATTTCATCGATGGAAACATTAATCTTTATTGAAAGAGGGTCATATTTGTAGTCAAAATGTAACATCATTTTTGAATTTTGTGCTTATTTGACTGAGAAAAGGCAGAAAGTGACTTTAGGGCGCATTTGTATGAAAGACAACAACTCCCACAATGCACCACAATGCACAGCTCTGCAAGCCACTCCCACTAATCCGGCACACCACACATATCTCCGTCCGCTGTAGATATTTCGTCGCGAAGAAACTGGCATCTCTGGAATTCACTGCAGCAGACAGAGTCCAGTTCGGTGTCCATAGGCGCACAGCGAGAGCGCCGGCACCGCCAATCCAGGCTCCTCGTCCGGGACAGGCAGGTCTTCTGCCTCGGCTGCAGCAGCCGCCGCAGCTGAGGCAGAAGACCTGCCGCCTCCATCTCCCTCAGCTGCTCGTCGCTGTATTGTGGCTCGTACAGGTAGCCGCGAACATCTGAATCGAGCATCACGCTCTCGAAATCACTCTCTTCGTTGTCTAAAATATCATATTGCATACCTTCCGCCATCGTGGGTCAAACCTGGCTCTACAGCGTCTGTTCGCTTAGCGTCCAACAAAGATGGCGGCTATGTGTTTTCGTTTCTGCAAGTGAAGTCCCGCCCATTGGTCTGTGATAGGTCTGTAGCGTGACTGGGTCCCACCTCGAGCCCCCACCCTTGGAAAAATGAGCGAAGCGTTTGTAGTCTTACCCCCTCGACACAAATATAGGACTTCCTGCTTTCAATGACGTAAAATGACGATTTTTACATCATTGAAAGCAGGAAGTCCAACACTGAAATCCGTATTTCTCCGTCTCAGGGCAAACTGAGGGAATGATGCGCGACCATTCAAATACATGACTGTTTTCCTGAAGATACAAAGATTAATGCAAATCGGTGAAGTGTCCCTTTAACAAGAGAAATTGCGATTTCTGGATGATGAGGAAAGTTTAAGCCAGAAAGAGATTAAAAAGGTGAAAAAAGGCTTAAAGGTGAAAAGTTAAAGGCAGAAAGAGCTTCAAGAGGTGAAAACAGGCTTAAAGGTGAAAAGTTAAAGGCAGGAACAGCTTGAAATGGCTGCAGACATGCTGCATCAGGACCAGGGACAGAGACGAAAATATCCCCCATAAGGAATGAATGGGAGAACACCTGCCAAACTCCTGCGATTTCTGAAAAAACTGTGAGGGTTATCGTCAAAATAATTGTATGGTGAGTGACAGGAGGAGTTGCTGAACGCGGTCATGTCGTTTTTATTTCTGAAGAGTGCAAAATGAGGACGGGAGAGCAATAGACAAATCAGGTACAGTCTGCTAATTTCCGGAAAATTCGGCTCAAAATTAACATTGCGGCTTATGGGACAGGATTGAGAGTTGCTGTCAGTCCCGGGCTTCTAGATCCAAAACCGTAAGTCCCACATCTGAAATGAGACCATCAGCTGAAAGCCCACAAGAATTCCTACATTTCTCTGTATATATTGTCCATGTTAAGTAAAAGGTCTGGAGTCGAAATCAAGCTGAAGAGAGTTTTTTTCCCGTTTTCGGGGCTGCTCTACACTCTGGCGTGCGGCAGTTGGTGATGTCACTCTAGCCGACGCAATACACACCCATTATAAACTCAGAAGAGGGGCTAAAAGTCGCTCAAACTAAAACTGCGATTATTTCAAGACCGTACAAGATTTTTAAAAACTGAATACAGGTCCAATAGCTCAAGATCTGCTGAGTGCTTTAAAGTTTGAATGATGTCTCTCGCTCAATGTATGAGGAGCAAAAAGAGGTTGAAAGGCGATGAGTTTTGAAGAGGATTTGAAGCTTTTCCCATCTGCGGCAATGTTAAATTTTTTTTGGAAAAAGCTGAATTTCTGAAAACGTTGAAAAGTTGAAAAGCTGAACAGCAGAGGGTTGAAAGAGCTGAACAAGCTGAACATTTTAACATTTGAATGGTTTGAATAGCTGAACGTATGCTGAAGTTATAGCAGAATGAAATTTGAAAAAATCCCCATAAGGATGAATGGGAAAAATTTTGCATAAAAAGCTTAATATTTCCAAAAGTATAAAAGGTAGAAAAGAGAAAAATACAAGCAGTAATGTCCTTAAAAAGCTGCACATTTTGATATTTGAATGGTTTCAATCGCTCAAGATTTGAAGGAGAAGAAAGCGGACGAAAAACGTACGAAAGCAGGAATAATAAAAAGAAAGAAAAATAAATTCCAGAAGAACAATAGTGTGAATGCTTGCAGCATTCACACTAATAATAATAATAATAATAAACTCCAGAAGAACAATAGTGTGAATGCTGTGTCAGCATTCACACTAATGAACTCCAGAAGAACAATAGTGTGAATGCTGTGTCAGCATTCACACTAATAATAATAAACTCCAGAAGAACAATAGTGTGAATGCTGTGTCAGCATTCACACTAATAATAATAAACTCCAGAAGAACAATAGTGTGAATGACTGAAAAGACTGAAAAGGCCAAACAGTTGTGGAATAACAGGGTTGAAGGAGCTAAAAAATGTGAAAAAAGATTGAAGAGGTGGAAAGTGAAAGGCAGAAAGAGCTTTAAAAGGTGACAAAAGACTGAAAAGGCCGAAAAGTTGTAGAGTAAGAGGGCAGACAGAGCTTAAAAAGGTGAAAAAAGACTGAAGAGGTGGAAAGCTAAAGGCAGAAAGAGCTTAAAAAGGTGAAAAAAGACTGAAGAGGTGGAAAGTTATAGGCTGAAAGAGGTTTAAAAGGTGAAAAAAGACTGAAAAGGCCAAACAGTTGTGGAATAACAGGGTTGAAAGAGCTTAAAAAGGTGAAATAAGACTGAAACGGCAGAAAAGTCGGAGAGTAAGAGGACAGAAAGAGCATAAAAATGTGAAAAAAGACTTAAGAGGTGGAAAGTTAAAGGCAGAAAGAGCTTAAAAAGATGAAAAAAGACTGAAAAGATGGAAAGTTAAAGGCAGAAAGAGTTTAAAAAAGCGAAAAAAGACTGAAAAGGCCAAAAAATTGTGGAGTAACAGAGTTGAAAGAGCTTAAAAAGGTCAAAAAAGACTGAAAAGGTGGAAAGTTAGAAAGAGCTTAAAATGGCTGCATCGTCTATGTAAAGTAAAAGATGTGGGATCCAAATCCAGCTGAAGAAAAGTCTTTCTCCAGATTTTCCAGCTGCTCCCCACTCGAAAGATGATGTCATGCACTCGAGCTCAGGCACTACACACGCACTCTTGAGATACACACGCGGGGAGAAGTAGGAGAGCCAGAGATTAAGACATGCCCATTAGAATGAATGGGAAAACACCTCCCAAACCCCTGGGATTTTTGAAAAAACTGTAATGGTTATGGCAAAAATATTTACATGATGAGTGAGAGGAGACATGGCTGAACTCGCTCATGTCGTTTTTATTTCTGTCAAGTGAGAAATGAGGGCACAGGAGTGAGAGACAAATCAGGTACCGTCTGCGATCCTCCAGAAATTTAGCCTCAAAATTAACATTGCGGCTTATGGGGCTTTATTTCAACTTCTTGTCGCTCTCGGGCTTCTAAATCCAAAACCATAAATCCTACATCTGAAATAAGACCACCAGCTGATACCCAACAAGATTTGCTACATTTCTATGCATTTTTTGTCTATGTCAAGTAAAAGATGTGGATTCAGTATCAAGCTGAAGACAATTTTCATTCCTATCTCCGAAAGCCGCTCCCCACTCTGGCGATGATGTCACGCACTCTAGCTGACGTAATACACACCCATTATAAAACCAGAAGAGGAGCTAAAAGTTCTTAAAACTAAAACTGCGACCATTTCAAAACCGTACAAGATTTTTAAAAACTGAATACAGTGTCAATAGTTCAAGTTTCGCTGAATCGTTTAAAGTTGGAATGGCGTCTCTCGCTCAACGTATGAGGTACAAGATGAGGTTGAAAGGCGATGAGTTTTGACGAGGATTTGAAGCTTTTCCCATTTGATTCAATGTTAATTTTTTTTGGAAAAAGCTGAATTATTGAAAGAGTTGAAAAGTTGAAAATTTGAAAAGCGGAAGGTTGAAAGAGCTGAACGAGCTGAACATTTGAATGTTTGAATGGTTTGCTGACTCAGCATTCACACTAACTAGAAAAATTTGTATTTCCTGCCAAAATACAATGTGAATGCTGAAGGCTGAAGCAAAATCTGCTGATAGTACCGCGAAAAGCTGAAAAAGTTGAAAAGCTGAAAAAGTTGTAAAGCTGAAAAAGTTGAAAAGGTCAAGGCCGAAAGAGCTTAAAAAGTTGAACATGTTGATAGCTGAACAGTTTCTGTAGCTGAACATGAAGCTGAATGTTTAAAGAAGCTGAAAAGGCAGAAAGATGAATATCTGAAAAGCTGTAGAGTAAGAGGGCTGAAAGAGCTTAAAAAGTTGAACATTTTCATAGCTAAACATGAAGTTGCATGTTTGAAGGAGTTGAAAAGGCAGAAAGATGAATATCTGAAAAGGCTAAAAAGCTGTCGAGTAAGAGGTTTGAAAGAGCTAAAAAGAAAAGGTGAAAAAAGACTGAAAACGCAGAAAAGTTGTAGAGTAAGAGGACAGAAAGAGCTTAAAAATGTGAAAAAGGACTGAAGAGGTGGAACGTTAAAGGCAGAAAGAGCTTAAAAAGGTGAAAAAAAGACTGAAAAGGTGGAAAGTTACAGGCAGAAAGAGCTTAAAAAGGTGAAACAAGACTGAAAAGGTGGAAAGTGAAAGGCAGAAAGAGCTTAAAAGATGAAAAACGACTGAAAAAGGCTGAAAGATTGCAGAGTATGGGGGCAGAAAGAGCTTAAAAAGGTGAAAAAAGACTAAAAAGGTGGAAAGTTAAAGGCAGAAAGAGCTTAAAAATGTTAAAAAAAAAGGCTTAAAGGTGAAAAGTTAAAGGCAGAATGAGCTTAAAATGGCTACAGACATGCTGCAGCAGGACCAGAGACAGAGACGAAGATTTCCCCCTATAAGGAATGAATGGGAAAACGCCTCCCAAACTCCTGCGATTTTTGAAAAAATTGTGATGGTTATCACCAAAATATTTGTATGGTGAGTTACAGGAGGAGTTACTGAACGCCATCATGTCATTTATATTTCTCGAGAGTGCAAAATGAGCTCAGGAGAGCAAGAGACAAATCAGGTCCCGTGTGCTCTTTTCCAGAACATTCGGCTCAAAATTAACATTGCGGCTTATGGAAGACCAGCAAGAGTTGTTGTTGCTCTCTGGCTGCTAAATCCAAAACCGTATGTCCCTCATCTGAAATAAGACCATCAGCTGAAAGCCAACAAGATTTCCTACATTTCTATGCATATATTGTCTATGTGAAGTAAAAGATGTGGAATCCAAATCAAGCTGAAGAGAGTTTTTTTCCCGTTTTTGGGGCTGCTCTGCCCTCTGGGGTGCGGCAGTTGGTGATGTCACACACTCTAGCCGACGCAAAACACACCTATTATAAACTGAGAAGACGGGCTAAAAATCCCTCAAACTAAAACTGTGATTATTTCAAAACCGTACAAGATTTTAAAATACTGAATACAGGTCCAACAGTTCAATATCTTGTGTCTCTTTTAAAGTTTGAATGGTGTCTCTCGCTCAACGTATGAGGAACAAAAAGAGGTTGAAAGGTGATGAGTTTTGAAGAGGATTTGAAGATTTTCCCATTTGATTCAATGTTAAATTATTTTTGGAAAAAGCTGAATTTCTGAAAAAATTGAACAGTTGAAAAGTTGAAAAGGAGAGGGTTGAAAGAGCTGAAAAAGCTGAACATTTGAATAATCGAATGGTTCGAATAGCTGAACATATGCTGAAGTTATAGCAGAATGAAATTTGAAAAAATCCCCATAAGGATGAATGGGAAAAATTTTGCATTAAAAGCTTAATATTTCCAAAAGTGTAAAAGATTGAAACGAGAAAAATAGACGCCATCATGTCCTTAAAAAGCCGAACATTTTGATATTTGAATGGTTTGAATTGCTCAAGATTTGAAGGAGGAGAAGAGTGCTGAAAAACCTACGGAAGCAGCATTACAGTTTTTCCTGATTGTTTACACACATTTTCTGAATGCATACCTCTTACTCTCAGAACTCTACACACAAATAAAAAAACACACACACAACGGGCAAAACCCCTCAATTCTCCTGCAAAATGAAACTTTACATTCAAAACAATGTAATTTCTTTTCAAAATGGTATTTTGTTTTCAAATGACACACTAAATCCATCATATGAATAGACATTTATAAGAACCAGTTGAACACTGATGTGCTCAATGTAAAACACTATGATGAATGGAAAACACTCCCTATCCATTCATCATAATGACATAGGCCTTTTTTTGTTCAGAGTTACTATAGACAGTACATACAAGTGTGTTGTAAATTATTTGAGGATATTGTTTTTATACTCAGAACACACAAATCCATGGTAACAAATATATTTTATTTTTCCCACAAAAACAATGTACACAGTATACATCCCAACCAACACACAGTTGCACATACAGTGCTCTACATAGAAAACAACATAAGAATTTACTGTATACAGTTACAGTAACAAAAAAAACGCCAAAAATTTAGCTGCATCCTCTCCTCTGTTTCGGTCTGGCTACAGCACCTCATTCACATCACAAGCAATGTTTTCCCTTGGCCAAGCAGCGGGGGAAATATCACCTAGCATGGTCAATCCAGCCATGAAAAGCATCAACTGCTGTATCTCCACATGCGTCTTCCATAGCTTGGAGATGGGGTATACACGCTTGTGGATTCCGATCATACACTTTCCATCTCCAAGCAGAAAAAAATTTCTCAATAGGTTTGAGGAATGGAGAATATGGAGGGAGATAAACAACTATAAAGCGTGGGTGGGCAGTGAACCAGTCATGAACCAGAGTAGCCTGGTGGAAACTTACGTTGTCCAAAATGACAATGTACCTGAGCTGATCTGGTGGAATGAGTGTGTTGTGCAGGGTGTCCAGGTGTTTGTCCATGTGATGAGTCAGTGTACATAGTAGGACAATTAACTTTAGAAATTTGAATGACAGTGTGTTCCTTGTGAAAACAAGAGATTTTCTTTATGAAAATTGTGCCAAATGCAGAGAATTGTGTGTAGTGTTTTGAAAAAAGTGTGTTTCAAAACTGCAATTTGAGTGTAAAGAAGGAATTGTGCTTGTAGTTTCGCAGAATTGGTTCAGGGGGTTGGTGCATGAGTTACATGTTGTGGTCATTGTGTCTCAAGTACCAATTATTGTGTGTAAACAATCAAGAAAAACTGTAATAAAAAGAAAGGAGAAGAACAATAGTGTGAATGCTTGCAGCATTCACACTAAAAAAGAAAGAAAAAGAAATTCCAGAAGAACAGTAGTGTGAATGCTGAGTCAGCATTCACACTAAAAAGCTGAACATTTTGATACTTGAATGGTTTCAATCGCTCAATACTTCTAGGAGAAGAAGCGTGCCGAAAAACGTATGGAAGAATAATAAAGATAAATTCCAGAAGAACAATAGTGTGAATGCTGACTCAGCATTCACACTAATTAAAACACAACAGAACAACATTAACAAAACAGAAACACTCAAACACTTCATTGAAGGGCTGGGCTGTGCGGGGCTGAGCTGGACAGGACAGGTTAGGTAGGGGCTGGGAAGGGCAGGGCCTGCTTGGCAGGCCTGAACTGGCCATCTGGCGTACCGGGCAATGCCGGTGGGCCTACGCACGTTTTTGGGCCGGGCTGTCATAATTTAATCAAAACAGTATATTATAAATCATTTTTATCGACCGCGACGGCCCATTGGTTGATTTTCTTGAAAGACATTGGGCTAATCCAATGAAATCTCTCAGCCCTCCTCTTTTTTTTTTTGTAAGTGCAAAGTTTAGAGGGGGCGGCCCATTGGTCCATCTTCAATATAGACAGTGGAATGAGCCAATCAGGATATAATACGACGCGGCCCCGCCCCTTCCCTGCGCTGTCACCTGTAACTTCTGCTAGTTTCAAAGTGTTGAGCGTGAGGAGTGACAACATGGAGCAACCAAAGAGAAAGACATTGGGTGCGGAGAAGTTGCGTGCTAAGAGAAGAATCTCACTGTAGATGTTGGAAAATGTGCAAAGATCACAGACATGTTCGCTGGAGGGGGCTGCTGTGGCCTCCACGTCCTCTGAGACAGCATGGTGGTGATGGAGGTAACGTTAACTGTTTTACATGTAGAGTTCTCAATGGGACAAACCCGACCGGACCGCGGGCTCGGGCCGAGTTAACGTAGGGGGGCGGCACACAGTTCATGCAAGTTTGTCGGGCTGTGTTGGGTTCGAGCTTGTAATTTTAAGGCCCGTTGAGAACTCTAATTACATGAGAATGGTGAGCAATGGCGATTGATAAGTATCAATATTAATTGGTGTTGCATACTTCCCAAAATCTGGCAGCTAGGGTACCTTATTCTGATAAAACAGCAAATGGTCAAGGGAGCTGATAAGTGTTGGATGAGCAGCAAGTGTCCATTTTAGGCTCCATTTTAGATATTTAGGTTAAAGGTGTGTTGAAAGGCTGCATAGTAGTTGAATTTGTTGCAACCCTCTGTGCTTTGGTTAAACATGTTTTAAGAAACTGATTATAAAACTGCTAAATGATAGTAAAAGCTTTGCAATTTAAGAATTACTAAAGTAAGTGTAAAAAAAAGTATAAAAGTATTATTAGAAAAAAAGATATGCCCACATAAAGGCAAAAAGTTATTATTTTTTTTTTCGGTTGTGCTCTGCTAATTATGAGGGGCCGGTCTAAGCCAAAAATGCCAAGGCCGATTTTTTGTCCCAGTCCACCCCTGCTGCTTGGACTGGACTGGGCTGGGCTTAATGGCACATGTTGCAGCTGTGGTCAGAGCACTTGATTTTCCTTGGCTTTCTGAAAAAGATTTTGAGAGCCTCCTCGTAGGGGAAGTCTTGCACTGAAGGGCCACTGATCGAAATCCTCATACACGCCTCAAGATGCTCCCCCTGCAGTCTGTTGCGGAGGTCTGTCTTCACCTGCAAGCAGCAGATGAAAAAGACATTACAAATTTATTTTGGCAAACATAATGTGTGTGTATATATATATATATATATATATATATATATATATATATATATTATAATCTATTTAAAAATGTAGCCATCAATACAAGGCCAGCTGACTTGCTATCTTGCAAGGATCATACAAGCTGGTTTACATAACATAATAATAACAGCTGTTTAAAGTTTTGTTCCGATTAATTTAGCGCTACCCAAGCCAGCCGTAGTAAGTAACGCACTTCTGGTCATTTTCACAAAAATAAAACACTTGTTGTCCTTTAATTATAAAGAAAACCATAAGGATAGAATTTGCGCTTTTATTTTATAAACAGGAAGCGAAACTCCCCTCGCTATGGCTAACTTGAAACCGCCGTACCTGTTTTAAATTCTGCTATAGCGCCGGTAACATCAGGTTTTAAAGCTTTTTCGTGTGAGAAAGTAGCCGTTTAGTTCCCCGTTGTGCCGCCAGTTTATCCAAATAACATTTGTTTGCACATTTGCTCCGACGTGGTGGGGGAAGTCCAGACCAGCCGCACCTGTCTGCTGCGGTCAAAACTTCACCGTCTTACCGGTAGAAGAACACGAGCCGATTAATTTACCTGCAGCTTTTTGGAGATTAAAGTCCGTGTAAAGCGGCAAAAAATTTGTGTTATGAGTTTGTCACACCATAGAAACATGTATCATTGACCACTGAGCCAAATTTGAAAGATTAAAAAAATTGCTAAGTATATAAAATTAGGTTTCAAAATCCTGGAAAAACAAGCACTTCTCTCTGCTGTGAAACGCTGGGGGCGTGTCAGTTAGAGGCGCTGGAACCACGCCCATGTGCGCGGGGGGGAAGCCGGCGCTGCGGCTCCTTAAGAGGTGATGGTACACGTCATGTTAATGACGTCGGTGTTTCCCCAGGTGTTCCCCTTGTCTATCTTGACCCGCTGACAGTTTATAATCATATGGATGCTGTTCTAATGTGTAGTGATTCAGATCCTGACCCATAATCCCCATCAGTAAACAGGACGCTGTCTGACACTGTCACTCGCAGGGATGGAGGCTGTTTTCTGGGGGAACGTTCCCTGAAGTCTCGGTCAGGAGGGCTGACAGTCGCGGGTGATTTATTTTCATCACAAACACTCGGTGAGTGTTTGTGATGAAAATAGTCTTTGCCGGTGACAAACGCTGTTTTCTGAGCAGAAATGTGATGAGGAGTCGGGAGGACAGGCGGTAGGACGGACAGGAGGACAGGCGCTTCTCCACATACAGCTGGTATTTGTTTTCCTCATATAAGTTGCTAAAGACAGTTACAGTTACTACCTTACTTTTGTTCGGTCCTGTAACGTTGCTTTGTGGGACATTTCTCTGTATTTAGCAGAGTGAAGGACCTGTGAAGTTATCAGACTGTCAGACCAACACGCCCTCGCTCCGCGCCTCCGGATTATCCGTTCACACTGGGATGGCTCACCAATAATGCGGCCCTGATGCTACCGCCACATACCGCCGGTGGGACCCGCTGTCAGCAGGACGGAGAGGGTCGGCTGGGCGGCGCGGCCACATTATGCCGGTGGGGAGCTACGGCTCCTAAAGAGGTGACGGACAGCGGGACGGAGAGGGTCGGCTGCGGCGGCCACATTATGCCGGTGGGACCCGCCATCAGCGGGACGGAGAGGGTCAGCGGCGGCCAAATAAGGCCGGTGGCACTTGCTGTCGGCGGGAGGAGAGGATGCAAGCCGGGACGGAGAGGATCGGTTTCGGCCCCAGTGACCAGCGTCAACGGACTCTGCAGAAATCCAGACTTTACCTGGTGACAGTTGCTGAAACGATCAGGGGTAAAGTGGACACTGCAGAGACGGGTGTTGGTGGTGATGTTTAACTCCCCACAGTAACGTTAGCTCCTCTTGACAAAATCGATCCACCATTTCCTTACGTTGTCATCCGAAGGAAACTTTAATAAGCTAACAGCGCTGTCACCCTGCACACTGTGGCATCCAGGAAAGATGCAGAGCGATGTGGAGGAGACATGACTGGTTAGCTGACTGGTTGGCTGGTTAGCTAGCTGCAAACTATTGGAAGCAATGCTATCCAAGACTGGAGAGCGAGTGGGAGAACCGCTGAAGATGACGCGCTGAACGCATGTATACCACTTCCGCAGCAGGGCGGGGTTTATGCAAATCATGGCCACGTTGCGTAACGCGGCCATGATTTCTGACGCGCCCATTAAATCCTGAACACAGAAATGTTGCAAAACAGTTTGTTAGCCTAGCTCCAAAATTAAACTCTAAATGGTCGAATGGCTTTTACATGTTTTAAGTAAACACATTTATGACCTGTCTAATGTGTTTAGAAGAAAATGGCTGATTTTGCTTTACACAGACTTTAAACGCGGGCTGGATAGCTTCATTTCGGAAGATAAATGTAGGTCTCATAGATGAAAATAAACATCTGTGGCAGCTACGTTAGCTTATTTGAATGAAAAGTGTAAAATGTAAATAGCATCCGACAATGTGCAGAGAAACAGACAACAAGTGTGCACATCAATGTCAAAAGACATTTTTCATCTAGCTGCAAACTAATGTAACAGCCCTAATTGTACCGTTATTATTAGAAACTCACCTAAATCCGTTTTGTACAGCCAAGCCTTGTACTTGGGGTCGGCAGCCCAATCTGGGTCCCATCCAGATGTGCAGTGTTTTTCAGTCTTCCCTCCACCTGCTGTCCCATCCGCCCTCTCCACACCTTGCTCCGCCCTCTCACCATCGTTCTCTGACTCAGAGGTTGATGTAGCAGGTGTTTTTTAAAGAAAGATGTAATTGATCCCTGTATGGGATCATCGGCCTTCCTCTTTGACATGTTGACTGAAATTTGTCATGTAATGGGATGCTCTTTGGTGCGGTTGTCACTTTTCGCGCTTTTTGATTTTGCATCATATCTCTCGTGCGCGAAGGGGGGGGTTGGCGCCTAGATTTTTTACGTTTTTCAAGGGGGGTGGGGGCCCACATTGGCGGTCCATCAGAATGGTAGGGGAAAAACTGGGTATGATCAGCACAGGCTGTTATAATTGCTGCATATGGTTGACAAAGAGTCTGCTGGAGTCTTTAATAATAATGCATGTTTCAATGCAATTGTAGTGTCTGTGTTTCCTGCACATTCTGAGCTATGATTTAACGGTGACAAGTTGTTTTTCCTGATGGTGAGTGTGGGAACGAGCCGATCTTTGGGTTTACATGTCCAGGAGCACTCGGAGCCATTAATCTGCTCTGTGTGTGCCTTAAAGGTTAACTGAGTTTGGCCCTCATGCCAGATGTTTGGAGATGTTCAAGCATATGCATTTCCATGGAGGGACAGAGAGATGATCTGATCAACTTTAGGGGGTAAGAAGTGACACCAGTAGGGTCAGGAGATTTACAGAAGATGAACTATTCCAGATGGAGTGGAGGTAGATCAACTCCTCTTTCGCTTATTGGATAGATGGACCCTCAATCATCCACCAAACTGACCAATTAGAAGAAATAGGTAGGTGCGGGCGAATGGACTCTAAAAAGGCCTGCACAAGCAGCATTTCCTGAGATCGAAGGTTCAAGAGGATTTCTGGGAGAGCAGAGGGCAAAGCATTGGGCATAACTTTGCCAGAATTTGAGAACACCCAGAGCGGCTGTACTGGTTCGGACGCAGGCTTGAGATCTGTTTCAATAAAGATTGCTCCATCATTCCACCCAGCCTTGCCTCTGCAGAATTCTTTCATCTTCAAACTATACACCTACACCTTTGATGAAGACAGCCCAGAAACGACACAATGATTATTATTTATGATAATTATACAACTAGAGTAGGGATGTCCAAACTTTTTTTACTGAGGCTCACACACACCTAACCCTAACCCTAACCCAAATATACGAAGAACTGGGCCACTCAGTAGGGGTGAGATTCTCAAAACGGCCTCAGATTGCTTCTTAGTCAGGATGGTGATCCTCTTCACAGCCCTGTACAAAGGGGGAAACATAAGGGGATGGGTATATTTTAGGCTTGTTATGCAAATATGCGCTTTGGACTGAAGGATGGAAGTCAGGACTACGTTTGGTGGTTGAGATGCGATTCGAAGGACATCACAGAGATGGCTGTCGGTCATTTTGGCTCTCAATCTGCTTTTGTTTGGAGATAACACAGAAAATGTTTGCTCTCATATGTATGTTGAGACGAACAGACTCATCATTCTTTTTGCGTGGCGTCTCTTTAGAGGGAACTTTTTTTTTTTCAAGCTCTGGTAGAAATCAGGTAGGGAGAGAAGCTAATGTTGATTATCCAGAGAGTTATCACACTGCATTTCAATAAATTCTAATTGCAGTTGAGGTTTCTGGACGGCAACACATTTTGGCCTTTAATTCAACTCAGTGTAAATTTAACCTGTTCATCCTTGTGTGAGTTAGGGAATGCAGACAATACGGGGCTCACAGCTTCAAGGGACCTTGGAGTCAGCATTAAGCTGTGTGTGGGTCAAAGGTTAGCAGGAGACAAGGCCACTATAGGGACTAAAATGGAGCCTGACTCCTATGTCAGATGGAGGGAGATATCTAAACATGTACATCTCCAGGAAAGGATAGAGGGGTCATTTAGGTAATTTTGGAGCACAAGACCCAAGGAGTGACAGTAACAGATTTAACCATTTATGGGAGATGAGCAGAGAGATAGGCCAACTCCTTTTTTAGTTGATTGGACAGATGGACCCTCAACCCACCACAGTGACCAATTAGAAGTAGGCAGGTACGGCCCCAGGGACTTTAAAAAGGCTCACATAAGTAGAGAATAGGGTGGTGGCATTTTGGTAAAGATCGAGCAGAGGGCGAAGCCGTTTGGCATTACCTTCGCCATAGATTTGAGAACTGCAGAGGGCGGCCACACTCTGAATTCGGACGCTGGCTAGAAGAACTGTTTCAATAAAGACTGCTCTATCGTCCACCCAGCCTTGCCTCCGCAGAATTCTTTTATCATCAAACTACACGCCGACACCTTTGAGGAAGAGTGCCCAGAAACTACACAGTCTCTTTTCCACTTCTGCTGCGTCCACCAGGAAGGGAGTCGAGAACGCTTTGATTCCATTCTCAATGACAGAAAAATCTTGGAAGCGCTGAC
Organism: Diplodus puntazzo; assembly: GCA_963678695.2. Taxonomy (NCBI): domain Eukaryota; kingdom Metazoa; phylum Chordata; class Actinopteri; order Spariformes; family Sparidae; genus Diplodus; species Diplodus puntazzo. Next base: position 32,709,544 of record OZ023163.1, read on the forward strand.
TGAATTCTGTGATGAGAGATGTGATCACAGACATGTATTTCTTCTTTTCAGCAGAAAGCTTGGCCTCAAAGCAGATTTGATTTCAAACAGCGTGGGGAAGTGTGCAACATTGAAGTTGCATAGTTGCATCTCTAGGCCCTGGGCATAGGGAGTATCCACCTTATTCCTGACTTTGTGAGTTTACCCATGGTTCATAGCGGTAGTCGGCTTTGCTCTTCCGGTTGAACTGGTTGAACTCGGTGTTTACGCTAGCGTAGTTGTCATGCTCGCTCTACAAACCAGCTTTTAACACAAAGAAAGCCACAAAATGGACAAAAATCGGAGGTGGATACACAGTACCGATGTTTTAAAAAGTCGTGAGGACAGTTCTGTAACAGTGCCTTACCCGTCAGTTCTCACGGAGTGGGCAGATGACATGAAGCAATGGCCTGACGTTAGCTACATCGACATAGTTAATTATCTTCTATTTTCTGAAGGTGTTGACGGCGGAGAATTACGCAGTTACAAAAGCACAGAAGCATACAACTACCTGCCAGTAACAAAATATCGAAAGTAACGTTATGGTTGAAGAAACACAGCAAGTTTATATTTGTGAAGGCAGCAGTGGCGCCCAGCCAGAGCGTCAATCAAGCTAAACACACAGCGTTGATAATGCTAAAGGAAAGAGCAGTTGTGGAGTAGGCGGCTGCTTAGGGAAGTCATGTAGTCATGCAGCAGCTATTCTGTGGAAGATATTCATAAACCCAAAAATGTATTTTTGTCTCAAAGCCGCGAGCCACGCTAGTCTCCGTTCCCCCTTCCTCAGCATGGCCTGTAGGGCACAGGGCACGGACATGTTTGTCGAAGTTGTTGATGTTCTACACAAGACGTTTCTAAAAAAACCCTTCAATTTTCATGAATTGTTGTGGCAACCAACAACGGCACATGTTGTACCTGAGCTCATTTTAAAAACAATTTAGCATTTATGACATAACGCTAGTTGTTTAAGGCTAGCTTGGCAGCAGCAGTCAGTCATGCAGTTGCAAGGCAACCGGAAACAGAAAACCGCTGGCGGAATTAGTTATCTGTCATTGCAGCCCCCATAGGCTTCTGAGGAAACGGGTGGATGGTAAAATGCTAGGGGCGCCGTCATCCGCGGGGGGAGAGGCCTTTTTTCTGGGTTCCTGGTTCGTTGCACTGTACCTGTCCTCTGTGAGGGGGGCGGGTCGAGAGGCCAGCTGCCTGAAACTGAGCGGACCGAGACCCCAAGACCAAGAGAGAGATTCACTGATATTGTAGCGGAATAACAAGGTCCAGACGACTGAAACCAAACCGCACCCAGTGAAGGAAAAGAAGGAAAGAAGAGGAAGACGTGAAGCAGCTACAGGTACAGCAACGTCAATGTGATGAAGCGAAAGAAATTTATAATTTAATGATCGTAGTTGCCGTTGTTGGAGGAGAGTGTTAGCTTGCTAGCTTACTTCGGACGATAGCAGCATTGTTTAATAATCAATAAATAGCTGAGTCAACGTGTGTTAATGTTACTCCACCTTAAATTCATCAGGGAAGTTTGGAAAGTTAATGTTAGGCGTGTTCAGGTGTTATTTTACAGGTGTCTTTCCTGCTTGTATGTCAGTTAAAATGCTAGGCCATTAGTTTTCCATTCCCATTGTAACAGGGTAGTTGTAAGCCTTTGGTTTATTGTGTCACAGTTTATGTTTGTTAAAGTTTACATCAGTGTTAAAGTGCAGTTAAAGTGTATTACTGTAAATACTCCACACCTTAGCTTTCCCATATCATTCATAGGCGAAATATGTATACTGCACTTGCACTCTGGTTAGACTGAATTGTATTGCAATGACAATGAAGTTGAATGAATCTCATCACATTTTCATGATTAGTCTATATTAGTCTTATGTATAGCACACATCAAGCATCTGTTTTTGTTTTTTTTAATTAAAATGTAACATTCAGTGGTCACATATACTTCTCTTCTGTCTTCAGATGCACTTCTAAAACATTTCACCAGCAGCCCAGTGACACAGCATCAGGTGCTCCTGTTCCTCTACCTCAGCACAGCAGAGTGACACAGCATCAGGACTAAAGGCTGCACCAATAGACCTGCTGACTGGACATCTGTTCTAACTGACAAAGTGAGATGACAGTCAGTTCACAGAGGACCAGTTCAAATAAAAAAGCAGTTACACATTTCCCAAAAACAAAGATGGGGGAGTGTCAACATGACTTTTGTAACAGAGTCTTAGTCAATGCTGAAAAAATCAAAAGAAGCTGACTGATGTACTCAAACAGAAATGATAGCTTGCACTGCTTCTGCTGCAAAATGCTTTCTCCAAAAGAATACAGACTTAATAAGGAAGGACTAAAGGACTGGAAAAATGCAAGCCACTTGCTGAAGGTTCATGAGGATAGTCAGGAGCACAATACCTACATGGAAACATGGAAGGAGTTGGAGGTCGTTTTGTAAAGCGGCTGACAATAGATAAGTGAGAGATGGCACTCTGAGGCTGCTGTATGTTTGCACAATGCCTTATTTATATTGTATTTTTTATCATTTGTTTTTTTCTTCAGTTTTTATTTGGTGTGATATTTTTGACTTAAAAGAAATAAAATCTTCAACACATAAATGCAGTTTTTGTGTGAGTGTATGAACACTGATTGTGAAATTGACTGCGATGCAAGGGGGCGCCAGCTAAGATCTTGCCTAGGGCACCAAGTTACTCAGGGCCGACGGAGCTTCACACAGACGGCTTTAATGTGCGCGTAAAGTTGTGGCATGAGCTGGTCTTTGCCTTGTAGGCTCTTGTTCAGTGTGTTAAGATGATTAGTAAGATCAACTAAAAAAGCCAGGTCTGCTAACCATAGAGGGTCACTCAGCTCTTGAAGAGGCCGGTTCTTCTCTTTCAAATACTGGTCGATTTCTGAACTCAGGGAAAAAGAACGCTGCAGCACGGAGCCACGGCTTAGCCAGCGCACATCAGAACGGTAGAGTATGTCCCCGTATTCAGCATCAACCTCTGATAGAAAAGCTTGGAATTGTCTGTGGTAGAGCCCTCGTGCTCGAATTATGTCGACACTTTTCACAACAGTGTTCATCACATCGCCAAGCTGTACTGTCTTGGCACAGAGGGCTTCTTGGTGGATGATGCAGTGCATTTTAAACGCCGTGCCTCTACTCTTATCGCTTGCACCTTGGCGCACACCATAGAGGCCATTCCTTTGTGCTCGCCTGTCATTGCTGGAGCCCCATCCTTTGTAACTCCACACAGTTTGTCCCATTTAAGTCCCATCTTGTCAATCGCATTTGACACAGCTTCAAAAATGTCCTTACCCGTTGTTGTGCCCTTTAGACTCCTAAGATCAAGCAGCTCCTCCCTAATGCAAAAGTTATCGTCAACTCCCCGCCAAAAAATTAACAGCTGTGCGATGTCTGTGGCATCTGTGCTGTCATCACATGCAATCAATTAAAAATCAAAATCCCAAGCTTGATCTGACACTTGATGCTTTAGGTTAGCTGACAAGACTTTGATTCGCCGCACAACTGTGTTTCTGGACAGGCTTACGTTGTTGAAGTCCTGAATTTTATTCCTGCGACTTTGGTGAGGCACTGTTTTATGAAGTCACCATCTGTGAAAGGTTTCCCATGTTGGGCAATGAGTTGAGCTACCTCATAACTGGCTATTTGTATGGTATGTGTGTTTTGTTAGCATGGAAAAAATACTGTTGTTGAGCTGCCATTTGCTTAACTTTCTGTTCTCTCTTAGCACCAGTGTAGGACGTGTAGTTTGAATGCTTGGTTTCATAGTGTCGTTGTACATTATAGTCTTTCATCACTTCCCCTTGACTTCACTGAAGAAATATTCATTTTCCCACCGTGTTTGAAATCTCCTGCACTCACTTACTATTTTGCATTTCTTCAGTTCTGCCATTTTTTTTTTCAATTATCTTTTTATTTATTTTGACATTGACATTTTAGTAATATAAACAATCAGAGAAATGAGGAAAGACAGATAAACAAACAAAACAGCAACAAAAATGAAATGAAATAAATAAAAAGTACAGCAGATTAAATCAAATCAGTCCATGGTCACAGTTCATCCTTCATGAGTATTATGTAAACATGCCAAAGCCTATCATGATGTGTTAGCGTCAGAGGTCCATAAGCGGTTCCCATATCCCTCGGAAGACCTCCCCCTTATTCTTTAGGGCATATGTGCATTGTTCCAGTCTTAGAGTTTCATTTAGGATTTGTTTAAACAGATTGTAAGATGGGGTCTTTGTTGATTCCAGTTGAGCAAGATGCATTTCTTTGCTATATAGGAGATTATGATAATCCTCTTCCTGTGTATGGTGTCCAGTGTCTTGTCCAATTCCGTACCAAATAGGTATCGTGTTGGTGTAATGTCCAGCGGGGTTTCCGCGACCTTAACAGTTAGATCATGTACCGCCTTCCAAAAATGTTTTAATTTCCTGCATTCCCAAAAAACATGCATAATTGACCCTTTACAAGTTTTACAACGATGGCATCTGGGGGATGAATTAGGAAACATTTTACTTAAGTGGAGCGGCGTAAGGTACATCCTGTGCATGAATTTATAATTTTGCTCAGTTATTTTGTTACAGGACAGTGAGGAAAAAACATTCTTACATATAGTGTTCCACTGGTCTTCATCAAAGGCACGCCCCATATCCTTCTGCCATATGTTCCTAAGTGGGGTCAAGGAAGAGCTATAATGGTCCAGCAAAGCATCATAAATTACCTTTAACGATGTGGACTTCACCAAGATGTCCTCGAGATTTGTCAGCCCCAGAGTCAGGCATTTTTCCCTTTCAGAGTGTTTATTAGATGGCGAATTTGTAAGTATTTATAAAAGTCCTGTTTTAGAATTTCATATTCCGACTTTAAGTCTGCAAAAGACTTGAGTGTGTCCCTGTTTAACAAATGATGGAATTGATGTATACCATTTTCTCTCTACTTTGCAAACAAGGAACTACCAATAGATGGTGGCAGATCTGGGTTTGAGGATAAAGGGAAAAGCCTGGAGATCTTGCCAAAATTCCCACAAAACTTATTTATATCTTGCCACGCCCGAAGAGTGTTGTAAACTTCATATGTTTTTGTTAGTTGATGGAGTGCTTTTATGTTGTTAATTAATGGTAGCAAGGTTGTGGAAATAGGAGTACAAAGTTCTTCTTCTATCTCTATCCAGTGTGCATTGTTACATCTTTGCACCCAGCTGATCAGGCCCTTAGTCTGGGCAGCCCAATAGTACATTTGTAAATCTGGTAATGCCAGTCCTCCGTTCTCTCTAGATTTTGTTAAAGTTTTAAAAGCTATTCTTGGTGCGGAGTTTTTCCAGATAAAAGCGGTTAACATTTTGTTTATAGATTTAAAAAATGTTTTGTCCAAGTAGCAGGGCAGTGACTGAAATAGATAACTAAAACGGGGCAGGACATTCATTTTAATTACATTAATTCGTCCGAGAAATGAGACGGGGAGCATTTTCCAATGTTCTAATTCTTCTTTAACCTTTTTAAGTAATGGGATGTAATTTATAAGGTGAAGGTCTTTAAGTTTTGGAGCCACATTCACCCCAAGATATTTGAAACTGTTCTGGGCCCAAGTGAACGGTGAAATGGCCTTAAGTCTATCAGAGACTGATGAATTAATTAATAAGGCATTGGATTTTGTCAAATTGATTTTATAGCCTGATATTAATCCAAATTTAGTAATAAGGTCTAATACTGCTGGGATTGATCGCTCGGGGCTGGTTAGGTATAGGATTAGGTTCTGCTATTTTTGGGTCACTAGTTGCAAAGTTATTCTTTGACTGCTCTTGTTTTGTGGAGAGGCTGTCTTGTTCAAGACAGTAGCCCCCCCTTGTGTTAAAACTAAGAAGCACAATACAGTCAAGCAAGAATTTCATGTGTGGGCCATATGCCATTATATTTTTAGAATTTGCAACAGGCCAATTAAAAATGGCCCGCTGGGACACCCCTGAACTAGAGTAAAGGAAGCAGGGTGAGGCAGAGGCTGCTAGGATGCTTAGTCCTCTCTTTCTCTCTATTATTTATGTATTTATCCCAGCCCCTAATGTTGGTTAGTGTAGATACCCCCACAAAGCTATAATTGTAGCTCAAAACCTTATGTTCTGGGATTTGGGTAATGGTAATGTTGTGTGTGTGTGTGTTTATTTCTGCAATGCAATTTTATCTGTTGATGTCCTGTTGTTCTTATAGACCAACATTGTGATTGGTTTAGGCTGTTGTGCTTAAGCCCGATTGGCCTAATGTTTAAACCTCTGAGGCTGAGGGTGGCTAATTGGCTAATTAACTGAGGGGGTGAGAGCCATGAGTTGATTGATTGGACTACCAATTACAAGATTGTGTTTTAGTTTATGTGCATGTGTGTGTTGGGAGGTGAGCTGTACTCTTTAAGTTTCATTCGTCCTCTCCTCTCCTTTTCATGTAAAAATCCACTGAAAAGGACAATGAAGAGCAATGTTACCATAAATAATAATGCCAGTTAAAGCAAAGCCTAAAACAGCAGTGTGACATTTGGTGGAGGAGTACTGACCTTCTCCTCAGTGGGTTGTGGTGATTCTGAGACCTCTGCTTTAAGGCTCTAGCTCTGTGGGCTGACACTCTGTAGACACTAGCTTGACCACACTGTCACCACACCCTGAAGAACCACTGGTCCTCCATACAGGGTTTCTGCTAAGGGTAAAAGCAGAACTGTGAAGCAATAGTTTTATGACTCTGTGAAGGTCGGGTAATTAAAGTACTCATGGTTAAAAGACACAATGTTGGAGGAAGTAGCAGCCATGAGGACAGCTATACAATTATTTGAATTTCTAAGGACAAAGCATGTAGTCAGTCGTGTCAGCATTTGGTTGTCATGGTTTGGGTCTATTAATTTGTCATTTCCTGTTTTATTTTGGTAATTATATCCTCACATCTCATGTCTAACTTTTTACTTCCTTCCCTTCCTCTGTTTTTCTGCCCTTTTTGATCCTCACTTGTGCTGTATTAGTTTTCACTCCCTGTGTATTTAAGTCCTTGTCTTGTCCCTTTCTCGTTGTCAGTTTGTGTGTTTGTTCACATCATGCATCTCCTGTGTTCCTCTTCATTTTGCCCATGTCAATCCTGCATTCTATCTTCATGTGTACTGTTTTCCTCCTCTGTTCTGAGCTCTTCATTGCTTTGTACCTGATTTAGTTTTTGCATGTTTTATTTATTATTTGTTTTACTTTTTACCACCTGCCGTTGGTTTCTTTAGTAAATCTTGCTTTTGTTCATGACTTGTATTTGGTCCCTGTTTGTCATCCTGATATTGGTCAGTTGTTAAGCATTTGACATTTTGGCAAATGGTACAGATTTTGGTACAGTGGTTCCCTTGAAAGATGCTGATTAGGTTTACTCAAGCCCTGTCTATTTGCACTCAAAAGCATAATATATATACAACATTAAATGTAATATACTATATATAATGTTTAGATGACAGTGAATAAAACTGGCTGATATTTGTGTGACCGCTGACAAGTATGCACTTCATACTTAGTCGCTCTTTAAGGACATGATGGCTTTTACTTTTTGTAAGAGCCTAACAGCAGTTTATGTGGTGTTTGAGTAATTAGTATTTGTAATTTCAGGTCATTTGTAAAACAGAAATTTACATGGAATAAGAAGAAATTGAAAGGAATATTTACATTATTCACAGGTTGATATATCCATTGTTGAAATTTAATGTTTTAAAATGTGTGGATGATTAAGTTTAAAATGTGGACAACCTTGTTTGTATTGCATTTGTGATATTGTGGAAGAAGGAAACTATCATTATCAAGTACACTATTTTATTTTGATAGGCTCATGAGTATAGTTTTGTTTTCCAGGTTGTAATCCCCATGCAGTCAGCCACGAAAAGAGTGGAGCCTGACAATTTTTTGACCTCTAGCTGTAGAAACAATTATTGCTTCAGTAATAACTAACCTTTGAAATGGAATTTTTTTCTGCACCACTTTTTCTCTCGTTGATGTAAACTGTTCAACTTTAATGGTTGGGTGCCGTAGTTGCTCAATTGGTAGAGCATGTGACCCATGTACAGAGGCTTTGTCCTCATTGCAGTGGCCTATGGTTCAAGTCGGACCTGTGGTCATTTGCTGCATGTCACCCCCCCTCTCTGTCATATCTCAAGCTGCCCTGTCAATAGTACCATGAAAAGCAACCCAAAATAACTTTGTTCTCACAGAAAGGTTATGATTTTCAAAACTATGATTTCTCAGAGACTTTTTACTTGGCATTTTACTTTTTTTTTTTTTTTTTACACTTTTTACACAGATACATTTTGTATGTTTAGCAAGACCTTTGGATGCTGGTAATGTCAGTTGGCTTATATGACACATGAAACCTTTCGTTTTTAACTGCTCCATCCTCTATTCCTCTGTTCTCATTGGTTAATTGTTGTTAAGCTAGTCATTTCAGTTTGTCGTTTAATTGTTAATTCAAACCTTACAGAAGCCCTTTTTACATAGGAGAAGACGCATTATCTTCGCAGCGTTAGTTCGCCCATTCTCCGCCGATGGATGTTCACACAGAGGAAGCATCTCCGCCTTAAAGATGAACCTCTGTGTAATTCACACAGAAAGCTGGCGCTGCGGCTCCTAAAGAGGCGTGCCCGTCATGATGATGACGGACAGTTTATAATCATATGGATGCTATTATAATGTGTTGTGACTGAGATCCTGACCCACCAAACATCCTGGAAACTGACAAAGTTACGTTTTTTAAACTGGAAGCTGTTTGACTCACTCGCGGGGACGGAGGCTGTTTTCCGGGGGAAAGTTCACTGAAGTCGCGGTCCAGAGGGCTGACAGTCGTGGTCATTTATTTTCATCACAAACACTTGGTGAGTTAAAGTTGTTTGCCGGTGACAGACGCTGTTTTTCGGCTAGAGATGTGACGAAGAGTCGGTAGGATGGGCGGGAGGACAGATGCTTCTCGACGTACAGCTGCGGTATTTGTTTCCTCATATAAGTTGCTAAAGACAGAAAGTTACTACGTTACTTTTGTTTGGTCATGTAACGTTGCATTGTGGGAAATGTTCCTTTATTACATTGAGTGAGGGACCTGTGCAGACTGTACAGTCGAGACGCCCTCGATACCCGAAGCCGGCTTATCCGTTCACACTGGTTCGGTTCGCCAATAATACGGCCCTGATACTACCTCCAGAGACGGATCAGCGCCGGAGCGAAATTTCACCCCTCGCCACCTCCGAGAGTTTCACACTGAGAAGGAGGCGGAGAATTGGCACACTAAAGCCGCATCCAAACGGCAGAGTGAATGGGGTTACTGTTTCAGGTTTCACAATTCAGTCCCATCTGTCTCTCTCTCTCTCTCTCTCTCACATGCCCGGCTTTTTAACACTAGACCATAGGAAAAAGTTCAACTGTACACTTCTAGAGAATTGGAATTTTGATTTGTTTGGAATGATATTAATCAGACCTATTGCACATTTGAAATCCTGCAGAGGATTTTTCTCAAATGCATCAAAACCCTAATTGTCACATAATTTACACAATAATGCCACTTAAAATATATATGTCGTTCTGAGTGTATTTGCAATGTACTATTGAGAACGTATAGCAAGTCAGAGAAATGGGTAGTGCTGTCCCAAAGCAAGAAGGTCCTGTGTTCAAGACACATTTGCATGTTCATGTCTGCGTGGGTTCTCCGGGAACTCCGGCTTCCTCCCAAAATCCAAATAAAAAAATGTATGAATGAATCCTTTATTTATTCAGGGAATGTCAATTGAGAGCAAAAAATCATGCAGTGCTGTTCCCTCCTTACAGATAAAGATGGCCATCCAACTTTGTCATAAAGAACACAGTGATGAGTTCTAAACTCATCACCTGTAATAAAACATCAATGTGCAGAATGATACACTGCATCAAGCATGTATATGACATCGGCATAAACTAGAACAGGTAAAAAAGTAGCCTTAACAAGTTGTTTTCTACAATTTAAAGTAAAACAAGCTCTATTACGATAAAAGAATGACCATTTACTCTTTAGTTTTTTAGTTAGTTGAGAGATATGAATTTTTAAAAGACTTATTATCTATCCAGATGCCCAGATATTTGTAATTGGAAACCCTTTCAATAGGAGTCCCATTCAATGTAGAGATTTTACTGTCTATCAGAAAAGATGGTGATAATCTTGTGAATAACATGCATTTTGTCTTTTTGGGATTAAGAAGTAATTGGAGGTCAGTCAGAGCTTGCTCTATACAATCAGACTGTAGGTTTTTAAGAGCTAGATCAGCAGAGGGAGCGACTGAATAGATAATAATGTCATCGGCATACTGATGAACTGCACTATTTGCAATTACAATACTAAAATTAATATATAGGGTAAATCAAGTAGGGCCTAAAATGGATCCTTGAAGAACCCCTTTTAATACACTTAAAAAATTTGACTGATAACCATCAGCTAGCACAGCTTGAAATCTGTCTGATTTTGAACTAATTAAGGGATTATAAGGTCACAAAAAGAAGTTAATCCTAATAATAAACCTAATAAAAGTAAGGTAAAATGGCTACTCTAATTTGTCCATAGGTGTAAATGGTTCTTTGTCCCTATGTGTCAGCCCTGTGATGAACTGGCAACATATCCAGGGTGTACCCCGCCATCGCCCAGTGTCAATGGGATTGGCTCCAGCTTCATCCAGTTTCAGACAATGGATGGATGAAAATGTGAATATATTGAATTGCCTGGGAAGCGCATCCAGCATTGGGAAATCACTCAAAAAAATAACTCTTTGAATGAACTTTAAAAAAATCATGGAAAGTATTTCCACATGATTAAATGGCTTTTTTTCAGCACTAAGCAATTTTGTTAGTCCAACTTGATGCACTTGCATGGGTTCAACTTCATTTATAAGGGTTGATTGAACTTATTTACTAGGTTTGGGTCCAACTCAATTTAATTGTGTTGGGTCAATTAATTCATTAGGGTTGATTTTACTTGTTTCCTAGGGCTGAGACTGACTAAATATAATAGTATTGGACCCACCACTTTGACAGTAGTAAAACTACACCAGTATGTTAAGTTGATCCAACCCAAATAAAATAAGTTGGCCCAACAGAATTGCTTAATGCTGAAAAAAAGCCTTTTATTCACATGGAAATACTTTCCATGATTTAATTAAGGTCATTCAAAGAATACAATTTGAGTGTTAACACTTTAAGGTTTGCAGTGAATAGTAACTGAAACTAAGTTCAACAAAGTCTACAGACTGCTTGGTGTCAAGGGTAGAAAGAAACATAAGACAAACGGTGGATGTTGCCATAAAATTGTATTTTCCAAATTAGTCAATGACTAACAATGCACTGGTAGTAACACAAATGGAATGATGGAATGTTTTACACAAGCAACAACACAAAAATAGTTTCTGACAAACTCTAAACACAGCACACTGCTTCCCCTTATTTTTGAAAGTGCCAAGAGAATGAATCACAGTACCTAGTACTTGATTCAATGCAGTTGAACGGCAGACACAGGTGTGGTCTGACAGCACACTCGAGCAGTCGGATGGAGGACACAGGTGTGGTCGGACAGGACACTCTTGTGGTCATGAATTGCTGTGATAAATTGAGAGAACAATCAATTAATGCCCATATACGTTAGCATGTAATCACTGACAGACCTGGATCTGGACGAGTGGAACAGGTAGCTAGCTCACAGACAGACTAGGAATTGATCAATCAATTAGATATGATTAATAAGTTCAAAACATATACAGCGGGATATTTGTGTGATTGTGTGAAGCAGGTGTATGCTGGTATGATCATGTCAATATGACTTTCAAGAGATAATTTTCACTATGCATTTTTTTGCATAGCTCACGCAGGATGTGTGAATAGAAATACTTTGTCACAAGTAAAAGTCCTGCACTGAAAACGTTGCTTAAAGGACAAAAAAGCAGCAACCCCCCCACCCCCAACACACACATACTTCATACCTTTTTCAGAAAAGATGCAGGCACCAATGCAATTGAACGGCAGACACAGGTGTGGTCGGACAGCACACTCTTGCAGTCGGATGGAGAACACAGGACACTTTTGTGACAAATTGCTGTGATAAATTGAGAGAGATTAATTAATGTCCATGAAGGTCAAGTTGGCAAGTAATCATTGAGAGACATGCAAACTCAAGTAGTGAAAAAGGTGCTTTTTGAGATTAGAATATGAGAAAAATGTAAATGTAAATGTGTATGTATTAAATGTTTAATTTGCAGACATACACAGTAAAAAGTGAAACTAGTTACCTGCATGACTATAGCACAAAAAAATTGAGTTACATTGTGCTTTTTTAAACATAAGACAACAATAATAAAGTAACAAATGTAAATATAATGTATGTGGTCAGTACACTACTGTCCTCTACCATCTTGACATCATAATACTATAATATGTAATTTAGTGTAAAAAAAAACAAAAAAGGGGAGGGGTTAAGCAACATCATCAAAAAACTGACAGCAGGAGAGTCATCTCAACACCTGTCCTTTAAACCCCTTAGCAAGTCAACAATGTGCGAGGTATGTCAAACAAATTAGCAGGCAGCACACCATCCATACAGCCAGGCAACTATCCATGTAATGCAGCTTCAACAGAACAGAAGCTATGTATTAGTTAGGACTAGGCTACCTGCAGTGAGAGGGATTAGGCAGCCTTACATCTACATCTGTCACAAGGGCATAGAATTGGGTAGGGACGCTAGGGACACGTCACTACCAATATTCAGCCGCTACTGTGTAGTCACTATCAATACAACCGCTGTCCGTAGTGTTTAAGCAATGATTATGGCACACAAAGGGTTAAATGTCGGACTCTGCTAGAAGTCCCGCCTCTAACCTAAATATCGCTCCCTGATCGGCTACCGGTTTCTCGTTAGCTTACATGTGATTGGCTGTCCCCGCTGTCACTCCTTCTGCTTGTAAAAGCTACATGTAACCTGCTAGTTGGACCGGACGAGAGGCAGTGCAGGTTATCTGCAACTGCCAGTGTAAGTTGTCAACATGTTCGGCATTTGTTCTTCCTGGGTCACGTCAACTAGACGGATTTTAATATCAGTGGTGTCATTCACATTTGTGATTGTGTCTGTTTGCATGCGTGTACGTGTACGAGGCTGGAGGAGATGGAGGAGGAGAGGACAGAGAAGGTAGAGGAAGAGAGGCAGGAGGAGGTAGAGAAGGAGAGGCTGGAGCAAATGAAGGAAGAGAGGCTGGAGGAGATAGAGGAGGAGAAACTGGAGGAGATCAAGGAAGAGAGGCTGGAGGAGATAGAGGAGGAGAAGCTGGAGGAGATGAAGGAAGAGAGGCAGGAGGAGATGGAGGAGGAGAGGCTGGAGGAGTTAGAGAAGGAGAGGATGGAGCAGATGAAGGAAGAGAGGCTGGAGGAGATAGAGGAGGAGAAGCTGGAGGAGATAGAGAAGGAGAGGCTGGAGCAGATCAAGGAATAGAGGCTGGAGGAGATAGAGGAGGAGGAGATGAAGGAAGAGAGGCTGGAGCAGATGAAGGAAGAGAGGCTGGAGGAGATAGAGGAGGAGAAGCTGGAGGAGATGAAGGAAGAGAGGCTGGAGGAGATGAAGGAAGAGAGGCTGGAGGAGATGTAGGAGGAGAGGCTGAAAGAGAGGCTGGAAATTCACAGGTGAGGTTAAAATTTATGATGGATATGTTAGTCATGAGATTCAGCACTGTGACAAATGTTAGTGTGATGATGATGATCTGAATAGCAATGTTTCACTCATGTGGCTTTAAAATCAGAGCTTTATATCAAGTGTGGTGTTCATGAGAGGCCACATCATGTATTACTATTGTGTATGTGTTTACAGTAGTTGGTATACAGTCATTTATATATTTCCGATGTTGTTGATGGACAGTAGGCTATGTTAATTGACAGTATGATGCACAGTTGCACTACAGCCCTACAGCCCTGCACTAAAGAGTAAAGATGAGAACTCTTCGAAGTTGCCTCCTTGTCTTTCATTAGTTGCTTTAACCTATAACATCTGCGTGACGTGAAATTATGATTGCTAATGTAAAAAAACGTCAACTTTCAGAAGTGCTGCCTTGGAGCACTTTTGTGTCCCCACCAATCTCAAAATCAAACCTACTCCCTTGATCTGTCATCATGATAAAATCGGATCTCCTTCTATGGTTCTTCATCAATATTTTGCTTTTTTACTCTCAAAGTTTTATTGTTCTGTCTCACAGTTCACGTCAGCTCAGGTGACCTGCAGGTTGTTGTTTCACTTCACTGCTCCGACGCTGCGCCCCGTGTGTGCTTGTGTGTCTGTGTGTATATACCACTGACACACACAGGTGCACACTCGTCGGGGACAAACCGTCACGTATGAGACGTGTTACCGCAAAATAAACCACACAAGCACCTCCGCGTTTTGACAATCAGAGTTTTCTCCTCTGGTGCGAGGCTTCAAAAATGTGACGACCTGACACAGGAGAATCGACCGGACCTTGGCGCTACACACTTTCACCGTCACTTTAGCTGCCACTTCTACTTTTCCAACGTTAACCTTTTTCTCCTTCCCTTTTGATTTATCTGCTGCAGCTTAAACAAACCCAGGACGCATGTCAGACGGCAGACTGACAGGCTGCTGTCCCGGCAGTGTCATAATTACAAGGCGGTTGTAGATGTTCAAAAAGTACAGAGAATCGTTGGTCCAGAATCTTAACGGTACCCTGGTACCGACCCAAGTAGGTACCGGGACCAGTTTTACATCCCTAGCTAACATCCACAAGAAAGTAAAGACATACTGGCAGGCATGGACTGGGCATCTGGCGTACCGGGCAATGCCCGGTGGCCCGACGCATGTTTTTGGGCCAGGCTGTCATAATTTAATCAAAACAGTATATTATAAATCATTTTTATCGACCGCAACGGCCCATTGGTTGATTTTCTTGAAGGACATTGGGCTAATCCAATGAAATCTCTCAGCCCGCCTCTTTTTTTTTCCTTTACTGTTTACTACAGGAGGTACAGTAGAAATACTGTTTACAATATGACAGAACAGAAAAAGTTTTACAGTATTGCTTACAGTGAGCAAAATATCCATGAAACACACAAGAGCATTCTGAACAAAAAAACAACAGCAAAAAGCCCAGATAAAAAGGGGGGGGGGACTAAAAAAAGCACAAAATTACTGTATCTAATCTCTGCGATCTTCAGGGTTAGGCCACATGTTTTCATCAACATCGCATCTGATACTATCCAAGGCGATGCACCTGGGATAAAACCGCTTGGTATGTTGGATCCACCCTTGGCAATCATCAACTGTGATGTCCCTGCAGCCAGCATCCATGGCTTCAAGGAGGGACATCTGGTCATGTGGCTGATGGTCATAAACCTTCCACCTCCATGCAGAAAAGAACTCCTCTATGGGGTTGAGGAAAGGTGAATAGAGTGGAAGGAAGAGATGTACCAGTCTTGGGTGGACTTCAAACCATGTTGTTATTGCTTGGGAATGATGGAAAGCCACATTGTCCCAGGTGATTACAAAGGTCCTCATGTTTTCACCCTCCTGATCCGGCTCTGGAACCAGGCGCTGGTGGGGATCATTGAGAAAGGCAAGGAGGCGCTCGGTATTGTAGGGTCCAACCTGACATCTGTGAAGGAGTAATCCTGCATTTGCAATTGCTGCACACATGGTAATGTTTGCCCCTCTTTGTCCTGGCACATCAACTGTGGCCCTTTTTCCAATTACATTTCGTCCACGTTGACACCTTTTGGCCAGATTGAATCCTGCCTAATCTATGTATATGAATTCATGAGGGGCCTGGTTGGCCTCCAATTCCATAACTCTCTGAAACAAAGTTTATGTAAATCTCATTACTGTATGCCATACTGTACTGTAACCTATTACTGTGTAGGTTATCTACTTGCAAAGTGCAAAGCTTATAGAACTGGACATTGAATTGAATATACAGTACTATACCTGGATATATCGTCGTCGTAGCTCCTTGACTCTCTCACTGTTCCTCTCAAAGGGAACAGTGTAGAGCTGCTTCATCCGCACTCTGTGTTTGGACAATGTCCGCGTAATGGTTGTGAGGCTGATGCTATCAATATTGTCAAATATCTCATGGTCCTCCACAATTCGAGTTTGAATTTCATGCAGTTTTATTGCATTATTTGCAACAACCATTTCCACAATGGCAAGCTCTTGATAATTATTGAGGAGCTTTCCTCTTCCCCCAGAGGGAGGAAGACGTTGCATTCTTTAGAGGGACAAAAAAAATCAACATATGCATTACTGTATGGCCTTATTGACATGTCAAGTGAGAATAGAAACAATCCATGTAAAATGCGATACTTACCTGTTGGTTTGTTGAAAGATGTGTATAATGGAGGCAACCGTTGACCCCCTCAAATTGGGCTGCACTCTTTCACCAGCCTCTCTTAGTGAAAGACCATGGTTGATTACATGGTCAATGATAGTGGCATGAATTTCATCACTGACTACTGTTCTTGCAGCCCTTGGAATGCCACCATCACGCATTCTTACACCTCTAACTTGCCCTCTCCTTGGGCCTGCTCTTCTCCCTGCACCTGCTCCTCTCACTGCTCCTGCTCCTCTCACTGCACCTGCTCCTCTCACTGCACCTGCACCTCTCACTGCACCTGCACCTCTCACTGCTCCTGCTCCTCTCACTGCACCTGCTACTCTCACTGCACCTGCACATTTCACTGCACCTGCTCCTCTCACTGCTCCTGCACCTCTCACTGCTCCTGCTCCTCTCACTGCTCCTGCTCCTCTCACTGCTCCTGCTCCTCTCACTGCTCCTGCTCCTCTCACTGCACCTGCACCTCTCACTGCTCCTGCACCTCTCACTGCTCCTGCTCCTCTCACTGCTCCTGCTCCTCTCACTGCTCCTGAACCTCTCACTGCACCTGCTCCTCTCACTGCACCTGCACCTTTCACTGCTCCTGCTCCTCTCACTGCTCCTGCTCCTCTCACTGCACCTGCTCCTCTCACTGCACCTGCACCTTTCACTGCTCCTGCTCCTCTCACTGCTCCTGCTCCTCTCACTGCTCCTGAACCTCTCACTGCACCTGCTCCTCTCACTGCACCTGCACCTTTCACTGCTCCTGCTCCTCTCACTGCACCTGCTCCTCTCACTGCTCCTGCACCTCTCACTGCACCTGCACCTCTCACTACTCCTGCTCCTCTCACTGCTCCTGCACCTCTCACTGCTCCTGCTCCTCTCACTGCTCCTGCTCCTCTCACTGCTCTTGCACCTCTCACTACTCCTGCTCCTCTCACTGCTCCTGCACCTCTCACTGCTCTTGCACCTCTCACTACTCCTGCTCCTCTCACTGCACCTGCTACTCTCACTGCACCTGCACATTTCACTGCACCTGCTCCTCTCACTGCTCCTGCACCTCTCACTGCATAATTTTGTTGGGAGGTATAGCTGGTCTGTTAAGAACATGTAAGCATTGTGGAAATGTGTTCACTGACTGCATATTGTGTGAAAACATCATGAAATGTGTGAATGGTATGGCCACAAATGACCGATGCTGTGCTAATTGTGTTTAGAGTTTTGAAAATGTGACAACTGGTTGGACAAATGCTTGTTAGCGACTGAAAAAAACTGTAATATCCTATACCAGTGGTTCTCAACCGGTGGGGCCCGCAACCCTGGGGGGGGGGGGGCGGGCGCGGACACTCTCCTGGGGGGCGCGATTAGGATACAGGATGGGAGGAAAAAAAAAATCATGAAAATTCCCCCCTATGTAGAAATGCAAGTGGTTGGACTATTATAACACACAAACAAATCATCCTCCTGGCGGCTTTTTTTGTCAAAAGCGACTAGCGACAAATCTAGCGACTTTTACTGGTGTTATTGGAGAGTTTTGTAGTGTTTGGACACTAGGACTTGAAAGCACGTATCACTCTGCAGTCACTGGCCCTCATTCATCAATCTTGCGTAAAAATGGGTGCAGATCTGTGCGCAGAATTGGTCTTACGACAGGACACACGTGTGATTTATGAAACGTTCGTATCTGACCAATTCCAGCGTACGAATGATCGGGTCTTGATAAATGCGGCGGCTGAATTCGATCGTCATTAACATGTTACGCCCTTAAATATTCCTGGTTCGGAGGCCTCGCCCACTGAGGTCAAACATGGAGAGAAGAAACACTGGCAGGACGAGAAACTTTTCCGAGATGGAGATCGGCATCCCGGCAGCGCCGGCACATCAAAGGCTCCATTCACTAATGCAATGTTGTGCAAAACTGAACAGGCCAAAATAATATGGAACACTTTCTCTGGGGTATACAGTAGAGTTCCCCCTGCTGGTCCGAGACGGAGCCACCTGCCCTTCAGCAACCCGAAGCAGCTCCACTGTGACCCGTGTGCGTGCGCACTATTGAATCTGCGTTCCTGCTCTGTAGCAGGTTTGCCAGCGGGGTTATTAGGTATTCCGATAATTAGTTGTCATGTTAGGCTATTTACATATTTTATTTTACAAAAAAGTGGTATCAGTAAAAACGTAAAAAATAATCCGTTTTGATCTGTTCTAAAAATGTGACTGCTTATGCTTAATGACAGCTGAGGTTTGTTTAATAATTATTTTCAGTCTCAGCCAGATTTTGCTGTGTTGCACCGCAAATCCACAGAATCAAATTTGCGTACACGAGCTCAGACCTGATGTGAGATCTGATCGTAGCTTCCGCTCACGTCCAAATTGATAAATGCCGAAGTTTGCGTGGAAATGGTCGTACGCACGGTTTTCTGCCGTCAATCGTTTGATAAATGAGGGCCACTGTGCTCAACGAGCAGCGGGTGCTGCCGTGAGTCTCTCCCCCGTCCAAAAGCACTCACAAGCGGTCAGTCTCTCAGTAGCCTCGCGCAGCAGTCCCAGCCTGCAGTCAGAGTAGAGAGGAGACACACACCACTCCGCGTCCAGGCTGCAAATACATTCTGTCAGTCATATCACCCTGATGATCGCCATGGCTCCGGTGCAGAAAAAAAACAAAAAGTACGACTTGAAATTCAAACTTTCTGTCGTAAGATATGCAGAGGAAAACTCGGGAGAAGCAGCCGCTAGACGTTTCTCTGTCGACCAGAAGAGAGTGAGAGATTGATGAAAAGTCAAACGGAGCTTCAGCATCTGTCCGAGGAGGACAGCAGCAGGGCCAGGCTGCCTGCTGGAGGGAAGAAGAAGGCTAGCGAGGAGCCTGAGATAAACATGCGGGAATGAGCTGTCAGCAAACGGGCACGCCACAAGAGAGTGTCCCGCTAAATGATCAGGGCGATGGAGAAACAAAAGTACACCACCGTGAGTTACAGCAGAGATGAGGAGTTTGCCGCGAGTGCTGGTTGGCTGAATCGTTTCCTCCGCCGCAACAACTTCACTTGCAGAAGACAAATATTGCCCAGAAGGTTGCCAGAGAAATCAACGAGAAGCTGGAGAAGTTTGTGACACTATCATCACGGATTTTTGAGAGGAAGGAAATAAACACCTGGTCCCAAATTGCTGCCTGGTCTGTTAAGTGATTGAAACAAATAAATGCCCCGGCTATTATTTGGTATTTTACGGTATGATAACTCTCCCGGCCCGGGGAGAGTGACATGCATCACAGTACTCAGCTGCGGACACAGCGGAGAGGTGACGAGACGCGACTCATCATGACTGACAGGCATCAAGGCCACTCACGTTACCTTACCGACCCGCCCCCAGATATCTCATTCGCAAAAACAGGGGCCTGTGGCAATTCTGGACAGCTGTTTTTTTTCTTTTTTTTCCCCTTCTCTTCATGGGCCCCTGGCGGTGTCTAGGGGGGAGGAGGAGGAGGAGGGCCCCAACTGCAATGAACCAGCTTTGGGGGGGCCCAGCTTGCAAAAGGTTGAGAACCCCTGTCCTATACTATGCAACACTGTTGTGTAATGTACAAAGTAGTACGTCATAGTAAAAATAAAGTTTATTGATAATTAAGTGTCCTTTTTTAGTACTGAAATAAACCAGGGCCCGTATTCACAAAGAATCTTAAGGCTAAAAGTAGCTCCTAATAGACAAATTTAGGAGCAACTCCTAAAAAAAATGGGCGTGTCAGTCGTAACTTTAGGACTCCTAATTTTTGAAAATAAGAGTTATTCACAAAACATTTTAGGCCTAAAAGTAGCACCTAAGTCTGGGAGACCTTAGAAGTAGTCCAGAGGACTCCTAACTTGCTAAGACCTGGTCACAGCCGAATGTTTTGGAGACGCCAAATGACAGGGAATTATTAAAACGATGTTGGATGGAATGTGAAGGGATTGAAGTTGTGGTTGAGTTGGTGAGGGACGCAATAACGTCCCCAACCAACCGAAACAATCCAATAACGCTGGAGTTAAAATGTTTGGCAACACTACGGTATTTGGCTACGGGGAAAATGCAGCTCTTCGCACAGGACTAGTATTACCTGGGGACCTCAAGTGATTTAGAAATTATCCCACCACGTCTGCATTTCGTGCGGCGCATTCGCACAGGATAAGCAAAGTCTTGGTTTTAACTCTAATGTACTGACATTATCCTCCGGGTCGATCGCACCGGAGCCCTTGCTGGAGCAGCACAACGGTTAGATATGGATATTTTTAATATAATAACTGCTGAGCCTGTTGAAAGATGGAAAAATATTCCTTACCGCATGCTGCCATGCATGCAACCCATCTAATCATCTTTCGAGATTTCGCTCTTCTGATGAGCCTTCTGAATTTGCACCCAAAATGCTGTCAAAACTTTCATTAATAATTCCCAACGCAGCCTCCATAATTCTCCACCGGGAAAATGGCAGAAAAAGGCGTGGAAAACACAAAAAACCTTAAGAAAAACAAAAAACGACCCCAAATCACAGAGATGCCGATTCGCACAGGACTAATATTACCAAATGACCTCTGTGTTTGGCGAAATATGGAAGGTAATTTGCGGTGGAATTTTCACTTTACAAATTACGGACATGGCAGATTCGCACGGGATTAAGATCATAGACGACCTCCGCAATTATTACAAATTACTGGAGGTCCCTTGGTTATAGTCCCGTGCGAATTGTCAATTGGAAAAAGTTGCATTCCATCAATACACAAATTGTCTTTGACGCATGTTACAATATACTGGACAAATTCTCCTCATAAATACATTTCTTTATCCAATATATTTTCATAGGTTTTGTCATGGGCTTGTAGGCAACTTCTTTATTTTCACTTCATGCATTGCGTAGCCTAAATGATTTTTCAATGGGCTGCCCTGTCACTCAACAATCAATCACCGTTGTCACCGCTTCTAAGTGCGTCATTATAAAATGACATCATCCATAGCAACAGAGAGTTACTTCTAGTTTAGGAGTTCACCGTTTTCATAACTAAAAGTAGGTCTCAATGGCTTTGTGAATTACTTTTAAGAAACGACTCCTACATAAAAACTTTTAGTCCGATTTAGGAGTACTCCTGATGTTAAGATAAAAGTCTTTGTGAATACAGGCCCAGAAGTATAACTCAGCAAACTATTACAATACTAAGAATATAATAATGGTATGTTTGCAAACAGGGGTGGACTGGGACAAAAAATCGGCCTTGGCATTTTTGGCTTAGACCGGCCCCTCATAATTAGCGGAGCACAACCAAAAAAAATAAAAAATAACTTTTTGCCTTTAGGCTTATTAGAAATGTACAGTTTATCATTACTTTAGAAGTCTATCAAATAATCATTGTGGAAAGCAAATAATTAAATTTACTCAACACAGTTCTACCTCCTTAGGTATATTCTATTTCAAGCATAATGTATCATCAATATCCTAAATATCAGAAGTTTAGCATATGTTGTTAACTCCACCACTTTTGTCTGCTCTGTGTAGTTCAATTGATTCTTTTATCCTTTTTATTGAAATCATTTCTAATATGTATTTTCTGAATTTCCCTGGTATAGCAGCTCAGTTCTAATTCTTCAGGTTATAAGGTGCTCCCTCCTTTAAAAAGCTATAACATTGTTATATCAGGCTAAAGACAGGGCTGCTTTATGAACTCATACAAAGCAACTATGTCTTAAAAGCATTTAACACTGTGTTACTCTTATTTAATGTGGGCATACCTTTTTTTTCTAATAATACTTTTATACTTTTTTTTTTATACTTTTTATACTTTACTTTTTTTACACTTACTTTAGTAATTCTTAAATTGCAAAGCTTTTACTATCATTAAGCAGTCTTATAATCAGTTTCTTAAAACATGTTTAACCACAGCATAGAGGGTTGCAACAAATTCAACTACTATGCAGCCTTTCAACACACCTTTAACCTAAATATCTAAAATGCCATGATGGAGCCTAAAATGGACACTTGCTGCTCATCCAACCCTTCTCAGCCTCCCTTGACCATTTGCTGGTTTATCAGAATAAGGTGCCCTGGCTGCCAGATTTTGGGAAGTATGCAACACCAATTAATATTGATACTTATCAATCGCCATTGCTCATCATTCTCATGTAATTAGAGTTCTCATCGGGCCTTAAAATTACAAGCTCAAACCCGACACAGCCCGACAAACTTGCATGAACTGTGTGCCTCCCCCCTACGTTAACTCAGCCCGAGCCCGCAGTCCGGTCGGGTTTGTCCTGTTGAGAACTCTACATGTAAAACAGCTAACGTTACCTCCATCACCACCATGCTGTCTCAGAGGACGTGGAGGCCACAGCAGCCCCTCCAGCGAACATGTCTGTGATCTTTGCACATTTTCCAACATCTACAGTGAGATTCTTCTCTTAGCTCGCAACTTCTCCGCACCCAATTTCTTTCTCTTTGGTTGCTCCATGTTGTCGCTCCTCGCGCTCAACACTTTGAAACTAGCAGAAGTTACAGGTGACAGCGCAGGGAAGGGGCGGGGCCGCGTCGTACTATATCCTGATTGGTTCAGTCCACTGTCTATATTGAAGATGGGTCAATGGGCCAGTCCCTCTAAATTTTGCACTTACAAAAAAAGAGATTCAATACTTTTAATGAACTTATGAGACAAATAAGGTAGACTTTAAAGGGACATAGGGCAGGATCTAGAAATAAGACTCAATAGCGACACGACGGCTGTTAGGGTAACTGCAGCCATCAGCCAAGCCGGCGCGGGAGCGTGCATGAACTCTTCACAGAAGTGCAGCTGATGCTGTGACACGTCATTTATTTACTCGCTGTTCACGTCACTGTTTACTGCAAGACCTCCACACATGCCTCCCCGGAACTTCGTTGGTAGCCTACAACTGCGAACAGCATCATCTCAAGCGATGAAGTAAGTAAACCAAGTGTTTATTTTAGTGCAACTTTAGTATATTTCTTTGGCAACATTTGCGCATTAACTCAGCAAAATGATAGTTGTAATGTAGATACGTGTATTTTGCACTGGCCAAATGGTTACTTAAGTTCAAATTTCACCAGCCACGGTGAATATCGAGCTAGCGACAGCTATTGTTTTGTGAATGGTGTTTGACGAGCATTTGGCTTGTGGCTGCAGCTAATTTCTTACTGTGGTACTTACCAACATAGCTAGTATTTATAACATTGGATAAAGCTTGCTAACACGCTCACATAAGTGTGCAGTCATTATCATGTAACAGCAATAGTATGATTCAATGTCTCAAACCAAGTGTTATGTGCCAGTGCCACTGAGATCATGTGTGAAACCATTCCCATTATAAGACCATATGAATAGCACTGCACCATAACAGTAAATAATACATCATAGCTGGTATTATACTAAGTTGAATCAGAATAAAAATAACATCAAGTAAAATCATAACATCCCTTTGAGGATTCATAAAATTATTCTTATTCTCATTGTTTTTGTTTCAGGATTTGGAATTGACTATGGAAGGAGTGGCACACATGGAGGAGTGTGTGTCGGCAGGTTCTGGACCAGTGTCTGAGCAGGAGTGTCCACCTGGTGATGTGCTGCCTGGAGCTGCTGTGTTCTTCACATCTGAGCCAAAACTCCCTAACCCCTTTGCGAACTACACAGGTTACAAAGAAGCTTCATTTAGGATGCCAGACTAAACTTTTCAACTGTTTTGTGTATCTGTGATCACAATACCTCAAAAAATAAACATTTTTAGCCAAAGATTCCACTTTCATCCAAAAATAAATGCAATTTATGTACAATGTGTATTTTATTTTCAAAGTTTGCAGTGAAAAGAAAGTATTTTTCAAATTTGCATTATGTACAAATTTTTATTTTGTATTTGTTTTTTTACATGTCTATAATAAAATCAGTGTGTGGTAGACAAGACGGTCTTGTCTTCTCTCTTTTCTTGCTCACAACTCTGGATCATGTAGCTGAGGCCTTTATGGAGAGAAGAGAAAAGTAGAGTTAGAACACATGCTCACAAAGCTCCATAATCAAATCTAGTAATTATTATTTTCAACTCTACCCTGGCAGAACAGATATAACTAATGGCTTGATGCTGATTGTTTGAGCATTACAAATAGAAGTGCCAGACTTTCAAATGAATACGCAGTGTATTAAACTTGGTGATAGTGAGCAGAAGATCTACATTTTGCTGCAGTATTGGACCTCAGTACAGCTGGCACTTACAGAGAATGACTTGTGACTAACTTCCAAATTGGTTTTTATTTCAAAAAGGTATGTTTTGACTTTGAAACTAATCAGACATGGATGTGGGATGTAGGTGAAGGACATACCTGTCCTCTGTGAATGAGTGCCTGGACCAGTTAAATATCAATTTATAAAGCACCATCTGAGATTGTTTACATGCGATTGTGCACTTCACGGTTAGCTCTAAACTGCCTTTTATTCAGCTACATCAGTATCAGTATCATCAACGAGTCAACACAATAGCCCCTAACACGTAGCCTGTAAATACCGTTACTGTACCCCCTAAATAGCGTATTTCACGGGGACGGGAACGAGACAGGAGCCATCTCGCTGTGTGTGTGATATAGCCTTATCCCCTAACGTTACACGCATGAAGCAGCCAGGAAGCCGGCTCGCTGTGTGTATGATATAGCCTTATTCCCTAACGTTACACGCATGAAGCAGCCAGGAAGCCGGCTCGCTGTGTGCAGCTAGCGGCTAATCTGACTACACAGACACAGAAACCGTTAGCCTGTTGCTACAGCCAGCTGCTAACATCACCTCCCGGATAACAGTTGGGCTTTCGGTCCTATACATGAAGGGACATGTTTCTAACTCTTCGTTTTCAGACTGAAGGACCGTGGAAAATGCGCAGTCTGTAACTACACATGACCGGACTAAGATACATGTTAGCAGCTAACGCTACTTTGCACGTTAGCACACTCCGAGTCCTCGGTAATCTCATAAGATTTTCAAATCAAGCTCTAAACATGACCTGTAATGTTTTCTTACCTGGTTACTAGGATATGAGCCATGTCAGCATCTGTTTTCAGTCCCACTTCAGGTTGAAGCTGCCTCCATGAGCCGAACGTGTATCCGATGTTTATTCCAGTGCCAGCCCGGCTTTGGTCGTAATTTCATTTCGACTCACGACTTGCAACTTATAAAACCTTCGTGTTCCTCTTAGTATAACTATTTATTGGACGTCGTGTGGTGCTGGGTCGTTTTCTGGCCGTAGCAGAATCCATTTCTACCCAAACACTAGTTTGGATCCACCGCGCCTGTCTTCTTCCGGTCTCCAAGCCGTCGAGGACGCGCATTCAGCGTCATTTGACGTCACGTCCGCAAGACTGCGCGGGAAATTCGGGCCCCGAATTGCAGTACATTATGCAGCACACAGCCTATTCAAGGCAACGGAGAGATACGTGGGTGGGCTCATTCTTCTTGGTCTGGAACGCTTCATCACCTATTAGCATTACAATAGTTATAATGAATGTTCATTTTTTCACAAATCCTGCCCTAAGTCCCTTTAAATAAACTAATCAAACACATACACAGCAATATACTTCAAGTACACTAAATACACTTGAAATTGGGCTTTTCTACAATGTTTAAAAATAACAAACCTTAAGTGAACTAATCATCAACATACTTGAAGTGAATTGATTATTGATTTGGCTGCGAGTCCAACAGAAGTGGATGCATGAGCTCGGCCATGCCTCGAAGTACTCGAAATACTATCTTTTCAAATCAATTTATGGAGCTGTTTTACATTTTTGTCAATGGATTATTTATATGTCCCCAGCTACCTGAGCTGTTTTGCCATCCTGGTGAAAGTATGCTAAGTTGTTTTTTTCACCAAGGTGGGTGTGTCCACATAGTGCTCTTCTCTCTCATTGCAGTGACCTAAATAACATCCTCAGCAGAACCTTTTTTGTTCAAAGGAAATGAGGAAGATGGCAAGACAGAGCAAAAGCGAGTGAGGGACAAACAGAGAAAGGTCAGTGCCATTATTTTAAAAATGAATCACAGTGGGCTGATACTCAAACAGACCATGACACCAAGATAAAATTAGTTTTGAACTTATTTATGTTTTAAACATGTATGATACATTCTTTTTACACAAATTGTTATATGTGTATGTTTTTTGACAGCAGGGAAGAAGTATTTGTGTGTGTGTGTGTGTGTGTGTATGTGTGAGTGTGTGAGGGAAAGAGAGAGAGGGAGAGAGAGAGTGTGTGTGCCCTAGGTCCTAATCCGCCTCTTCAGAATGACAGCCAACTCAGTGGAATCAAGAAAGGGGTGGCTGGCTGGTGTAGTTGGTGGCTGATGCTTTTCTTCACTTTAAATTATATAGATGGGCTGAAACGTCATTTCGCTTTTTTTAACTGGGAGTCCTTACTGTATGTATAGACATTTGGACAGGTGCTGAGAGGATCTGGAGAAACAACAGTGGAATCTATTTATGACTCAGAGAAAACTTGAATTTAAATAGATCTAACCAGTTTTGTTTAGTCAGTTTAGTCAGATTTACTTAAAGATGTGGGAGACAGGAATACAACAGCTTAAAGTGGCAGGTAAGAGACTTTTTGTATGAAGAAAAAAATGCTAGAAGTGGATATATTGGAAATATTCCCAGAGCACTAGTGAACTGGGACTGGGACTTAAACCTTGTTTTCTGAGTTTCTGAGATAAATGCATCCAACCAAGAGGACACCACATTCAAGTAGCAAGACTGATTTCAGATGCGTCTTTAAATGTCCATATGTATTTAACATAATCTATGTTGCTCTTTTAATTATCTTCTTTTATTTTATTGACCTTTGTTTCACTAAAGTTCTTCGTCATTAATTTGCAAATTGTTCCCTTTGGAGGCAAAGTTCCCCTCTATAGAGCTTCCTCTTTGTATCAGAGAGGAATCAGAGCCACACTAGAACTGGAATCTATAGGGGCTGAATTCATGCAAGACATAATGGAAAACAAATGGAAAATACTGAGGGAAATAGCAATAGTACAACACTGTATTGCTGCTAAATGCCTCTAGTTTCCTGGTTTGACCACAAATTCTTTTCTTTCTCCAAAGTCACGGTTGTTTAACATTTTGACGGCACCAATCTGTAGTCATGGCAATGTCAGCTACGCCAGGAGACAACTCGGTGAAGTGGCAATTGTGTTATGATGTCACTGCCAAGACATGGTGGATGGTGAGTTTGATTTTATTTTTAATAGCATTAATATGAAATAAATTAGGAGCTTTACTCAACCACACGAGAACATGTTCAGATATTAAAACCGAATGGAATGAAATGATATAAAGAAAAATGTTCTACTGCAAATAGTTACACTGGGACCCAACAAGCAACGCAGAAGCTCTGGGCAGCTGTCAGTGGTATTAGGCTTGCTAAGTATGTTGTCATGTTGAATACTTGCTCTAAATACCACCACTGATTTTGCAGGTTGATTTATTTTGCACACATGTCACAACTGGATCAGACCTTTAAGTTTGCTTTTCATCCAAGTACCAACTGTACAGCTGCTGCACATTATCTCTGTAGTTAGCTAGGACTAGTAGGAGTGTTTCTGTGTGTGTTTGTATGACAGCTCAGATGCAAAAAACCAACTAGTAATCTCCAAACCATGTCTATTTTAAATTATATTACAAAATATCATACGGTAATTTACGATTTGAAAGCCTGCATTTAAGTTTGTCATTTAAAAAGGTATTTTAACCACACCAGTTCACATGAAATTACTCAAAAAAGGAGATCTGTTAGATATACCCTATGTTTTGTTTTTTTTGGTGTATTATTTGATTGGGTGGAATAACAAACTGAATAATCAATTGTCAGCTCTTAAAAACAGATGTTTTTCATTTGGGCTAACAGATCAGAGCTAGCGTTTCTTCTGCATTTTGCTCAGTTTTAGGTAAAGCAAGACACGGGTATCTTACAAGCTAACTTCTGGGTGGATTTTGGCTAGGGTCATTCTAAAGGATGTGTAGGGGTTTCAGGGCACAATCAAAGCTGAACATTGTACAATACATGATATAGCCTTATAAGTAATAACTTGAAATTAAAATCCAATGTCCTATCATCTGCATTTTTAACATTGTTCAGTTATTTTTAATGTGGACTGTGCAAGTGACACACTTTTCTGTCAATTTTCTAGACACAATGGCCCTCATTTATCAAACGAACGTACGGCAGAAAACCGTGCGTACGACCATTTCCACGGAAACTTCGGCATTTATCAATTTGGACGTGAGCGGAAGCTACGATCAGATCTCACGTCAGGTCTGAGCTCGTGTACGCAAATCTGAGTCTGTGGATTTGCAGTGCAGCACAGCAAAATCTGGCTGAGACTGAAAATAATTATTACACAAACCTCAGCTGTCATTAAGCATAAGCAGTCACATATTTAGAACAGGTCAAAATGGATTATTTTTTACGTTTTCACTGATACCACTTTTTTGTAAAATAAAATATGATAACATGACAACTAATTAACGGAATACCTAATAACCCCGCTGGCAAACCTGCTACAGAGCAGGAACGCAGATTCAATAGTGCGCACACACGCACACGGGTCACAGTGGAGCTGCTTCGGGGTGCTGAAGGGCAGGTGGCTCCGTCTCAGACCAGCAGGGGGAACTCTGCTGTAAACCCCAGAGAAAGTGTGCCATATTATTTTGGCCTGTTCAGTTTTGCACAACATTGCATTAGTGAATGGAGCCTTTGATGTGCCGGCGCTGCTGGGATGCCGATCTCCATCTCGGAAAAGTTTATCTTCTTGCCAGTGTTTCTTCTCTCCATGTTTGACCTCAGTGGGCGAGGCCTCCGAACCAGGAATATTTAAGGGCGTAACATGTTAATGACGATCGAATTCAGCCGCCGCATTTATCAAGACCCGATCATTCGTACGCTGGAATTGGTCAGATATGAACGTTTCATAAATCACACGTGTGTCCTGTCGTAAGACCAATTCTGCGCTCAGATCTGCACCCGTTTTCACGCAAGATTGAAAAATGAGGGCCACTGTGTTTCTAGTCATTATGGCTGTGTGGGCTGTTCATTTTGTTTTGCTTTGTGCACCTTTGGGTAATTATTGTGTGTGGATTTGATTGGATTAGATCAGTGATTCTAATGCAGTACTGAACTGCACAGTGTTGCTACTTTGGGAACAACAGAAACCGTGGAACTTTTTGTGTGTTATTATCTTCTTTTATTATTGTATAAAAGTCTGTGAGATGACAGCAAGAGGATGACAACTCAGCAGAAATATGAGCAGCTAGAGCAGCAGCATGAAAAACAGATTGTTCAGTTCTTTTTTATTTATGTATTAACAAAAGCTAATTTGCCTTCCTATAACTCTAGTCCCATCCTGTTAAATAACTCACTGGGTGGCAAGTGATTTGTAGGAGGGCAGCAGGCAGTAATGATCTTCATAATATGGGGAGCACAGGAGGGGACATGGAGAAAGGGAGACAGATGAGGAAGATGATGAGGACTTGAAAGAGTGAAAAAACAGCATGAGAAGTCTCTCATTACCAGCATAAATCGAAAAAACAGTGAGAAAAGGAGTGAGACATAAATACCGATATAGCCGATTGGATTGAAGAGTTTCACAGAAAACAACTCCAATAGTAGGACATACACAAAATCCACTGACAAAAATGTAAAACAGCTCCATACCCAAACCCAAACTGATTTGAAAAAATGTTATTTCCAACTTCAATGCATGGCTGAGCTTTTCTTTTGCTGGGTGAGTTGCATGGAGTTTTTTTTTTCAGCTGTTGCTTTTTAGGAGAATGCTGCAATGCTGTTTTGCTGTGTAGCTCCAGAAATGTTATGTCAACTACAAAACCTCACTGAGCATCAGCATGGGGGGGAGGAGATACTGACTGAATTTGAATTTTTGCATGAACTTCGCTTTAAAGCACAAGGAGAAAATAGCAGACACATTCAATCAGCTCATTCTCTAGCAGTTTTAGCAGACATCATTGTGATGCCAAGGAGACAGATTAGCCAGCTCATCGCACAAATGCTGACTAGACATCAGTGGTGGCTACTTTATGTTCCACACAAATTTGAGAAAAACAATGACCTAAAGAACTTCTTAAAAACAACATAATCTATTAAATCCTTGTGTTTCCTAATGAAGATAATAATATTTATCAAGGCTATAGATATACATACGGAAGCGCATTGCGTTCACTGGATAAAAAAAAAATTCGACACCTTATCTCGTAATTATGAGAAAAGATCTCATAACTACGAGAAAAGATCTCGTAATTATGAGATCAGGATCTCGTAATTATGAGATCAGGATCTCGTAATTATGAGAAAAGATCTCGTAATTACGAGATCCTGATCTTAATTATGAGATCAGGATCTCGTAATTACGAGATCAGGATCTCGTAATTACGAGATCAGGATCTCGTAATTATGAGATCATACTTTTACAGTAAATACTCCCGGTAATAAACTGAAGGTATCACGGAGGTATCCGGATTTCAAAGTAAAGGACGACATGAGAAAAAAACAACAACAACAACAAAAAACATTTTTTTCCATAAGTAGTTCCAGATTCATATACTGCTGAAACTAAGTACTCCCCAGAATACTTGTGTAACTATAATGAAGTACTTCTACTGTGTACTATTTAAGTAATCCTCTGTCAAAATCCTTATCCTGGTATGCTTCATGGGTCTGACTGTGAGCCTGCAGTCTGACCCACACAGTCGCCACCAGCAGCTCTTTAGAGCGCTTCAGCACGATTACCGTAAATGTTATTAGATAGGAAAAAAAACGGTGCGGCTGATTTGACCAAGCAAACGCGAACCATGGCTGGCTTGACCACAATCAACGACGCACCTTTCCTCATCTCATAATTACGAGATCAGGATCTCGTAATTGCGAGATCTTTTCTCATAATTACGAGATCCTGATCTCGTACGTACGAGATCTTTTTTCATAATTACGAGATTCTGATCTCATAATTACGAGATCTTTTCTCATAATTACGAGATTCTGATCTCATAATTACGAGATCTTTTCTCGTAATTATGAGATCTTTTCTCATAATTACGAGATAAGGTGTCGAATTTTTTTTTTATACAGTGAACGCAATGCGCTTCCGTATATACAGGCCTCTCTTGTATATTAAATAAACTACAGCACAAATACAATAACATATATTTAGTTGCCAGTTTATACATCTAATATAACAACAATCAGTAAAGCCTGCTTTAAAGAAGTCCTAATAAATATACTTTTTTGAGAGCTGCAGTTTATGAATAGTGTAGCTGTGTGTCCACTCCCCATCTTCTGTACCTGCAACATTCAGTTTTTCACACCATAATCATCATCTGAGAATTTGTTCAATACATCTGACCTGTTGTGTTGAAAGGGCCTAAACAAAATGTCACTTTAAAGTCCTGTGTTTAAAAGTTAAGTTTAAAAGCCTCAATGAGAACTGAAGATGAAACTTGGAAAGTGCTATTGGACCAACACAATGTCAATGTCAGGAGGCTCTGGGTGTCTGCATAAATATTCTTGACTGCGGTTACACATATTGTTTTTGTGTCCTACATGGTGACATTATTGTTTTGCATGTAATTCTATATGTTGTGGGACAAACTGTATGTATTAAGTGGCTAAAGGCCAAGTCATCAGATTTAGTTCTGGGCATGTACAGAAGGCCAGTGGCTAATAAACTATGTCAGAGTACTACTGATGTACCAAGCCACTCTGCACTTTGAAGTCCACCAGAAAATAATAACATCTGTTTCCAAACTCAGGGTAAAAACAACCTCAACCAATGTGGTCAGGTTCCACTTGGAAGATGAGAAGACGGAGGTTTCTAAGCTAACCCTTAAGTAGCTGTATTCTCCATATAAATCTGATTTTGTCTTGAAAGAAATGTTTGCTTGACAGTACTATTTTTTTTGTATGTATGTTGACTGCATCAGAACACCAAAAGTGGATTTTAGTCAGTACAAGTCTGCTGGTTGAGGTAGTGTTTGCATAGTCAGCAGTTTTGGAGGAAGCATCTTGATCCTTTACCTAGGTACAAATAGCAATATCACTCTGTAAACGTACTCCATTTCACACGTAAAATGCACTGAAAATGTTACTCATATGACAGATTCATCGGGTGGAATTTTGTGTCATAATGGATTATATTTTAGGTCTTTAAGTTCATCACATGTATAATCATATGTTTTGTACGTACAATTGTTATTGGTGAAGCAAAAATTACATACTGTATGGCTGTCAAGTAAAATGTAGTGGAGTAAAAATAACCTTTTTTCCTGTGTAGTAAAAAGTATTGGTAAAAGGTTGCATAAAATGTAAATATTTAAGTAAAGTGCAAGTAAACTCCAATTTGTACATTTGTACATTGTGTGTGAGCCTCACATGTAATTGGGCAACACTGAGACCCAATGCCGTCATGACATGGGTTGCTCTTAAAAGAAACGATGAATGAATGTATAGGTCAGTGTGTGTAGCATTTAGTGGCATCTAGTGGTGAGTCAGCAGATTGCAAAAAACAAAACCACCCCTCACCTCATCTTTATCAAACAGACCACAACAACCAGTCTCTAGAGTCAGTGTTTGGTTAGTCTGTTATATACTTCTGTAGAAACACGGAAGTGCAAATTGTCAGACTTTATGGATGAAGACCTGTGCCTCTGTAGATATAAAGGTCTCATTCTAAGGTAATAAAAAAAAAACACATAAATGATTATTGGTTTCAGGTGAATATAGACTGATGAACATAATTTTGAATATTATTTCCATTTTTGCCAATGGATCCTCCTAAATCCTCCTAAAATACTAACCACTAGAACTGTCAAGAGGATGTATTGTTTCCCTAAAGTTTATTGTGGAGTAGGAGCAACTAAAAAATTGTGATCGATAACTTCCAGTGGCAGTGGCTTTCTACAGTGATGATACAAGTGATCAGCGTGCGGCCAGCTCAAAGTGACATCATTGTGTTGTGCTCAAATGTGGAACGGAAACTTAAAACAATGATGAGTTGCAAAAAAAACGCTTGTGAAAATTTGTACTGGACTTGAATGAATGGCTTAAATGAATGATCAACTCTGAAGGATTCTGTATTTACTCATATAGATGATGACAGATGATGGTTTGCCTTAGAAACCACAGAAATAAACCACTATTTTGCTCATTTCTCGTGTATCATGATGTGGTAGGACTGTACCCGACTCAATCTTTTTTTTTTCTTCTGTTGAATCAGACTCTGATTTCAACATCTGTGGAAAGATACAGCCATGAACGAAAGCATTGGCACCCCTGGAGCTTTTACAGAAAATGCACCATTTCTCCCAGAAAAGTGTTGCAATTACAAATGTTTTGGTATACACATGTTTATTTCCTTTAAGTGCATTAGAACAACACAAAAAAGCAGAAGAAAAAAGCCAAATTCACTTTTATACAGTTATATGATTTTTTGCATGTTAATTTTGTGTTTTCTTATAATATTGTGAAATTTTAACATTATTTAGGTAGAGGCTTCAAATAAGCCCACTGGGTTTTCTGCCTCTTCCTGCACTGTATGTTATTTGTATTCTTTGTCAATCTTTGTGTATTTTTTAATTGTGTAAAATAAATAAACTAAACTAAATAAACTAAACTAAAATTTGACATTATTTTACAGAAAACTCCAAAAATCGACTGGACAAAATCATTGGCACCCTATTAAAACTGTGTGTAAATAATTTCATTTCAAGCATGTGATCTTCCTTTAAACTCACCTGTGGCAAGTAACAGTTGCTAGCAATATAGAAATCGAAACTGAAGCCAGTTAGAGTGTATAAAAGTTGACTCAACCTTTGTGTTGTGTGCCTGTGCGTGCCACACCAAGCGTGGAGAAGAGAAAGAAGAGCCGAGAATTGTCTGAGCACGTAAGAAGCAAAATTGTAGAAAAATATCAACAATCTCAAGGTTACAGATCAATCTCCAGAGATCTTAAAGTTCCTTTGTCAACTGTGTGCAATATAATAAAGAAGTTTATAACCCATGGAACTGTGGCAAATCTCCCTGGGCGTGGACGGAAGAGAAAAATTGATGAAAGAATGCAACACAGGATAGTTCGAATGGTGGATAAACAACCTCAGTCAACTTCCACACAAATTCAGGCTGTCCTGCAGACTCAGGGTGCAACGGTGTCAGCTCGAACATACGTCGTCATCTGAATGAGATGAAGCGCTATGGCAGGAGACCGAGGGGAACCCCACTTCTGACACAGAGGCATAAAAAAGCCAGACTGCAGTTTGCAAGAACATACCTGAGTAAGCCTCAATCCTTCTGGGAGAATGTTTTGTGGACAGATGAGACTAAAGTAGAGCTTTTTAGCAAAGCGCGTCATTCTACTGTTTACAGAAAACAGAATGAGGCCTACAAAGAAAAGAACACGGTACCTACAGTCAAATATGGTGGAGGTTCAAAGATGTTTTGGGGTTGTTTTGCTACCTCTGGCACTGGGTGCATTGATTGTGTGCAAGGAATGATGAAATCTGGAGACTAACAAAAGATTTTGGCCCGTAATGTAGGGCCTAGTGTCAGAAAGCTGGGTCTGTGTCAGAGGTCATGGGTGTTCCAGCAGGACAATGACCCAAAACATACCTCATAAAGCACCCAGAAATGGTTGGAGACAAAGCCCTAGAGAATTCTGAAGTGGCCAGCAATGAGTCCAGATCTAAATCCCATAGAACACCTATGGAAAGATCTCAAAATTGCTGTTGCGAGAAAGCACCCTTCAAATCTGAGAGACCTGGAGCAGTTTGCAAAAGAAGAGTGGTCCAAAATTCCAGTTGAGAGGTGTAGGAAACTTGTTGATGGCTATAGGAAGCGACTGGTTTCAGTTATTTTCTCCAAAGGGTGTGCAACCAAATATTAAGTTGAGGGTGCCAATGATTTTGTCCGACCCAATTTTTGAGTTTTGTGTAAAATGATGCAAAATTTGGCTTTTTTCTTCTGCTTTTTTGTGTTGTCCCAAAGCACTTAAAGGAAGTAAACATGTGTTTACCAAAACATTTGTATTTACAACACTTTTCTGGGAGAAATGGTGCATTTTCTGGAAAAGTTCCAGGGGTGCCAATACTTTCGTCCAGGACTGTATCTGTACGTAATAGGTGCAATTAGTAAATACAGCAGCAGGTGGAGATATATGCACAGACTCATTGTGAGCCAAGGGCTGGAGCTAAAGTCAGCTCACCTTCAAATGTCAAATTTGCATTTGGCACATAAACACACCTACGTTAATGCAACATAATGTCGCTTATTTACCTTAAAATAGCAGCTTCACATTCATGTGACAGGCATACTGTCTTATAAAAGAGTGAATGGTGTCTCTATCAATCTGCACTATGTAACTTCGGTGAGAGGGAGGGATCACAGTGTTACACGCAGTAAGTCATGCTATGCGGGGTCGAGGTCAAGTCTGAGTTAGCACCTCCATCACACCTGACAAACTTGACCCGAGCCAATCATTTCTTCTTGCCTTGCCTGGTCCTTTTTTTGTCTTGTAGGTTAGCAATTATTTCCTTTCTTTTGTTTCTCAGATTTTTCAGAAGGATTTTTACTGAAGCATTCTATGACTGTGAACCTGTTTGACTTGACCTTCATTGCCACTGCAATCATTCAAAAGTCCATTAACCACTCATATTAGCCTAGTTTTAAGGGACCATCATGTTGCCAGTTAATTACCTTCCAGAGTTCCAAAGTCTTAGGTGTATTAGCTCAGATCAGAAGTCAAATTTTAGCATCAATATGGGTAAATTCAACCTCCTTAAGGTAAACCCAATCCAAGTCTTCTGATGTGGGAATGTGTTTCTTCGAAACAGATATCTCATCTTGGGTGTATACTGCTGGCAGTGCAATAAAGTCATCTCCTGCGAGATTTGACACTTCAAGGCCAGACATTTTCTCTACATTTACTATTTTTTCTTGTCCAAGGGTTTTCAGTAAGATTCTTGTTTTTCTTCCTTTTGCATTCAGTTGTCTTTGGAGAGCTGTTGTGCAGAAGGTGGCAGTCCCTCCTGGACCCCAAAAGGTGTATGTTTGGACACTTAGTGGGCAACTAGTGGGCTGTTCACTGATGTTGCTGTACTTGTAATGTCTTTCCTAATTTCTTCTGTTTTCTCTCTTTCGATGTCCTGTAGCATCTGCCAGATGGTAGCAGTGTGAAGAGTGTGTGCTGGGGGTGTGTAGTGTCCTTGGTGATGTTGTGTGCCCTCTTTGTGACCCGGGTTTTGTAAATGTCCTGAAGTGATGGGAAGGCTGTTCCACAGATGTATTGTGCAGTTTTAATCACACGTTGGAGAGCCTTCCTTTCCTGTGCTGTGCAGTTTCCAAACCTCACTGTGATGGAGTTGGTCAGGATGCTCTCTACTGTACATCTGTAGAAGTTGCTGAGGAATTTGGTGGACAGTCCAAATTTCCTCAGCTTTTTTTAAGAAATATAGCCGCTACTGAGACTTCCTGGCAATGTGCCATATTTCCACAACTTTTTACTAGCACCCTGGATATACTGATCTAAAAAGAACAGTCTGTCACGATCATTAGTTGTTCTATCCTCAATACAGTGCTCAAAGGTGTGAATGAAAGTCATGTATTTCAAAGGGTTGCCTTCAAAAACAGGAATCTTCTTTGGGGGTAGAGTTGAAGGTCGTTGTTCTTTGATGAGCATTTCATTCTGCTTCTGTATTATTAGTAAGAGATCAGCATCTGGACTGCGATTGTTATGAGCATACATGTCACTATTGGATACCGGTCCAGTCTGTATCTTAGTCTTAGTGGATCGGCCTTGTAGCTGCTGACCACTGGAATTGGATATGAATCTATGCGCAGCAGCTTGACGGCTCTTTATGTCACCATCATGTCCACTTCCATCATCATCACCATCATTATCATTATCATCATCATCATCGTCCAAATTGGGATCAAATTGTATGAAATCCAGATTCTGTTTTGAATGCACACTGCATCTTCCACTCCTTTCATCCATTTCATCATATGCTTCGATGTTTGCATTTGCAGCAGCAAATTGAGTTTCAAGGATTAATAATTCTTGTTCAGCTTTTATTTCGGCTCTCCTTTGCACCAGTTCAGCTTCTTCTCTTTAAAGAGCAAATTTCTTCTTCAGACTTTCAGCTTGAACAAAGAGTGCAGCTCTTTCGTCTGGAAGATGACGCTGTAGATGATCTGCTTCTGCCCTGCTGAAGCTTGTTCATCATTCCAACAGAGTCAACAGAAATATGCTCTTCAGTTTTCTCTGTGATTTGCTATTCTTGTCAAGTATTTCCACATCCTTTTATTGGTTGTATTTTTAAATTCAATGAACTGAGGCACCTTTGGTCAGTGCCTCTTTGTGTGATCAGTTTCTTTATCCTCTCTAAATTGAGGCTTGCAGTTTCCTAAATTCTCCAAGAAGTTCGATAATGGAGTTGTACATCTTCAGAATAGTATCTAAATTATCATAAGCTACCATGAGAGACTCTGTTTGATTTCATTTTGTTGCCAACTTCCTGAATTTAGCACTCATTGTCTGCTTTAATTGCTTAATTTTAGCTTCCAAAACCTTTCCAGTTAGTTTGGGCACTCTCTCTTCTTTGTGTTCCTCTGCCTTGCTTCTGCCGTTTACTTCTGTGACAGGCATATTGTATGAAATTTGCAGATCTATCGTTTCAACAACGTCAACATCATCTCCATGATTAAAAGATATTTCTGTTATCAACAAGTCAAAAGTACCATAACACATGAATACACTTAGAAATAAATAACCATGTAACCTTAAGCGGCGGGCAGCAGTGATTGTGCACTCTCCAAGGGAAGCGCTGTACTTCTTACCAGCGTTAAACTATCCATGCATTGCAGTGAACGAAGGCATTCAATCGTGACATCAAACATACGGCTTCATCCGTTCAATTAATTGCCACAGAGATAAATTCCTTGTAAATCTGCGTCAATAATTCATGATTCATTTATTTTTTTATTCTGGTAATCCACTTCGTTCATATAAACAAACAGTTACTTTCGTCAATGTCCGACAAGCATAATTCTTTATCCATCAGATGTGCTTTTGGAGCTGTTTTCAACTTTGTGTCAAGGCTGTCAGTCCTCTATTTAAGTCCAAGGGTATGGGGCGCCAAATGTAAATTTGAGCATGCTAAAGTAAACAGCAACTTTTTTTCCACATTTAGCAAAAATAACATGTATGTAAAACACGTGAATTTTACTTTTGACCAGATTTACAGCAATATTTGTGAACTTTGTGATGTTTACTTCTCTTGTAAAAATATAATTTTAATTTTTTAATCTGAATAAAAAATTCTAAATCTGAATATTAAATATAAATATAAATATAAATGTTACATGTTACAAGACAGACAGGCCTTTGTCAAAAACAGTGAGGGTGATGTATGAATACATTAAGGAATAGGTAAATGTAAGTATAAATGACATTTTACTTAGATTCACGTAATATACACCAATCAGCCACAACATTAAAACCACTGACAGGTGACGTGAATAGCATTGCTCATCTCATCACAATGCGATGTTCTGCGGGGAAACCTTGGTTGCTGGCATTCATGTGAATGCTACTTAATATGAACCACCCATCCAAACAGTGTTGTTTGGATGGGTGGTCCCTGATGGGACGACTGGAATATGTCGTCCCATCAGGGAAGAAAAAATCCATTGATGGAATAACCTGGTCATTCAGTATATTCAGGTAGTCAGCTGACCTCATATCACCTCATTTGGTCACATAACATTGCTGAACCTAGACCTGACCAACTGCATCAACCCCAGATCATAACACTGTCCCCACAGGCTTGTACAGTAGGCACTAGGCATGATGGGTACATCACCTCATCCGCCTCTATTCTTACCCTGATGCACCCATCACTCTGGAACATGGTAAACCTGTACCCATCAGACCACATGACCTTTTTCCATTGCTCCATAAGTTCTCTTCGCATTGTGCATGTGGAAATGCTCTTACTTTTCACTACTGGAAATAGCTGTGAGTTCTACTGTTGATTATTAGGGCTCTGCCAGGGTCCCTATTGTTTTTTGTCACAAATGATCCATTTTTCACTGCCTGAACATGCCCCAAAACTCACCAAACTTGGAATATACATCTCACCTTATGAAAAATTTCATAATCTACTGTCGTCCTTGATTTCCACCAATAGGTATTGCTATAATCAAGGAACGTGCGTTTTGGCTTATAACTCACATATACTTTGTTGCACATTCAAAAACCTTATATCCACACGTTCACTGAATTGTGCTGAATCTCGTCATATAGGCCACGCAAATTCGCTAAATGTCGCAAACCTACTTTTTCGAACTCCTCCCAAGCGATTTCACCTATTTCCACGAAACTTTGCACACAGCATCTGTGGACTCTCCTGACAAAAGGTTATTAAAAGAATTTTAATATTCCAAACAATACTCAAGTTATTAAATAACAACTTCCTGTATATTTTTCTCAAAACACAAAGTGTTGCATATCTCCACATTGGTCTGTCCCAATGACATAAAACTCAGGTGACTACTTCCCCATGAGCCCCCGAGGCTCTGTGAAAAAATGATAAACTTAACTTTTCAAACTCCTCCTATAGTCCAGGTAAAGTAGCATTTTACGACAGACTAATTGTAATAGAATTTTTCGCAGCTTAGATCATTTCTACGAGGTGTCCAGAACAACATACTAAAAGTCCTAAGAAATCCTAGTTGAGGATATGTTAAATTCTCATCAATCCGACATGTGTGATAATAAGGCCAGGCAAGAATACACCCCAATGGGACTGTTTTTTTCCTTTGCTCCTAACAAAATGAAACTTTACACAATGAAAGTACCCATGAAAAGTAACATTTTTTGTATTACAAGTTTCTTTGAAAATTAATTTTAATATGCAAATGAGCTATACACTAATCAAATATGTCTTAATTTGCATAGGCAGAAACACCATTCGTATAACAAATGCATTGGCCAAATCTTCATCCAATCATCCTACTGCCAATGGGTGATGGCAATGCTGCTTTTAGATTAGCCTCTAACCTGAAAACTGCCTGGCTTGGTAGTACCTGCCAGGGGTATAACCCCCACCAGTATAGTCTCCAGGGTCACGGAGGAATACAAGCCTCCCCACCACGACAAGGTAGCAACAACAGGGGAGGTTTTTGTTTTTGTTTTTTGGTGTTTTTTTTTTAATCTTTTTTCTCGTTTTTCTTTTGACATTTTTTTTAAATGTTTTTTTTTTATTTTTTATCCAGCCTGGATCCTCGACCCCTTCTCTCTGTGGCTCTTGGGTCTGGCACCCCCCATCACTTCCTGGTTTGTTCTTTGCTTAGTTTTTGGGTCATATTCATCTGATAAATCAGGCAACTGTGAGTTTGTGCAGCTAGTGCCATGACATTCTCCGCAAATGGCAGTGCAAGGGAGTCCATGTTT
The DNA here is from genome assembly GCA_963678695.2 of Diplodus puntazzo. Classification (NCBI taxonomy): domain Eukaryota; kingdom Metazoa; phylum Chordata; class Actinopteri; order Spariformes; family Sparidae; genus Diplodus; species Diplodus puntazzo. The sequence continues at coordinate 32,750,440 of OZ023163.1, forward strand.
TTGGGCATATTCAATTAGTATATTGCTCATTTGCATATTCAAATCCATTTTCAAAGAAACATGTTATACAAAATGTTTTACTGTTTTATTGTGGTAGGAGTAAAGGAAAAAATTAAGCTTATGCGGGTCTATTTTGGGTAGCCTATATTCGATTAGCCTATATACGACAGGGGCGTCGAACTGGGGGGAAAAGTGAGACTGATTACCAGGGCCCAAATGGGAGAGGGGGCCCTGGAAAGGCCTGAAATAAAAAATGTGTTTTCATTTTATTTTTTTATTTCTAAGTAATTATTGTCATAACTAACTTAAAATTGGTAGAATAAATCAGATGAGAAACTTTACTCTGTATAAATTAAAAATCGCCGGGGCTGTCTGAGGCCCCTCTTACCCCTCACAATACATAATGGTTCAGTCCACCCCTGCAGCTGCAGGAACGGGAAGATGTGTCTCCAAACAGCTTAAGGAGCGGAGTGGCTGCTGCTCATCAACACGTCTTTCCCCAAGAAAGCAAAATCAGGGAGCCTTAAATGAAGGGAAAGGGCAGAAAGGAAAGACAGCAAGGAGAGGGAAGACAACTCCTCACACATTTCTTTCAAAAGAAAGGTGAGCACAGTTCACAGCTAACACAGTTTAAGAACAGTTAAAGCTAATAATAATAATATTAGCAGTTGTAAAGATTGAAGGCAGTCAGACAGCCATGAATCTAGTTCTCAGGTTCCTCATCCTCATCTCATCCCTCATCAAGTGCTGACTGAAAGTTATTATTACAAGTAATCATGTCACATTGAGGCCGCGGACCTCGCGGTAAAAGCAGTTCAAATTTAGAGCGATAATTAGCTCCTTTCCCAGTAAGCTAGCATGACATGTTTGGTATCAGCGGATTCATGTCAATTTCAAGATTTCTATAATCCTTATGGCTTAAATAAATCTGAGCCTGTGACAGCCTTCAGAAGACAGTAATGTTAATGCCAGATGATCTACCATCATTTTCGGAGGGTTAAAACATAGTTATAAAATGAAAATAGCCTATAATCCATAATTATTTCAGAATGATTTTCATGTATTAAAAACAGTTCTGAAATAAAAAGAGCATGTGTATGTGTGTATATATGATATAATTAGAATTCAGCTATCACTAAAATAGAATGTTTGGTCTGTAGTTTGGGATTCTCACCTCCCTGCTCTGCAGTAGGAACAGAGGAGAACATTTCTGGTGGATGCAGACTGTGTGACTCAATACAACTTTCAATACAATCCGAGAAATGTTTATATTTTCTGGAAATCAGAAGATTAAATTGCAACAACCATATAGCCTCATACATGTATTTATTCACCCCAAATCCAAAGCCACCACCTGCGAGTCTGCAGTTGTGGAGATAAATTAGACCTGCATGCAGGACCACAAGGGAGACAGTGAGCAGTAACTACGTAACTGTCATGTTGTTCTTGTCACAAATATGGGAATGATTTGATTGATTGATTGATTGATTGATTGATTAGTTTATTTAAGTGTCAAACACCATGGTTGGTGCCCAGCCCTCATGGGCTCATTAGACACTAATCATATTCATCAAATCATAATTTCACAATTACATCCACGATAGCCACGTGACATAAGTCAGAACACATCATAACATAACTAAACCATTAAAGATATGGATACAGATACAAATGGATTGTCATATAGGATACAAAATACTTTGCCGCAGATACCAGGCCTTTTCTATAAATTTTGCCAAAGCAAAAACATCATTTTCAAACAACCAGCACAGAATCTCCCCTTCGTATTTCCAAAATATATCAGGATTTTTAAACTGGATTGATTCAAAAAGACAGTTCCTTAAATCACAATATAAAGAACAATAAAAAACAAAATGAAATTCATCTTCTACAACCTGGAGATCACAAAATTCACACAAACATAAATTTTCGGGTATACCTTTAAATCGACCCACTTCTACTGCCAGAGGTAAGGCACTGGTTCTTCATTGAGCACAGAGGGACCTCTGCCTTCTCTTTAAATTCAGAAAAATATAAGGTTCTGTAACATAGTCATTCTTATACTGAACATAATTTCTAAGTTTTGGCTTCTTCCATATCTCCTGTTTCCATTGATCTTCATATTTCCTAAATAATCTTTGTCTGATGACATTTATACTACATTGCAAATTATTTTGAAACATTATATGTAAGTCAGAGGCAGACAATATTATTGAAATCTCTCTAGACCAGGGGTGATGCTTTGCTCTGTCCCAATTAGAGTTTAGATTCTCTGCCCGAGCCCGAGCCCGAGCCCGACCCTGACCACGGGCCGGGTCGGGCCGATATTTCCCGTCACTTTCCTCGGGCCGAGCCGGGCCGGGCCCTTGATCAAGCATTTGTGTGTGTGTGTGTGTGTGTGTGTGTGTGTGTGTGTGTGTGTGTGTGTGTGTGTGTGTGTGTATGTTTTAATAACTCTAAATAATGACTGTGTTTCCAGCTAGAAAACGCGCATCTCTCTCCTCCCTCCATGTTGCTCGTGTCGCTGCGTGGTGTTACATGTGAGTTGTCCTCGTGCTGAAAATGTGACTTCTCCCGCACGTCACGTCACTCCTCGAGACGCAAGAAGAAAGCAAAATATATATTTTTACAAGGAAAATGACGAAAATAATAGTAACGCACAGTGACTTGAATACTTTAATCTGATTTCTGGTTTGGAAATATATTACCGCGTTAAATTACTCATTACTGAAAAGAGTGGTCAGATTAGAGGAACGCGTTACCGGCGTCACTGATTGTGTAGTTTTAGTGCAACATGGAGTTTGAGAACGTCAGTTATAACAACCCACGTATTAAAAAAATGTCGGGTTTAAATCGGGTTCGGGCTCATAATTACAGTTGATGTGCCGGGCCGGGCCGGGCTCGGACACAACGTGCACGGGCTCGTGTCGGGTCGGGCTTGATATTTTGGGCCCGATCTAAACTCTAGTCCCAATTAAAAATTTTCCTAGTTAGCCTTTCCTCTGGCAGACTGACAAGACAGTTCCACAATCGCACCATTTCACATCTTTGTTTTACAATACATGGATCCCATCCTGCGTCCCCTTCAACAGCTACTTTTGCTGCATATTTATGCACACCTAGAAAACACCTCAAAGCACGATTCTGAACAGAATTACAATCAAAAGCCTCTTCAAAGCCCAAACCCCTGCAGCATAAAACAAAACTGAGTCAACCAAAGATTTATAAAGTTGTGTAAATGTTGAAAAACCAAGATCCGTACATAATTTCATTTTACTCAACACAGAACCTAATGCTCTTCCAGCAGACTCTGCTAGTATTTTCCTTCCCTCTGAGAACTTCATATTTTCATCAAAAACAAAGCCAAGATATTTATAATGACAGGTATATTTTAAAGGCACATGGCCAAACTGAAATATATAATTACTTTGTAATTCGCTTTTCTTCCTAAAATGAACAACTTGTGTTTTTTCACTATTAATGGCAAGACGCCATTTACTACACCAGGAGCTCATAATATTCAGCATATTTTGTAAATTAACTTCATTTTCTGCCATCAGGACAATGTCATCTGCATAAAGCAAAATGCTTAAATTCATATCCTCTATTGGAACAACCAGATTAACCTGCTTAATTTCCTGAGCTAGGTCATTTATATAAAAAGCGAATAAAGAGGGGGCGAGTAAATCTCCCTGCTTCACCCCGAAAGGCGTTGGGAACCAGTCCGTTCTTAAATTATTTATTTGTACACAAGCAATGGGGTCTCTGTAAAGGGCTTTTATAGGCTTATAGAATTTTCCATTGATACTAGATGAAAGTAATTTAAACAGCAGAAGATCTCAGTTAACACAATCAAATGCCTTTTTGAAGTCAACAAAACAAGAAAAAGTACTTTTACCCTTGTCCAAACGAGCTCTCACCACAGAGGATAATACATAAATATGGTCAATACAGGCCCGTAGTTTTCCTAAAACCATTCTGTTCATCTACCAACCCTCCGTAGGATTCCAAAAAAGTATTAAGTCTGTTGTTAAGGACTCCTGCGTAAATTTTATAGACTGTGCTGATCAAACTAATCCCACGATAATTTAATGGGACTATAGGGTCATCTTTTATAGATTTTGGGATGGGTTTGATAATTGATCTATTCCACTCAGATGGGATAATACCATTTTGAAAACATATATGACACAAACAATGTAGGACATTACACAAGTTAGGGCTTTTAAGTACCTCATTAGGGAGGTCTTCAATGCCCACAGCTTTGTTTTCTTTGGCTTTGTCTAGCACTTTAAGTACCTCATTTAATGTAATCTCAATGTTCAGTATATCATTTTGATAGTATATAGTGTTCATCCCAGTTTCCATCACCAGTTTTACTCTACAAGTTTCTTCTAAGAAAGTCAAAAATATCATTAAAATGCATAGTTTTATATAAAACGGCATCAATTTTTTTTTGCCGGCCAATACAAGGGCCCAATTAGATTTCTTTCATGGGGCCCAAAATCCCTGGCGGTGCCCCTGAGTGTATAGCTGATTTGCATATTAAAATTAATTTTCAAAGAAACTTGTAATACAAAACATTTTACTTTCATGGGTACTTTCATTGTATAAAGTTTCATTTTGATAGGAGCAAAGGAAAAAAATAGCCCCATTGGGGTGTATTCTTGCCTGGCCTTATTATCACACGTCGGATTGATGAGTATTTAACATATTTCCTCAACTAAGATTTCTTAGGACTTCTAGTATGTTGTTCTGGACACCTCGTAGAAATGATCTAAGCTGCGAAAAATTCTATTACAATTAGTTCTATTTTTGGCTCCAAAATGAGTTACTTTGCCTGGACTACTAGGCCATTTGACCCATTTGCAACAAACTTTGCAAGTAGCATCTGTGGACAAAACTTATCAAAAGCTTTCACCTACGTCACACCTGGTGGCACGGTCCATTTTGATGCTTCACCATGAAACCATCACACTGTTAAAAAAGATTTGTTGACTCAACTTGACTAAATCAAGTCATCTTGTTGCTTTGACTGAGTTAAGTTGAGTCAACTTATAGTGTCAAGCTTCTTGCACTTCAAAACATGAGTTGATGCAACATGCAGTCTGTTCACTCAACTTCCTGTATCAAGTAAGTTGGACTAGAAAATATCATATAAGATAACTTAACATACTTATCTAACAACTTAAACATGTTGGTTGAACTTATTTTATCAAGTTCTTACAAATGCTTATCAAGTTAGCTCAACATGAAATAATGAATTGATACAACATGCAGTTTGTTGACTCAACTCCTTGTATGAAGTAATTTGGACTAGAAAAAAATACTTCAGATAACTAAAAAGGATGTTGGTTGAACTTGTTTTATCAAGTTATTTAAAATGAATAATCAAGTTAGCTCAACATTAAATAATTTTTCAACTTCTATTACCAAGTTATTTAAGTTTACAGAAATTGATAGATTTAAAAAAAAAGTAATATCTACAAAGAATCAAAATCAGAATACTTTATTGATCCGCGGGGGGAATTGTTTTTGTAACAGGCACTCCGTGCAAATGAGAAATAGAAATACAGCGTGAATGGAAATAAGAAATAAAGATAAAGATATAAACAAAATATTAAGTAGACAATAATAAAATAAAATTAAAGCTGCAAGCAGCGATGAACGGGCCCTCGCAGTCCATGCGTGTCGGGGCATGCTGCTGTCGATGCATGCTGCCGTCGGGATTGTCCAGGCAACACCTTCCGTTGAGGAAGTTTTTCCTTTATAATTTGGTGGGCTGCTCCTCCTGCCAGTATTAAACAATGTATGCTGAAGTCAGGATAACTCCCTGCAATCTACATGAAGAACAAATAATGAGAGAAGTACACTCTGTGAACTTACAGACTCTTAAACAGAGTTTTGTATCCATTAGCAAGGCAGCACTGCCCTCTGGTGGAGAAAGCCTGTCCACTCACAGGAGAAGACAGTCAAGCTGTTCTTTCAAAATGAAGTACATGAGGAAGTTTTTCCTTGCTTTAAAATTAAATACGTGTGTCAATGGATGTATGGATGACCTTCCTTGGGACAAAAAGGCCTTCACACCTTCTAACACATCCTCACTTTCGCTCTGGGCTGCTCACAAACTAAAATTACAGTGTCCCATACATAAAAAGAAGAGCATCCTTCCTTAAAAAACAATAACTAACTGACTTGTTCAACAGTCCATTCTGAGTGAGTGTTTAGAGTTGCTGCAGTAAATTACAGAAAAAACATACGTAGAAAAGTGTATCTCTATGAGAAACCTCCTCAAAAGTTGAAAATGAAAACATTCAAAAACTACTGAAATGTCCACTCTCCTCACGATTTCTCTATAACACATACATTTGTGTCTCTCAGAGACATTTCCTCAAAATAGAGCAATAGAAATCAGTCAGCACATGAAAACAAAAACTGGTGTGACCCACAGAGGGGCTCAATAGTCCAATACACAAATAAAAACTGAGAACCCCTGTCACAACCCGGCTCCAAGGCTGTGCCAAAATAGGAAGACAAACGTGAGCTGGCTACTAGCAATTGGCATTTATTGGCCCCAGAAACATAAATCAACCAAGGCAAAATGTGTAACGATCAGTATCAGTCATGAAAGCATGTGTGAGTGTGTGACAACAGAGGTGTAGATCAAAAGAAACCAAAAAGACATGCTGCCATCAGGTCTGCCAGTAAGCAGTGATCAGCTTCCCCCAGAGAGGCCGTCTGCAGAATCAGGACAGTCTTTGTAGGCAGAGCACACTGGCCCAGGTGTAGCTCATGCAGCTGACGACCCTCCACTCAGCACCTGCAAAACACAGCCCACAAGGAACGGGGACACCTAGTGCCTGGGAGGAGGGATCGTCACAGACATGCAGACATGAACATGAATAAAAGTGCTCCATCTTTTCTGAAAGAATCATTGCCCTGCCTGAGCCTCAGTTCAACATCATAGGAGAAGGTGGGAATGGGAAAGTGAGTTGGCCATAGCTGTAAACGACAACCTGCAAAGTAGTCTGTATGGCTGCTCAATTAACAGGATCTTGCTGGAGATGATGGTAAGGCTGAAGAGAATGTTGACAGAGACGATGGTAAAGCAGAACTTAAAGTGTCCAAACTTGAGTCTGAAGAGACAGGGCAGAAAATGACTTTCAATGCAACTTTCTGCTTTGATAGATCGTCAACACATGTGAGGTTAAAGTCTTTGAAGTCATCATCTTCATATTGAGGGTCAAATGGAGAGCGTAACTGCAAGTTGTTTTTCAACACCAGTTTCAGGCAAACAGAATTAGGAACAGAGTCCAAGCGGAGCTTCCTAATGTCCTGTGGTGAAATTATCATATGCAACAGCATCTTCCTGTGAGTGAGAAACTTTCAGGACTTCTCTGGAGATGCAGAAAAAAGAACCTATGAAAAGACAAAATGAACAATAAATAAACACAAACACAAGTTTTTGCACTCCAAATTCTTTAACAATAATCTGAGCTGTTTTCTATTTGTGTTCTTTACTCCAATTTAAATAATAATAAATTGGCATGTTTTGAATGGGCACAGTGTTACCAACTTAGTCAAATTCATATAAGCTTTTTTGGCATGAATGGAATAAGCATTGTTGCTAAAGCATAACAATAAACAATTATATCTCTCTAGCTCTCTCTTTCTTCCCCTGTCAGTGCCATATACAAATGGAGTGTTCATGTGTAGAGACCCTGGTGATACTACGAGCAAAGCTTCATGTTGTGTCGAGCCTTCTTAGTGTTTTAAAAATAGAGATTTTGATGCTAGCACACGAGTGCCCCTGCACTCAATTGAAAATAAGCTTGCCCGAAAACGAAACTACGGTAAATCTTAAAAATGCCTCTTTTGTCGTAATTATGCATTAACACGAAGGTTTGACTCATATACATTCACAGATACAGCCTTGGTTGCTTTTAGGAGAGAGTTTCACTTTAAGCAAAACATTTAAAAAAAAATAAAAGCAGCAGTTTCATACAATTTTGGACTATTAACATAACAATATTCATTCAAAAACGCACTGTGTGGCATAAAAAAAAAATATCACAACATTAGTAAAACAAGGCTTATAGTGAATGGATCTGAACTGTGATTTTCTTATCCGCTGGTATAGTTAAAATTTGATCTTTATCTTATCCATACTTATATTGGTCCAGTCCTCTATGTTTTTTTTTCATCACTTAACTAAACATACTGAAATGTCAATTCTGATATGTTCACTAACTACATGATGAGAGCATCCTGACACAGATGAACTTATTAAGCATTACAGCCACAAACCCACTGCGGGGTTCTGACCCTTTGTGTGTGTGTGTGTGTGTGATTTTCCTTTGCTACGACGTGCGCACGCGTGCGCATTTTGTTTTTCCTTTATTAGGAGCCTGATATTCACACTTTTGTTCTGTTTTACTCATAGAAGAGTATATTATCCGCACCGACTACTCATCGAGTACCCTACCTCAAATCCGTGCAGGCAGCTCATTATTTCCAACTTCCATCTAGCTAGCTCGCGGCTAGCTAGCTAGCTAGCGCGAGCTAGCTTAACTACTAACTAATTACTTTATAAGGATGACCCTGCTCAGTGTTTTGCGACACTGCGCGTGACGTCAAAGTGCGTGCGCGTGACGTCAAAGTGCGTGCGCATGCGTGTTAGTTGAAATGCCCAGGCTGACATATTTTGTGAAGTTGACTGGAAGGATTATTATGAGTTTTCACATTTTCTATTGTATTCCTAGGAATTCTTTCTTCTTTCTTCCGAGGAAGTCATACTTCCCATGGGCGAAAACTCACCAAACTTTACAGAAATGTCCGGCCCCATGCCAGATTTACTTAATTCCAAGGACATGTCAATATTCCTCCTGGGGGGGGCACAATAAGCGTTTAAATTTAAAAACTTTAAAAATACCTACAAAATCAACAGTACATGCTACAGTTTTGAAACTTTCACCAAAATGTAGCCCCAATACTGCTGAAACTTTAGTCCACTTAAACTCATTACAAATTATGAAGTCCATCACTCAGTTTTTTTCAAAACCTGTAAAACTTATAAAACCTATCTCCTCCCACAATTTTTGCTCAATTGTCACCAAACTTGCTAGAGAGCATCTTCAGACCGTTCTCCACAAAAATTGTTTCTCGGATTTTTGATTTATCAAAAATTAAGCCTACAGTGCATCAAAATGTTTGACTGTAAACATATACTATCAAATTCCTGCTAAATACATTTACAATCTTCCTGAAAAAAATTGAGAATATTTTGGAGTCATGGTTAATGAAGTATGGCAAATATCAGAATTTTTATCTCAAAAACTGAATTTTTGAGAACATTTTGAATTCTGCTCTCTTGTCAAATGAATGCCTCCTCGTCAGGCTTCTGCAGAGCTTGACGATTGGCCGATAATTTCAATCAGGTGTGTTGGAGCAGGAAACATCTAAAACATGCAGGACAGTGTTCCCCGAGGAACAGGGTTGAAAAACACTGCTCTAAATTAAATAAAAACAAATAGCTTAGACCGGACCATGGGTGAAAGCTAACCAAATTTTGCATAAAGGCCCAGTCTCATGCCAGATTACCTCAGCTGTAAACCCAATCCAATAGTCCTGATGGTGGTGCTACAGCAAGCATCTAAAGTTCAAAACATTGAAAATTCATAACAAATCAACCCGCTAGAACTTCACACTTTCATCAAACTGTAGCCCCAATACTAAAGAAACTTTTGTACATTTAAACCTATAAAAAATTATGAAGTCCATCACTCTGTTTTTTTAAACTGTAAAACTTATAAAAACCTATCTCTTCCCACAATTTTTGCCTACAGTGCATGAAAATGTTTGACTGTGAACACTACTGTAAACATATACCTGCAAATTGATAAATAGATCTTCAATGTTCATGAAAAAATTGAACATTTTTAAGAGTCATGGTAGATGATGTTTCACAAATATCAGAATTTTATTATTATTTTTATTTTATTTTTTGAGAACATTTTGAATTCTGCTCTCATGTGAATAATTGCAGTCAATGCAAGCAGCATTTTAAACATCAGTTATTCACTTATGGAGCAAATCAATCATTTTTAAAAACAAATTACTAACATCTCCATGCTGCAATATGTGTATTTTCAGATTTTTGTCTTGATAATTGAATTTTTTACAGTAATTTCAAATCTGCCTGCACAAGAGTGAATGGCTTACTCAGTTTGTGAAGCCACTGTTGTATTGCTACTTGCCAATTAGCTCAGAGCGATAGATGACAGTCTTTGGTTCCAGAAGTTGTGAGTTCAAGCCTTAAGTGGTCTAAAATGAACCTTGTTGTCAACTGTCTTGTCTTCCTATTCTTCTGTTTGTTGCTCAGAATTGCCTAAATTTGCCAAAAAATAGCCCGGACCCGACCCATCGCTGCGCAGCAGCAATAAGTTTTCAAGTTGAAGTTGCTGAAACTCTTCTTACTTAGTTGTAATGGGTAATGGGTTCACTCAGCATGACAACAGTAGTCCTTCTGACTAAAAGCCCATATCCTTTTTAACAGTGAGGGACCAGACAGGGCTGACCACCAAGTCTGTTACTGTTTGCAGTTTGTGTCGAAGCATTAAGTCAGGGGATTACTCAAGATAATAATATTACAAGCATTACAATGTTAGACCAAGAACACAAAATGTCCCTATTTGTGGACGTCCTTTTTGCGACTTCTTCAGATTTCTTTAAGTGCGTCACCATATTAACAGCTTTATGTTGCAGAGCAAGAAGGCATCTGAAAATAGCTTATGGAAGATTCTTATTAATGCCTATAAAACAGATTCGGGGCTTAAAGTAATTTCTAGACTCTACAAGGCTTTTCTAGAGATTAAATTAACAAGCTCCACCCATATGAAACAAAAATGGGAGAGGGAAACTAACAGTTGTATCTCAGAAAAATTTTGAAAGGAATACTGTGAATTTCAGTAGAGGATATCGAGCTCGGTTGCATGGAGGGTGTTTGGCTGGAAGAGTGTTTGTAGATTTTTTATTACACCTGCTCAGAAATCTCATCTCTCAGGCAGCTCCGGCTGCTGGAGGAACTGTGGCTCCCAGGAATGCCACCGAATGCTCCATCTATAGAGAGCTGGTACAGTATTATCTATGAAATCTTTGTAATGGAAAGAATAATATTTTCAATGAGGCTCCAGGAACACCAGTTCGAGGAAATTTGGGGAAAAAAAGTGGAAAATGTATATTTCCCTGAAATACGCTTCTTTTGTTTTAAAAAAAAGTTTACGCATCTCTTTATAACTTGTCTATATTTTATTTATGTTCTCAAACTCAAGCCACCACATGTTCCTTTCTGTTTTATTTGGTGTTAAAAAACTGAAAAAATGGTTCCCTCTATGAAAGGAGATATCTTAAGATGAATATGGAATTGTTGTGAAGATGTGAAACCAAATAAAGGCAAACATTTAAATAAAATAACAAAAATCCGAATGTCTCATTTACAACAGAATAGTGCACCTAAATATGATCCCCTGACCACCACAGGGTGGTGCTTGTAAGGCACGAGCTGCAACAAGAAGCCTACACTCAACATTTACAAAAGAAGGTAACATAAGTGTCTGCTGGCTTAACTGTCTATAATAAGTAATGGGTAACCTTTAGTGAGCAAACCCTGTTTGATTTAAAAACACTGGGTAAACTAACTTTATGTACGTTTAGTCCCCAGTTCATCCTGCTACACTTTCCTTCCTAGCTTACTGTATCAAGCCATCCTCTCACATCCAATTCATTGTTCAACTCACTACTTGTGTCTGCAGATATAGGGACAGTGAGATGGTTGATTAGCTTCACTCATCTTGTTGTTTAACATGCAGTGAAATTATATTTATCACTTGTTGATTGCGTGCAATGTTATTTACTTTGATCTTGCTAGCATAATGTTAGTAATCTGGCTAACAGCTGAGCCGAAGGATTCAATGAGCTTAGCTGAGCGGACTAGTCTCCCATCGCTAAGTCGTAGCCAAGATCCATCCTATTCACAGGAGTAGTGAACAATGTTTCCATTACGAACCTAATGGGATTGTAATGATTGTTTCAGCTATTGGTCAAACTCTCAGGTGTTGCAAGGGAAAACAGACCAAAATATACGCAAATGGTCTAAAAAAAAATTTCTTTGGCAAGTGACCATGGTGACTTGCCAAAGAGTGTGAGTGTGATAATGCCCTTCGAAGTGTCCATACTAAGGAGTTAATGGACTTTCATTAATCTGTCCATTAATTCCTGTTATACCATGGTCTGGGGAAATACTCAATTCTGATTGGTTGAAGGGTGTCCATTAACCCCTGATATATGGACACCTACTAAGTAGTTCCAGTCAAATTGTCTGTTCACCTCTAAATCAATGCGCTAGCTGGCATATCAAATCTAAATATTTTATTTCCAGCACTGAGTGCAGTCCATCAGTCCTTCAGTGCCTTATCTTCTGAACACCACAAGGTGGCGACTGTAACACACAAGCTGCAGAAAGTACACTTCCCCTCTAAATTTACTGATACGCGAATAATCTCACATCCCGTTCGCTGTTCAGCTCTCTACTTCAGGCTGCGGCCACAGTGACGTTACACATGGCCGATCATTTGTTCGTGAAAATCTTGCTATTGATTTGGGGACAATGACATGACTGGTTAGCTAGCTGGCCTTATTAGCTAGCATACTGTCAAATTATATTTACTGTTTGTCAACCGTACGCAATGTTATTGACTGTGAATCTTGCTAGCATAGCATTAGCTTTCTGGCTCATCCCCGAACGGACTAGAATATCTCCCGTTGCCTAGTCGTATCTATGGTCCGTCCTATTTACTGGAGGAGTGAACAACGTCTCCGTTGCATAAGAACCTTACGGGAGGGTAATGATTGTCCAGGTTTTAGTCAAACCCTCAGGCGTAACCAGGGAAACTTAGTTATGGCTTGTGAGAAGTGACCATGGTATAAGCGGGATAACGCCCTTCGAGGTGTCCATAAACAGGAGTTAATGGACTTTGCGGAGGCAACCGTCCGACGCGCAGGCCTCCGCGTCGTCCATTAACTCCTGTTTATGGACACCTCGTCGGGCATTATCCCTTACAAAATGGACACCTTGTCAGGCATTATCCCTTACAAGTTTGTGGTGCATGGTAGATTGTTGTTGGCATTTCTTGGTGTGTTAGATTTATACAGATGTACTGTTATGTTGCATTTATATTATGCTCTAATATAGCTGAGGTGTGTAAGCTATTTTACTGATTTGTCTATATTTTAATGGTCAGGGTAAATCTCAGTTCTCTTACAGTATATGCCTTTGTGGAGTTAATACTGGTGTATCTGTGGACTCTATATTTGAAAGGCTAAAACCAGAAGTATTCTCTCTGTAATGTGCTGCTGTTGACATGTGAGCGGAACAGAGTTGGCATACAACGCAGCCCCTGTGTTTATTCTATACTTTCTGTTTAGTAAATGCACCCCGATAACCCTCGGATGAAACAACATCCATAAGATCGTAAAAAACGGAAAAATTGGAAAAATTATTCTTATTATTATTAGGGCCCGAGCAGGGAACCTGCGAGGTCCCTATTGTAATCGCAATGATTATTATTATTTTTCTTCTCACAAAATGATCGCATTTTTCACTGCCTGAACATACCCCAAAACTCACCAAATTTGGAATATAAGTCACACCAGGCGAAAAATTTTATAATCTATTGTCGTCCTGAATTTCCACCACTAGGTGGCGCTGTTGTTAAGGAAAGCGCGTTTTGGCTAATAACTCCCATATATTTTTGCGCAAATTCAAAAACCTTATATCCACGCATTCAGTGAATTGTGCTGAATCTCGTGGTGTAGGCCACGCCCATTTCCGCCTACCGTTTTTTTTTTCAAAACGTCGAAAACCTACTTTTTCGAACTCCTCCTAGGCGATTTCACCGATTTGCACGAAATTTGGCACAC
>OZ023163.1:32764516-33044516 GCA_963678695.2 Diplodus puntazzo
TTCAGTGAATTGTGCTGAATCTTGTGGTATAGGCCACGCCCATTTCCGCCTACCGTTTTTTTTCGCTACGTCGCAAAATGTCGAAAACCTACTTTTTCGAACTCCTCCCAGGCGATTTCACCGATTTGCACGAAATTTGGCACACAGCATCTGTGGACCCTGCTGACAAAAAGTTATTAAAAGAATTTTGATAGATCAAACGATACTCAAGTTATTAACCCTTGTGTCGTCTTTACATTTCACCCCACACAGAGGGTTATAGTGACCCCCCAGGACAATGGCAGGGGCAGGGCAGGTGTCTTATCATTAGAGCGCCACCTAGGGACTATACACAGTATTGCAGTAGTAAATAGAATATTCTAGAAGGCAGAGGGTCACATAGACCCCCTAGGACAATGGCAGGGGCAGGGCAGGTGTCTTATCATAAGAGCGCCACCTAGGGACTATACACAGTATTGCAGTAGTAAAGAGAATATTCTAGAAGGCAGAGGGTCACATAGACCCCCTAGGACAATGCTAATGCGGCAGGGGCAGAGCTGATGTAAACAGAGGGTCACATAGACCCCCTGGGACAATGCTAATGCGGCAGGGGCAGGGCAGGTGTATTATCATTATAGCGCAACCTAGGGACTATACACAGTATTTCAGTAGTAAATAGAATATTCTAGAAGGCAGAGGGTCACATAGACCCCCGAGGACAATGCTAATGCGGCAGGGGCAGGGCAGGTGTATTATCATTATAGCGCAACCTAGGGACTATACACAGTATAGCAGCAGTAAATAGAATATGATTGTACAGAGCACAGGGTCACATTGACCCCCTGGGACAATGCTAATGCGGCAGGGGCAGAGTTGGTGTAAACAGAGGGTCAGATTAACCCCCTGGGACAATGCTAATGCGGCAGGGGACATAGCTGGTGTTCACAGAGGGTCAGATTGACCCCTCAGGACAATGCTAATGCGGTAGGGGCAGAGCTGGTGTAAACAGAGGGTCAGATTAACCCCCCCAAGACAATGCTAATGCTGCAGGGGCAGAGCTGGTGTAAACAGAGGGTCAGATTAACCCCCCAAGACAATGCTAGTGCCGCAGGGGCAGAGCTGGTGTAAACAGAGGGTCAGATTAACCCCCCAAGACAATGCTAATGCCGCAGGGGCAGAGCTGGTGTCCACGGAGGGTCAGATTAACCCCCCCAAGACAATGCTAATGTGGCAGGGGCAGAGCTGGTGTTCACAGAGGGTCAGATTGACCCCCCAAGACAATGCTAATGCCGCAGGGGCAGAGCTGGTGTCCACAGAGGGTCAGATTAACCCCCCCCAAGACAATGCTAATGCGGCAGGGGCAGAGCTGATGTAAACAGAGGGTCAGAATAACCCCCCAGGACAATGGCAATGTGGCAGGGCTGGTGTCTTATCACGGTAGCGCTGTCTAGGGACTGTACACAGTATTGCAGTCAGCCAGTCAGTCAGCCAGTCAGTCAGCCAGTCAGTCAGTCAGACAGTCAGACACGTCTCTTTCTAGCTTCTACACCACTAATCTCAGCTCCGCAACTGAAATGCGCACAGGTCGGACAGTATGGCAGCGTACACCCTTTGCATATAAATGTCTTACAACCAAAGCATACAGTCTGTGTTTTACGGTCCTTCTTTGGTGGGCATATCTGACACCGCTTCCTCTTGTTATGTATTCCAGGCGGGCTGACAGCTGATGAGGTGGTGGTGGTGGTGGTGGTGGTGGTCGTCATCATGGGCTGTTGCTGCTGCTGCTGCTGCTGCTGCTGCTGCTGCTGCTGCTGCTGCTGCTGCTCTTCTTGTTGTTGAACTTTTTCTTGTTGTTCTTTTTCTTCTTCTTCTGCAGCCTCCTCATCATTATCATCATCATCATCCTCCTCCTCCTCAGGCCGATCACGACATTTAGCACTACTTCTCTGAACAGCTCTCACGACCGAGGCAGACGCTGCTGTGCGAGGTAGGCGCTCCCTTCTTTGGATGAGTGGAGTCACCAGCGCCTTTCCCAGTTGTTCCAGGAACAGCCTTCTTCGGTTTCGTTTACCCGACAGCCAGCCAGGGTTGATCTCTCGCCATAACACAAAGGCGTTGTACGAAGAAACATCGATGATGTTGTGAAAGATGACCAAGGGCCAGCGGGCGGTCATTCTTCTACAGCTGTATGTTCCAATCACCTTATCCAAGTTGTCCACACCTCCTTTGTTGCTGTTGTAGTCCAGAACGATGGCCGGTTTCCTGTCTTTGCGATGGCCGACGGCAACGTCTTCGTCGGGAGCCTCTGTGTGCAACGTGCTCATGAGCACAACGTTCTTGTTTTTCTTTGCCATGTAGGACACCAAAGTGGTGTCGGGCGTGAATGCAAACTTTGAGGAGAACACTTGTCTGTTCTTGGATGTCAGCAGCGCGAGCGGGAGTTCGGGCTTGTTTCTTCTAACCGTACCGACCATGGCGATGTTCCTCTCTAAGAGACGCTGTCCAAGCTCGTAAGAGGTAAAGAAATTGTCACACGTGACAGTTTTGTTGCCACCCGTCAGTCCCTCTGTGACATCGAGCACAACCCTCATCCCCTGGTTTTTCTCTGAAGCGCCAGCGGTCGGCTTCCCGGTGTAGACTTGCATTTTCCACGCGTAGCTTGACTTTGCGTCACACGCCACCCATGTCTTGATTCCATACCTGGCTGGCTTGCTTGGCATATACTGTCGGAAAGGACAACGGCCTATTGTTTGTGTGTGTGTGTGTGTGTATGTGTGTGTGTGTGTGTGTGTGTGTGTGGTGTGTAAGAAAGAGAGAATAAGAAAAGAATAAGAATAACAAAGCAAATAATCTCAAACTCACTCACTCACTCACACGCATACACGCACGCACCACACACACACACGCACGCACGCACCACACACTCACTCACTCACTCACTCACTCACTTACTCATACAAACACAACACAAGCATTTATTGTATACCAACAACAACAACTACTACTACTACTACTACTACTACTACTACTACTACTACTACTACCTCTGAAGGGAACCAGTTGCTCATCCACTGTTATGTCAGGCCCTGGGTTGTAGAGGTAAGGAAGCCGCTCGGCCCATTTATCCCACACCTCTCTTATGGCTGCCAGTTTGTCAGTGGCGCGTCTCTCGGGTCTCGTCTCACGATCGTCAAAGCGTAGCATTCTCGAGTAAGTGTGAAACACTTTGAGAGGCATGGTGGCACGGAAAATTGCCCTGCCGCTCTCCGCGTCCCATAGACTGGCTGCGGCCTCGCCTCGGGACCTGTATACACCTGCTAGGATTAGCAGCCCTATATAGGCGCGCAAGTCGGTTCGACTCATGTCTTTCCAGTTTTCCCCGTACCTTCGAGAACCCTCCAGATTTGTCATATCTAGCACAATTTTGTCTATCGCCGGTGTGAGAAACATGTGAAATGTTGACACAATGTCGTGGGCATTGGCAACCGCGTATGCAGTGGGTCCCAGTGGGTTTGCTTCTGCTGTTGCTGTCGTTTCTCTTCTTCTCCTCCTTGTCCTTCTTCTCCTCCTCATATCTCTGACATCGTCATCATCATCATCATCATCATCATCACTATCGACATCGGCATCGGCATCATCTTCATCTTGTCGCGCTATTACCCTGCGATGTGTGTAATATGCCACTGAGGACCATTTGATAGTCTTGTTCTTGGACATGTATATTTCTTCCTCTTCTTCGTCTTCTTCTTCTTCTTCTTCTTCGTCTTCTTCTTCTTCATTTTCTTCTTCATTTTCTTCTTCAGCCTCAGCCTCAGCCTCAGCCTCTTCTCCTGCGCCACAACCGTCGTCCTCGTGTTCCTCCGCCGCGTCCGATTCTTCAGACACGTCCTCTTCAGAATCAGAGTAGTGTCCCCTGGCGTTTGAGGAAATCTCATCTAACACCTGTTTAGCCGTGAAACCCGCAGTCGCGGGCGAATGACATCGCGTCAGTCGAACAGAACAGTACCGGTTGGATAATGTCGTGTCAGTTGGACTTGACACTACTGGTTGGATAACATCGTGTCGGTTGGACACATCAGTACTGGTTGGATGACATCGCGTCAGTCGGACAGTACAGTACCGGTTGGGTAACATCGTGTCAGTTGGACAGAACAGTACCGGTTGTCTAAGACCATTAAGACATCAAGACATCAAGTTGGGTTTGTTTTTTTTTTGCATGTCCACCCTAAGCCCCAACCCCAGCAAATGTGTACATGTGTATATAAATGTAAGTAGACTCCAGAACAGCTCCATTTATTTTCACAACCCTTCTTTCTGTGTGCCAAGTCTGTGTGCTGCACCAAAGTCTGTGACCATGGCGAGCCCTGCCCTGTCTGTGGATAAAGTGTTAGAAGAAATGCTGAAGGTGGAGGGAGACAACGCCCTGAGCTGGGGCTCAAGCCAGTGGACTTCGCGTATCCAGATGTTGCAGGACTGTAAGCACGACATAGCAGAGAAACACTACTCTACCGGACGCTATCTGGATCTTGTCCTGACAGATTCAGAGTCAGACGCTGAGCTCCGCAAGTCTTATTACGCTAAGGCCAATCGAGTTAAGTTGATGCACAAAGTCATCGATCGCTGCCTCGAGAGCGAGGAAAGCGCAATGAAACTCCTACGGGCCGTTTTTCAGGTGAATTTGTTCTTGTATTTAGACCTGCTGGAAGATGGACCCAGGGGGAAGTTTGGTGAGTATGTTGCTTATACTGAGCAAAAAATTAATCAAGGCCTAAAATACATTCGCCACACGCTGCTGTTCAACTCTAGTAATAACTTTTGCGTGTTTGTTTGTATTGTTTGTTTGCAGTCAGGAGAGATCCTCCCGTTGTGGAATTGACGGAGAAGGTGCGTTCTGCCCTCGGCGACAAGGTCACGCATCTCAGAAATGTGACGGCGACACCCTTATACAAGAACAAGATCCTTCAAGTCCACTGCGCCCTGGACGTACTGATGCAATACAATCAGCTGCTTCCAGAGGAATATTCTGAGCTCAGGTTAAACAAAGAGAGCACCACCGTTATGACTGGGATACTGCAGGAACTGTGCAGCGACACTAGCATCCCTCAAGCCAACCGAGAGTTCATCTCATTGGTGGTGGCCTCCTTTAACATGCACGCCTTTGACCTTCCAGAGATGTCTATGAAAGATGTGCTAGTGTTTGTAAAGTAAAAAAAAAAAAAAATAAAAAAAAATAAAAATAAAAATAAAATCTTTCTGTACCAATCTACATGTCATGTTGTCTATGTGTGTTACAAATGAAATAAAACTATACTGACCTGAAGAAACTTGACTGATCGGAGGATAACATTGTGTAAGAAATCCAGATCCATCTCCGTTTTCACATAACAGCACAAGGTTGCCAACAAAAAAAAAAACCAAACATGTCAGATGACATTTAGACTCATCTCCGTGGTGTTCGCATAACAGCACAGGCATGCCAGTGCAAACAGTATACAGCACAGGTTGGATGAAATCGTGTCACTTGGACCAAATGTAGTGTCAGTCAGATGACATTTATTAGCATTAGTTTATTTTACAACCCTTCTTTCTGTGTACCAAGACTGTGTACTGCACCAAAGTCTGTGACCATGTCTGTGAGCCCTGTCAATGCGAACGCGGTGGATAAAGTGTTAGAAGACATGCTGAAGGCGGAAGCTGACAACGCCCCGAGCCCGAGCTCAATCCAGTGGACTTCGCGCATCCAGATGTTGCAGGACTGTGAGCACGACATAGCAGAGAAACACTCGTCTATCGGACGCTATCTTTATCTTCTCCTGATAGATTCAGAGTCAGACACTGAGTTCCCCAAGTCTTCTTACGCCAGGGCCAATCCAGTTAAGCTGATGTATACAGTCATCGATGTCTGCCTCGAGAGCGAGGAAAAAGCACTGAAATTCCTACGGGCCGTTTTTCAGGTGGACAATGACTTGTACTTAGACCTGCTAAAATACGGACCCCGGGGGAAGTTTGGTGAGTGAATAATAATAATAATAATAATAATAATAATAATAATAATAGTTAAAAAAAAATAATAATCAAGGTCTCTGGTAGGTAGGGATCACCACACACTGCTGTTAAACTCAAGTAATAATTTTTGTGCATGTTTGTTTGCATGTTTCAGTCAGGAGAGATCCTCCCGTTGTGAAATTGACGTACAAGGCGCTTTTAGCGCTCGAGGAGAAGGTCGTGCATCTCAGAAATGTGACGGCGACACCCTTATACCACAACAAGATCCTTCGTGTCAACTGTGCCCTGGACGTACTGATGCAATACAATCAGCTGCTTCCAGAGGAATATGCCCAGTTCAAGTTACACAACGAGTATACCACCGCTATGATTTGGTTACTGCAGAAATTGTGCAGCGACACTAGCATCCCTCAAGCCAACCGGGAGTTCATCTCATTGGTGGTGGCCTCCTTTAACATGCACGCTTTTGACCTTCCAGGGATGTCTATGAAAGATGTGCTGGTGTTTGTAAAGTAAAAAAAAAAAAATAATTAAATAAAATAAAAATACTGTAACCGATCTACATCATGTCATGTTGTCTATGTGTGTTACAAATGAAATAAAAACTATACTGACTTGAAGAAACTTTTCAACCGATTGGAGGATAACATCGTGTAAGAAGTCCAGATCCATCTCCGTTTTCACATAACAGCACAAGGTTGTTCGCGTAACAGCTCAGGCATGCCAGTGCAAACAGTATACAGCACATGTTGGATGACATTGCGTTAATTTGACCAAATAGTGTCAGTCGGATGACATTGTTTCAGTTGGACAGTATATAAAAGCTGGTCAGATCCAGTGTTGACAGAGATATCTCAGTCTCAGTACGGGTTTCATATAAATTTGGACACAGCAAGCACATCATTCATTCATTCATTCATTCATTCATTCATTCATTCATTCAGAGCTTAATTCTACTCTTGGGTTTGTCTCTTCGTCTGTTATAATGGATGCGTTTGTCGAGACCAAGTTGAGAGAGTGGGGTTTGGTGTGTCATATTCCAAAGTTTACAGCTGAAGAGATTGACACACAAACGTTCCTGAGTCTGACAGAGGACAGCAACAAATCCTTACTGTACAAGTTGTGCGGAGGGATTGAACCCTCGATATCGCTTAGAGAACGTATTCGACGCTACAAAAGGGAAAGCGACGTGTCAACATGTCCACCGTGACATGAAAACAGAAGACAGGCAAGACTCAGAGTAACAACCTGTGTTTGTGTGAGGTGTAATTGTTATTACACTCGACCTTGATCGTAGAACAAGTCATCTCCATATTCTTTTTATTTATTTATTTATTTTTTTTTACAGCTCCCAGCCCTAAGAAGCCTCTCGGGTCGCCCTACTAAGAAGCCTCTCGGGTCACGCTACTAAGAAGCCTCTCATGTCTCAAGTATTATGTGATGTGATGTGATGTGATATGCTGTGATGTGATGTGATGTGCTTTGCTGAGCTGAGTAAAAAAGAAAAAACTCTTGTCCTCATATTCTTTTGTATTCTTCTGCCTTTTGCATTACACACACACACACACACACACACACACACACACACACACACACACACAGTAAGAGATATCTCTGTCTCCTTCATGGTACACATCTTACGCGTAACCCGAACCTTGTGCTCATGAAGGCTGGTCAGATAACATTGCATCGGTTTGACTGAGAATGTGAACATGAAGACGTGTCTAAACGTGTGAAGGCCTAACCAACACGGTCAGTCCAAACACATGAAGTAAAACAAAACAGCATAGTGTTGTTGTGAAGGCATTATCCACCATGTACATTGGCAAACCCTGTGTCCCTTTTCTTCTTCTTCTTCTTCTTCTTCTTCTTCCTCTTCTTCTTCTTCTTCTTCTTAGGCTGATGTCTAACTAAGGGGACGGACGGATAGATTGGCTAAGCACTGCGTGCTACCAGTCATCAGCTGTCAACGGTCATTCATGCGCGGCAAAAGGCAGAGGGGGTAATAGCGGCCTCTACCGGACACACACGGTAATTATTTAGGGGGCGGGTCAACCTGACCCGAAGGGCAACACAAGGGTTAATTAACAACTTCCTGCAGATTTGGTTACAGACAGGAAGTGATGCATACCTTCACATTGGCATGTCCGAATGACATGAAACTCAGAATACTACTTCCCCATAGGACCCTGAGGACCTGTGCAAAATTTTAGGGGATGACCACAAGGTGGCGCTCTTTAAATTGAAGTATTTTATATCTCCACAACGGTTCATCGGATTAATGCGAAACTTTGTATATTTATTCTCAGTGGCCGTATAATTTAATATTTGGCACTGTGCCCACACCATAACACTTATGGAAATGAAACTCATAGGGGTGCTATAGAATGGCCCCCGTAACTCACACACCAAAAATGACCAGCAGGGGGTGCCATTTTGAAAAAAAAAACGTTTTTGGCCCATAAATCCTGCATAATATGTTGCACATTGTTAAAGCTTATATCTACATGTTCCCTGAATTCAGCTGAATTGTGTGGTGTAGGCCACGCCCACTTTGGCAGTAACTTTCCATTCGCAAAATCGCGCCAAATGAAAAACCTAATCTTTGTGCATGTGAGTATGTGCTTAAGCATGGCTTAATGTGCGTGTGTGCGTGTGCGTTGGTTTCAGCGCGCTGATTCGCTAGCACACCGCCAATCAGAACGGCCATTCAGCTGGCACACAACCAATCCAATGGCTCAGACGTCCGACAGCCCTCCTCCTCGGACTTAGCATGCTCAATCGGAGTAGACAATATCCAAACGGCTCCGAAAGCTTCCAACGCAGCTGAACACACCGAACAGACATGTTCCCGACCTCGTCTGAGTCTCTCCAAACGCTTCAGACGTCCAACGGTTGGGCCGGTGTGTTTCTGCCTTTAAGCTCTTTCTGCCTTTAACTTTTCACCTTTCAGCCTTTTTTCAGTCTTAAGCTCTTTCAGACCTCTTACTCTACAGCTTTTTAGCCTTTTCAGATATTCATCTTTCTGCCTTTTCAACTCCTTCAAACATTTAATCTCATGTTCAGCAATTAAAATGTTCAACTTTTTTCAAGTCTTTCAGCCCCCGTCAGCTTTTCTGCCCTTTCAACATTTTAAAATCTCTATCTTTCTGCCTTCATGTTCAGCTATCAAAGTGTTAAACTATTTAAACACTTCCAGCCCTCTGCAGCTTTTCTGCCTTTTCATCTTTTTAAAATATTCATCTTTCTGCCTTTTCAGCTTCTTTATACATTCAGCTTCATGTCCAGCTACATAAACTGAAAATATCGCAGTTTTAGTTTTAGGAACTTTTAGCTCCTCTTCTGATTTTATAATGGGTGTGTATTGCGTCGGCTAGAGTGGGTGACATCATCGCCACAGTGGGGAGCGGCTTTTGGAGATAGGAATGAAAATTCTCTTCAGCTTGAATTTGGTCCCAAATCTTTTACTTGACATAGACAATATATGCATAGAAATGTAGGAAATCTTGTTGGCTTTCAGCTGATGGTCTCATTTCACATGTACGACTTACGCTTTTGGATTTAGAAGCCCAAGAGCGACGTGAAGTTCAAATATCATCCCATAAGCCGCAATGTTAATTTTGAGCCTAAATTTGTGGCCGAGGGCACGCGGTACCTGATTTGTCTCTCGCTCCTGTGCCCTCATTTCTTAATCGACAGAAATAAAAATTACATGAGCGCGTTCAGCCATGTCTCCTCTCACTCACCATGTAGATATTTGGGCGATAACCATTACAGTTTTTTCAAAAATCGCAGGAGTTTAGGAGGTGTTTTCCCATTCATTCTTGTGGGAGCAATTTGATCTCTGTCTCTATTTCTCCAGCGTGTGTATCTTAAGGATGCGTGTGTATTGCGTCAACTAGAGTGGGTGACATCATCGCTACAGTGTGAGGCCGCTCAAAGAATGGAAGATAAAGTTGTCTTCAGCTTGATTTTGATCCCAAATAATTTACTTGACATAGACAATATATGCATAGAAATGTAGGAAATCTTGTTTGCTTTCAGCTGATGGTCTCATCTCAGATGTAGGACGTATGGTTTTGGATTTAGCAGCCCAAGAGCGAGAAGAGGTCGAAATATAGCCCCATAAGCCGTGATGTTAATTTTGAGCCTAAATTTCTGCCCGAGAGCAGACGGTACCTGATTTGTCTCTCGCTCCTGTGCCCTCATTTCTCACTCGACAGAAATAAAAACGACATGAGCGAGTTCAGCCATGTCTCCTCTCACTCACCATGTAAATATTTTTGCCATAACCATTACAGTTTTTTTCAAAAATCGCAGGGGTTTGGGAGGTGTTTTCTTCCTTTTCAGTCTTTTTTCAACTTTTTAAGCTCTTTCTGCCTTTAACTTTCCACCTCTTCAGTCTTTTTTTTACATTTTTAACCTCTTTCAGCCCTCTTAGTCTAAAGCTTTTTAGCCTTTTCGGATATTCATCTTTCTGCCTTTTCAACTCCTTCAAACATTCAACTTGATGTTCAGCAATTAAAATGTTCAACTTTTTCAAGTCTTTCAGCCCGCTTCAGCTTCTCTGTCGTTTCATCTTTTAAAAATATTCATCTTTCTGCCTTTTGAGCTTCTTTATACATTCAGCTTCATGTTCAGCTACAGAAACTGTTTAGCTATCAACATGTTCAACTTTTTAAACTCTTTCGGCCTTGAACTTTTCAACTTTTTCAGCTTTTTGGCAGTACATTCAGCAGATTTCGCTTCATCCTTCAGCATTCACACTGTATTTTCGCAGGAAATACAATTTTTCTAGTTATTATTATTCCTCTTCCGTACGTTTTTTGTCCGTTATCTTCTCCTTCAAATCTTGACCGATTCAAACCATTCAATCATCAAAATGTTCAGCTTTTTAAGGACATTACTGCTTGTATTTTTCTCATTTCAATCTTTCATACTTTTGGAAATATTCAGCTTTTTCTGCAAAATTTTGCCCATTCATCCTTATGGGGATTTTTTCAAATTTCATTCTCCTACAACTTCAGCATACATTCAGCTATTCAAATCATTCAAATATTAAAATGTTCAGCTCGTTCAGTTCTTTCAACCGTCAGCTTTCCAACTTTTCAACTTTTCAACTTTTTCAATAATTAAGCTTTTTCCCAAGAAAATTTAACATTGATTCAAATTGGAAAATCTTTAAATCCTCTACAAAACTCATCGCCTTTCAACCTCATCTTGTTCCTCATACATTGAGCGAGAGACACCATTCAAACTTTAAACCAGTCTCAAGACCTTGAACTATTGCCAATGTATCCAGTTTTTAAAAATTTAGTACGGTTCTGAAAATATCGCAGTTTTAGTTTTAGGAACTTTTAGCTCCTCTTCTGGTTTTGTAATGGGTGTGTATTGCGTCGGCTAGAGTGGGTGACATCATCGCCAGAGTGGGGAGCGGCTTTTGGAGATAGGAATGAAAATTCTCTTCAGCTTGAATTTGGTCCCAAATCTTTTACTTGACATAGACAATATATGCATAGAAATGTAGGAAATCTTGTTGGCTTTCAGCTGATGGTCTCATTTCACATGTACGACTTACGGTTTTGGATTTAGAAGCCCCATAAGCCGTAATATTAATTTTGAGCCTAAATTTCTGCCCGAGAGCAGACGGGACCTGATTTGTCTCTCGCTCCTGTGCCCTCGTTTCTGACTCGACAGAAATAAAAACGACATGAGCGAGTTCAGCCATGTCTCCTCTCGCTCACCATATAAATATTTTGGCCACAACCATCACAGTCTTTTCAAGAATCGCAGGGGTTTGGGAGGTGTTTTTCCATTCATTCTAATGGCATCCCTTCATCTCTGTCTGTGTTACTTCTCCTGCGTGTGGATCTCAACAATGCGTGTGTATTGCGTGAGCTAGAGTGTGTGACATAATCACTTGATTGAGAGCAGCTGGAACACTGGAGAAAGAATTCTCTTTAGCTGGATTTGGATCCCACATCTTTTACTTTACATAGACCAGTGGTGTCAAACTGATGTAGGAAAGGGCCACTGTGGCTGCAGGTTTTTATTCAACCAAGCAAGAGCACACATGATTTAGATCAGATGTGCTCTTGCTTGGGGTTCCTCCTGCTCCAGCATATGTGCAGCCATTTTAAGCTCTTTCACCCTTAACTTTTGTACATTTTCATCCTTTTTTCACCTGTTTTAGCTTCTTCAGCCCTCTCACTCTACAGGTTTTCATCCTTTTCCATCCTTTTCATGCTTTTTTCACCCTTTTAAACTCTTTCAGCCTTCAACCTTTCAACTTTTTAGCCCTTTTTTTACCATTTTAACCTCTTCCAGCCCTCTTACTTTACAGCTTTATTTCACCTTTTTGAGCTCTTTCAACCCTCTTTTTTACATGTTCATCCTTTTTTCACCTGTTTTAGCTTTTTCGGCCCTCTCACTCTACAGCTTTCCATCCATTTCCATCCTTTTCATCCTTTTTTCACCCTTTTAAGCTCTTTCAGCCTTCACCTTTTCAAGTTTTAGCCTTTTTTCACCATTTTACCCCTTCCAGGCCTCTTACTCTACAGCTTTCCACCTTTTCAGCTGTTCAGCCATTTCAGCTTTTAAGCCTTTTCAGCTTTTCAGCCTTTTCAGTTTTTCCAGCCTTTTCAGCTAACCCTTTTCATACATTCAGCTTCATGTTCAGCTCCAGAAACTGTTCAGCTAGCAACATGTTCATCTTTTTAAGCTCTTTCAGCCTTTAACTTTGCAACTTTTTCAGCTTTTCAGCCCTTTCAGCTTTTCAGCTTTTCAGCCCTTTCAACTTTTCTGGCATTTCAGCTTTTTGAGCTTTTCGGCAGTACATTCAGCAGTTTTCGCTTCAGCATTCACACTGTATTTTCGCAGGAAATGCAATTTTTCTAGTTATTATTCTTCTTCCATACGTTTTTTGTCCGCTATCTTCTCCTTCAAATCTTGACCGATTCAAACCATTCAAATATCAAAATGTTCAGCTTTTTAAGGACATTACTGCTTGTAGTTTTCTCATTTCAATCTTTCATACTTTTGGAGATATTCAGCTTTTTCTGCAAAATTTTGCCCATTCATCCTTATGGGGATTTTTTCAAATTTCATTCTGCTATAACTTCAGCATACGTTCAGCTATTCAAACCATTCAAACATTCAAATGTTCAGCTCGTTCAGCTCTTTCAATCTTCCGCTTTTCAAATTTTTAACTTTTCAACTCTTTCAATAATTCAGCTTTTTCCAAAAAAAATTTAACATTGAATCAAATGGGGAAATCTTCAAATCCTCTTGAAAACTCATCGTCTTTCAACCTCATCTTGTTCCTCATACGTTGAGCGAGAGAAACCATTCAAACTTTAAACCAGTATCAAGACCTTGAACTAGTGCCGATGTATTCAGTTTTTAAAAATCTTGAACGGTTTTGAAATGGTCGCAGTTTTAGTTTCAAGAACTTTTAGCTCCTCTTCTGATTTTATAATGGGTGTGTATGGCATCAGCTAGAGTGCGTGACATCATCGCCAGAGTGGGGAGTGGCTTTTGGAGATAGGAATGAAAATTCTCTTCAGCTTGAATTTGGTCCCAAATCTTTTACTTGAAATAGACAATATATGCATAGAAATGTAGGAAATCTTGTCGGCTTTCAGCTGATGGTCTCGTTTCAGATGTACAACTTACGGTTTTGGATTTAGAAGTCCAAGAGCGACATGAAGTTCAAGTATCGTCCCATAAGCCGCAATGTTAATTTTGAGCCTAAATTTCTGTCCGAGAGCAGACGGTACCTGATTTGTCTCTCGCTCCTGTGCCCTCATTTCTCACTCGACAGAAATAAAAACGACATGAGCGAGTTCAGCCATGTCTCCTCTCACTCATCATGTAAATATTTTTGCCATAACCATTACAGTTTCTTCAAAAATCGCAGGGGTTTGGGAGGTGTTTTCCAATTCATTCTAATAGGGATCTCTTCATCTCTGGCTCTCCTACTTCTCCCGCGTGTGTATCTCAAGAGTGCGTGTGTAGTGCCCGAGCTCGAGTGGATGACATCATCTTTCGAGTGGGGAGCAGCTGGAAAATCTGGAGAAAGACTTTTCTTCAGCTGGATTTGGATCCCACATCTTTTACTTTACATAGACGATGCAGCCATTTTAAGCTCTTTCTGCCTTTAACTTTCCACATTTTCAGTCTTTTTTCACCTTTTTAAGCTCTTTCAACTCTGTTATTCCACAACTTTTCGGCCTTTTCAATCTTTTTTCACCTTTTTAAGCTCTTTCTGCCTTTAACTTTCCACCTCTTCAGTCTTTTTTCACATTTTTAAGTTCTTTCTGTCTTCTTACTCTACGACTTTTCTGCCTTTTCAGTCTTTGTTCACCTTGTTAAGCTCTTTCTGCCTTTCACTTTCCATCTTTTCAGTCTTTTTTCACCTTTTTAAGCCTTTTCAACTCTGTAACTCTGCAACTTTTCGGCCTTTTCAGTCTTTTTCACCTTTTTAAGCTCTTTCTGCCTTTAACTTTCCACCTCTTCAGTCTTTTTTCACATTTTTATGCTCTTTCTGTCCCCTTACTCTCCAACTTTTCTGCCTTTTCAGTTTTTTTTCACCTTTTTAAGCTCTTTCTGCCTTTAACTTTCCACCTCTTCAGTCTTTTTTCACATTTTTATGCTCTTTCTGTCCTCTTACTCTCCAACTTTTCTGCCTTTTCCATCTTTTTTCACCTTTTTAAGCTCTTTCAACCCTGTTATTCCACAACTGTTTGGCCTTTTCAGTCTTTTTTCACCTTTTTAACCTCTTTCAGCCCTCTTAGTCTACAGCTTTTTAGCCTTTTCAGATATTCATCTTTCTGCCTTTTCAACTCCTTCAAACATTCAACTTGATGTTCAGCAATTAAAATGTTCAACTTTTTCAAGTCTTTCAGACCGCTCCAGCTTTTCTGTCATTTCATCTTTTAAAAATATTAATCTTTCTACCTTTTGAGCTTCTTTATACATTCAGCTTCATGTTCAGCTACAGAAACTGTTTAGCTATCAACATGTTCAACTTTTTAAACTCTTTCAGCCTTGAACTTTTCAACTTTTTCAGCTTTTCGGCAGTACATTCAGCAGATTTCACTTCATCCTTCAGCATTCACACTGTATTTTCGCAGAAAATACAATTTTTCTAGTTAGTGTGAATGCTGAAGGCATTCACACTATTGTTCTTCTCGTTTATTATTATTCCTGCTTCCGTACGTTTTTCAGCACTCTTCTCCTCCTTCAAATCTTAAGCTATTTAAACCATTCAAATATCAAAATGTTTAGCTTTTTAAGGACATGATGGCGTGTATTTTTCTCGTTTCTATCTTTTATACTTTTGGAAATATTAAGCTTTTTCTGCAAAATTTTTCCCATTCATCCTTATGGGGAATTTTTCAAATTTCATTCTGCTATAACTTCAGCATGCCTTCAGCTATTCAAACCATTCAAATGTTAAAATGTTCAGCATGCTCAGCTCTTTCAACCCTCTGCTTTTCAACATTTCAACTTTTTCAGAAATTCAGCTTTTTCCGAACAAAATTTAACATTGCTGCAAATGGGAAAAGCTTCAAATCGTCTTCAAAACTCATCGCCTTTCAACCTTTTTCTGCTCCTCATACATTGAGCGAGGGACACCATTCAAACTTTAAAGCAGTCAGCAGATCTTGAACTATTGGACCTGTATTCAGTTTTTAAAAATCTTGTACGGTCTTGAAATAATCGCAGTTTTAGTTTGAGCGACTTTTAGCCCGTCTTCTGCGTTTATAATGGGTGTGTATTGCGTCGGCTAGAGTGAGTGACATCACCAACTGCCGCACGCCAGAGTGTAGAGCTGCCAGGAAAAAAATGGACAAACTTGTTTTCAGCTTGAGTTTGATCCATCACCTTTTACTTGACATAGACAATATATACATAGAAATGTAGGAAATCTTGTGGGCTTTCAGCTGATGGTCTCATTTCAGATGTGGGACTTACGGTTTTGGATCTAGAAGCCCGAGAGCGACAGCAACTCTCAGTGCTGTCGCATAAGCCGCAATGTTAATTTTGAGCCGAATTTTTCGGAAAATAGCAGACGGTACCTGATTTGTCTATCGCTCTCCCGCCTTCATTTTACACTCTTCAGAAATAAAAACGACATGACCGCGTTCAGCAACTCCTCCCGTCACTCACCATACAATTATTTTGACGATAACCCTCACAGTTTTTTCAGAAATCGCAGGAGTTTGGGAGGCGTTCTCCCATTCGTTCCTTATGGGGGACATTTTCGTCTCTGTCCCTGGTCCTGATACAGCATGTCTGCAGCCATTTCAAGCTGTTCCTGCCTTTAACTTTTCAACTTTCAGCCTTTTTTCACCTCTTTGAGCTCTTTCTGCCTTTAACTGTCCTCCTTTTCAGTCTTTTTTCACCTTTTTAATCTCTTTCAGCCCCCATACTCTGCAACTTTTCGGCCTTTTTCAGTCGTTTTTCACCTTTTTGAGCTCTTTCTGCCTTTCCCTTTGCACCTTTTCAGTCTTTTTTCACCTTTCTAAGCTCTAGCTGCCCCCATACTCTGCAACTTTTCGGCTTTTTTCAGTCATTTTTCACCTTTTTAAGCTCTTTCTGCCTTTCCCTTTGCACCTTTTCAGTCTTTTTTCACCTTTCTAAGCTCTTGCTGCCCCCATACTCTGCAACTTTTCGGCCTTTTCAGTAATTTTTCACCTTTTTCGTTCCTAAAGCTCGAGATTTTGACTCTGCTCCTGTGGTGACGTTACCACAGGAGGCTACTTGCATAAGCATCGTCTCACAGCCGTCCTCAGCCAGACTTTCTGAGTGAGCACGCTGAATCTGCTTATTTCTCTGTCATTTTCACTATAGGCTTACAGATAAAAACAGCTGCATAGTCAACATGCAGCGAGGCATTACCAAATGGACACAGATTAATTCGTCCTGAACGGACATAATAACAGCCAGTCGCGTGCCAAAACTGCCTGCAAAACATGAAAATGGGGAATGACGGAACGGAGTCCATAGAAAAACAAAGCGCACACAGTATTCCGCCCTCTCAAGCAGCGCGCTGATTCGCTAGCACACCGCCAATCAGAACGGCCATTAAGCTAGCACACAACCAATCAGAGAAGCCTTTTCTTTCAGCCCCCGTCAGCTTTTCTGCCCTTTCAGCTTTTTAAAATATCCATCTTTCTGCATTTTCAGCTCCTTCAAAAATTCAGCTTCATGTTCAGCAATTAAAATGTTCAACCTTTTCAACTCTTTCAGCCCCCTTTGGCTTTTCTGCCTTTTCAGCTTTTTAAAATATTCATCTTTCTTTTGAGCTACAGACACCATTTCAACTCTATAATATCTAAATATGTTGGTGATAGCCCTTACAGTTTCTTCAAAAATCGCAGGGGTTTGGCAGGCATTTTGCCATTCATTCTAATTGGGACATGTTCATCTTTGACTTGGCTCCTGCTCCACCATGTGTGAAGCCATTTTAAGCTCTTTCTGTCTATAACTTTTCTCCTTTTCAACCTTTTTTCACCTCTTCAAGCTCTTTCTGCCCTCTTACTCGGCAAATTTTCTCCTTTTCAGTCTTTTTTCACCCTTTTAAGCTCTTTTTTCGCCCTCTTACTCTGCAGATCTTCACATTTTTTCACCATTTTAACCTCTTCCAGCCCTCTTACTCCACAGCTTTTCATCCTTCTTCACCTTTTTTATGCTTTTTCGGCCCTTTCAGCTTTTTAAAATATTCGCCTTTCTGCCTTTCCAACTCCTTCAAACATTCGGCTTCATGTTCAGTTATGAAAATGTTAAACTTTATGAACTCTTTTAGCCCTCCTACGCTTTGCCTTTTCAGCTTTTTAAAATATTCATCTTTCTTTTGAGCTACAGACACCAATACAACTTTTTCCAAAAAAACCCCAAAACATTGAAGTAAATGGGAAAATCTTCAAATCCACTTCAAAACTTCCCACAAAGGTAATAATACTGAATGAAAATTGGTCGTTGTGGTTGTTGTTTTTTGTTTGCCTATACACCTACTAATACTGACCGTGGCTGCAAAATCCAGCTGCTGAGTCTCTATCTCACTATCACATAGCAGATCCCACTCACCTTATTTTAATTGTTTTGGGGCATCTGTGTGGTCTCTCTCTTTCTCACCACTGTCCGTGGTGCTGAACCAAAGAAGCCTTGACTGCGCATCACTCCCCGCCAAGTCTACTGATTTTCCCCCTCCACTCAAAAATGTGAATGTCATTTGTTAAATGACTTTTCCTCAAAGTGTCTGTATTTTAATTTAGAATATTTTTTTTTATAAACTACACAAAAATAATAAAAAATATATATGTTTTACCTATTTCGACCATAAGGGGTCATATTGACCACACATCATTTCGCTCATTGTTACATTTTCTGCGCTTCTTTAAGTATTTACTTGCAAGTTAATTATTATATAACTGTATTATATAGCCTGGTTGGCACCATGGGCAAAGATAAACTGGAGTTCCCCCCTACGTAAAACAGCAAGCTGTTCAACACCAAGCTGCTGAAGTGATGCAACTCTGTCTGTGTACCAGGGAAACCCGAGGAAGAATGTCTGCATCCTGAGCACCGTGCACGTGGGCACCTTTCGTGGGGCGAAGGCAAAACCAGAGTCTGTAGCCCCATTTACACTGCCGTTTGCGCCAATTCTCCGCACCGTCCTCTGTGTGAAAGTTTCAGATGTGGAGAGGGGGGAAATTTCGCTGATCGGCCTCTAGATCGGCCCCAGTGTGAACGGAGGCGCGGAGCGGGGGCGTGTCGGTCTGACAGTCTAATATCTGCACAGGTCCTTTACTCAACTAAATACAGCGAAATGTTCCTCAAAAGTAACTAACTGCAACTGTCTTTGTATATGAGGAAATAAGTACCACAGCTGTTCGTGGAGACGCGTCCGTCCTCCCGCCTGTCCTACCGACTCCTCGTCACATTCCTGCCGAAAAGCGGTGTCTGTAACCGACAGAAAACTCACCGAATGTTTGTGATGAAAATAAATCACCGCGACCGTCAGTCCTCTGTACCGAGACTTCAGGGACCTTTCCCCCAGAAAACAGCCTCCATCTCGCTAGTGAGAGAGTCAGACAGCAACTTGTTTACTGATGGTAATTGTGTAATTTAACGCGAAAAATGTAACTTCGTCACCTTCCAGGAGGTTTGGTGGGCCAGTATCTTAATCACATTATAACAGCATCGATATTGATCCGTGGGTTTGACGGGAGAATACCTGGGAAACACCGACGTGTAGTGTCACGCCTCTTTAGGGGCCACACAGCGGTACTGCGGAGATGTAGGCCACTACAACAACACCAAGTATGGCGAGGACGTCCCGGACCAGACGGCGGAAGATGGTCAGTGGCGGTCTTCTATAACATCTCGACCTGGCTGGGATCAAAGCCAGGAAAGTCCTGCAGCTTTCCACCTCTTCAGTCTTTTTCACATTTTTATGCTCTTTCTGTCCTCTTACTCTCCAACTTTTCTGCCCTTTCAGTCTTTTTTCACCTTTTTAAGCTCTTTCTGCCTTCAACTTTCCACCTATTCAGTCTTTTTTCACATTTTTATGCTCTTTCTGTCCTCTTACTCTCCAACTTTTCTGCCTTTTTTCACCTTTTTAAGCTCTTTCAACCCTGTTATTCCACAACTGTTTGGCCTTTTCAGTCTTTTTTCACCTTTTTAACCTCTTTCAGCCCTCTTAGTCTACAGCTTTTTAGCCTTTTCAGATATTCATATTTCTGCCTTTTCAACTCCTTCAAACATTCAACTTGATGTTCAGCAATTAAAATGTTCAACTTTTTCAAGTCTTTCAGCCCGCTTCAGCTTTTCTGTCGTTTCATGTTTTAAAAATATTCATCTTTCTGCCTTTTGAGCTTCTTTATACATTCAGCTTCATGTACAGCTACAGAAACTGTTTAGCTATCAACATGTTCAACTTTATAAACTCTTTCGGCCTTGAACTTTTCAACTTTTTCAGCTTTTCGGCAGTACATTCAGCAGATTTCGCTTCATCCTTCAGCATTCACACTGTATTTTCGCAGGAAATACAAATTTTCTAGTTATTATTATATCTTCCGGGTCAGAAACTTGGGCCCTTAACTCCTTCCACATTTTTCAACGGAATCACTCCATTCAAACACAGAATATTCATCTCAATTGGGAATCAATCGCGTCTATTTTTCTAATTGATATCATTCATAATTTCAGAAATATTAGACATTTTTCAGCCTTTTTTTCCCATTCAAGCAGATGACGGAATCTTCAAATATCTTCAATTTTCACACTTTTTCATGCATTTTCAAAGCTAATCTAATAATTCATACATCCACATTAAAACTCCATTCAAACTGTGAGACGTTCACAAAGATTAGGACTTTCTCCCCCTGGATTCAGCTTTTTCACAGCATTCATACTTTTTGCACAGTTGCACTTCAAACATTGGAAACTTTTCAGCCACTTTGAGATTTTTGCATTCGTGTGTATGGGGTGGAATGTTGACAGCCAGAGTGCAGGGGCCAACTGACACAGTGGAAACGAGCTGCCCAATATTCAGAAAATCTCGTCTTCAACTCGCCACCATTTCCACAATGTTCACTCCAGCAGAAAAATAAAAACACCAGCTTGTAGGTACACACGTGCTCGTGCTTACAGCGGATCTCTGGAGGCAATCGGACAAAAACTTTTGGCTCGGTGGGCATTTTACTGACAGGAACATAGACAGCCGCATAGAGTCCCATTAAAATGAGAGGAAAAATATCTAGAGGCAGAAAAAAAACATTCACTTTTCTAAACTGCTCAACAAGACACATTTCTGACCACAGACACACAAAAACTTCACGGGATGCTCAAAAGACTCTCATAGTTTTGACATTACCATTATTTTAGTGATAGCAGTTGCTGTTTTGCAAAGAGAAGTATGATAATGTGAGGTGAGCCTCAGGTGAAAACACTGTTAAAACAGCTCTCCCAACAGCTCTCCCTGCCTGTTACCAGGACTAGCTCGGTTACCATCACCATGGCAACCGAGATCAACTGAGCCAACACAGAGAGACAGATT
The DNA here is from genome assembly GCA_963678695.2 of Diplodus puntazzo. Taxonomy (NCBI): domain Eukaryota; kingdom Metazoa; phylum Chordata; class Actinopteri; order Spariformes; family Sparidae; genus Diplodus; species Diplodus puntazzo. The sequence goes on from OZ023163.1 coordinate 32,785,569, forward strand.
TATCAATGTGTCAGTTTGACACACACACACGCACACTCGGATATGCGTGTGTGAGCATGCACACATGACCACACATGTACAGACACACACACACACACACACACACATATAAAGCCATGCTTAAGCACACACTCACATGCACACAAACGCACGCACACACACACACACACACACACACACACACACACACATTAAGTCATGCTTAAGCACATACTCACATGCACACAAACACACACACACACACACACCCTCACACACACACATATAAAGCCATGCTTAAGCACACACTCACATGCACACAAACGCACACTCACACACACGCACATTAAGCCATGCTTAAGCACATACTCACATGCACACAAACCCACACAAACCCACACACACACACACACACAGTATATTTCCCAACATTGAAACTATATTTAATGATTTTCTTTTTTCTTTCATTCAAGCCGGGAGCTCCATTCAAATAATTAAATGTTTTAATCATCGATATGTTGAGATTTATTGAATTTCTCAGTCAGATTCAGAGTATTTGATTCATTCTCACTGTAACATCTCTTCATACCCCATCAGCTGCTTTTCAACACAAATTTAAGGTAGCATTGCAGTTTGGTTCAAACCTTATATTCTATTTTTAATGCTTCATTCTCACCAAACTATTAGGAAGCTTTATTCTCTTCAGATGAGACTTCTAATAAATTAAAGCAACCAATTCAGTTTGGCCTTTGTTTTTCAACCAATTCTACATTATTTTCAACGCAGGAACTCTGTTTAAATTTATTTAAATATTTCCAATCATCGACACATCGAGATTTATTGAATTTCTCAGTCTGATTCAGAGTCTTTGACTCATTCTCACGTAACATCTCTTCAAACTCTATATATTTTAATGCTTCATTCTCACCCAACTATTCCAAAGTGCATTCTCTTCAGACGAGACTTCAGATGAATTAAAACTACCAATTCAGTTTGGCTTTAGTTTTTCAACAAATTCTACATTATTTCACAGTTTTCAGATATTGTGAACATTATTCAAAGTTTTCACAGCCAGCAATCCGCATTTGGCTTCAGCTGGTCAACAGGGAGCATTCACAACCGCAAGTTCTTCAGAACTTGCCTTTTCTAGTTAATATTATTCCAGCTTCCGTACGTTTTTCAGCACTCTTCTCTTCCTTCAAATCTTGAGCTATTCAAACCATTCAAATATCAAAATGTTCAGCTTTTTAAGGAAATGATGGCGTGTATTTTTCTCGTTTCTATCTTTTATACTTTTGGAAATATTAAGCTTTTTCTGCAAAATTTTTCCCATTCATCCTTATGGGGAATTTTTCAAATTTCATTCTGCTATACCTTCAGCATACCTTCAGCTATTGAAACCGTTCAACTATTAAAATGTTCAGCTTTTTCAACTCTTCAGTCTTTTTTCACCTTTTTATGCTCTTTCTGTCCTCTTACTCTCCAACTTTTCTGCCTCTTCAATCTTTTTTCACCTTTTTAAGCTCTTTCAACCCTGTTATTCCACAACTGTTTGGCCTTTCCAGCCTTTTTTCACCTTTTTAAGCTCTGTCTGCCTTTAACTTTCCACCTCTTCAGTCGTTTTTCACCTTTTTAAGCTCTGTCTGCCTTTAACTTTCCACCTCTTCAGTCTTTTTTCACCTTTTTAAGCTCTTTCTGTCCTCTTACTCTACAACTTTTCGGCCTTTGCAGTCTTTTTTCACCTTTTTAAGCTCTGGCTGCCTTTAACTTTCCACCTCTTCAGTCTTTTTTCACCTTTTTAAGCTCTTTCTGTCCTCTTACTCTACAACTTTTCGGCCTTTGCAGTCTTTTTTCACCTTTTTAAGCTCTTTCCGCCTTTCACTTTCCACCTTTTCAGTCTTTTTTCACCTTTTTAAACTCTTTCTGCCTTTAACTTTCCACCTCTTCAGTCTTTTTTCACCTTTTTAAGCTCTTTCAACCCTGTTATTCCACAACTGTTTGGCCTTTTCAGTCTTTTTTCACCTTTTTAACCTCTTTCAGCCCTCTTAGTCTACAGCTTTTTAGCCTTTTCAGATATTCATCTCTCTGCCTTTCCAACTCCTTCAAACATTCAACTTGATGTTCAGCAATTAAAATGTTCAACTTTTTCAAGTCTTTCAGACCGCTCCAGCTTTTCTGTTGTTTCATCTTTTAAAAATATTCATCTTTCTGCCTTTTGAGTTTCTTTATACATTCAGCTACATGTCCAGCTACAAAAACTGTTCAGCTATCAACATGTTCAACTTTTTAAACTCTTTTGGCCTTGAACTTTTAAACTTTTTCAGTTTTTTGGCAGTACATTCAGCAGATTTCGCTTCAGCCTTCAGCATTCACACTGTATTTTCGTAGGAAATACAAACAAACTCTGTTTAAATTTATTTAAATATTTCCAATCATCGACACATCGAGATTTATTGAATTTCTCAGTCTGATTCAGAGTCTTTGACTCATTCTCACGTAACATCTCTTCAAACTCTATATATTTTAATGCTTCATTCTCACCCAACTATTCCAAAGTGCATTCTCTTCAGACGAGACTTCAGATGAATTAAAACTACCAATTCAGTTTGGCTTTAGTTTTTCAACAAATTCTACATTATTTCACAGTTTTCAGATATTGTGAACATTATTCAAAGTTTTCACAGCCAGCAATCCGCATTTGGCTTCAGCTGGTCAACAGGGAGCATTCACAACCGCAAGTTCTTCAGAACTTGCCTTTTCTAGTTAATATTATTCCAGCTTCCGTACGTTTTTCAGCACTCTTCTCTTCCTTCAAATCTTGAGCTATTCAAACCATTCAAATATCAAAATGTTCAGCTTTTTAAGGAAATGATGGCGTGTATTTTTCTCGTTTCTATCTTTTATACTTTTGGAAATATTCAGCTTTTTCTGCAAAATTTTTCCCATTCATCCTTATGGGGAATTTTTCAAATTTCATTCTGCTATACCTTCAGCATACCTTCAGCTATTGAAACCGTTCAACTATTAAAATGTTCAGCTTTTTCAACTCTTCAGTCTTTTTTCACCTTTTTATGCTCTTTCTGTCCTCTTACTCTCCAACTTTTCTGCCTCTTCAATCTTTTTTCACCTTTTTAAGCTCTTTCAACCCTGTTATTCCACAACTGTTTGGCCTTTCCAGCCTTTTTTCACCTTTTTAAGCTCTGTCTGCCTTTAACTTTCCACCTCTTCAGTCGTTTTTCACCTTTTTAAGCTCTGTCTGCCTTTAACTTTCCACCTCTTCAGTCTTTTTTCACCTTTTTAAGCTCTTTCTGTCCTCTTACTCTACAACTTTTCGGCCTTTGCAGTCTTTTTTCACCTTTTTAAGCTCTGGCTGCCTTTAACTTTCCACCTCTTCAGTCTTTTTTCACCTTTTTAAGCTCTTTCTGTCCTCTTACTCTACAACTTTTCGGCCTTTGCAGTCTTTTTTCACCTTTTTAAGCTCTTTCCGCCTTTCACTTTCCACCTTTTCAGTCTTTTTTCACCTTTTTAAACTCTTTCTGCCTTTAACTTTCCACCTCTTCAGTCTTTTTTCACCTTTTTAAGCTCTTTCAACCCTGTTATTCCACAACTGTTTGGCCTTTTCAGTCTTTTTTCACCTTTTTAACCTCTTTCAGCCCTCTTAGTCTACAGCTTTTTAGCCTTTTCAGATATTCATCTCTCTGCCTTTCCAACTCCTTCAAACATTCAACTTGATGTTCAGCAATTAAAATGTTCAACTTTTTCAAGTCTTTCAGACCGCTCCAGCTTTTCTGTTGTTTCATCTTTTAAAAATATTCATCTTTCTGCCTTTTGAGTTTCTTTATACATTCAGCTACATGTCCAGCTACAAAAACTGTTCAGCTATCAACATGTTCAACTTTTTAAACTCTTTTGGCCTTGAACTTTTAAACTTTTTCAGTTTTTTGGCAGTACATTCAGCAGATTTCGCTTCAGCCTTCAGCATTCACACTGTATTTTCGTAGGAAATACAAATTTTTCTAGTTATTATTCCTCTTCCGTACGTTTTTTGTCCGCTATCTTCTCCTTCAAATCTTGAGCTACTGTAACCATTCCAATATCAAAATGTTCAGCTTTTTAAGGACATTACTGCTTGTATTTTTCTCGTTTCTAACCATTATACTTTTGGAAATATTCAGCTTTTTCTGTCAAATTTTCCCCATTCATCCTTATGGGGATTTTTTCAAATTTCATTCTGCTATAACTTCAGCATACCTTCAGCTATTCAAACCATTCAAACATTCAAATGTTCAGCTCGTTCAGCTCTTTCCACCTTCCGCTTCAGCTTTTTAACTTTTCAACTTTTTCAGAAATTCAGCTTTTTCCAAAAAAAATTTAACATTGAATCAAAAAGGAAAAGCTTCAAATCCTCTTCAAAACTCATTGCCTTTCAACCTCTTTTTGCTCCTCATACATTGAGCGAGAGATACCATTCAAACTTTAAAGCACTCAGCAGATCTTGAACTATTGGACCTGTATTCAGTTTTAAAAAATCTTGTATGGTTTTGAAATAATCACAGATTAAGTGATTTTTAGCCGGTCTCCTGAGTTTATAATGGGTGTGTAGTGCGCACCCCAGAGGGCAGAGCTGCTCCAAAAAAGTGGACAAAACTGTCTTCAGCTTGATTTTGATCCCTCACCTTTTACTTGACACAATATATACATATAGAAATGTAGGAAATCTTGTTGGCTTTCAGCTGATGGTCTTATTTCAGATGTGGGACTTACGGTTTTGGATCTAGAAGCCCGAGATCGACAGCAACTCTCACTGCTGTCCCATAAGCCGCAATGTTAATTTTGAGCCGAATTTTCCAGAAATGAGCAGATGGTACCTGATTTGTCTCTCGCTCTCCCGCCCTCATTTTGCACTCTCCAGAAATAAAAACGACGTGAGCAAGTTCAGCCATGTCTCCTCTCACTCAGCATAAAAATATTTCAGCGATTACCATCACGTTTTTTTCAGAAATCACAGGTGTTTGGGAGGAGTTTTCCCATTCATTTTTATGGGGAATTTTCTTCTGGCTCTCCTATTTCTCCAGCGTGTGTAGTGACTAAGCTTGAGTGTGTGACATCATTGCTACAGTGTAGAGCAGCTGGAAAATCTGGAGAAAGACTTTTCTTCAGCTGGATTTGGATCCCACATCTTATACTTTACATAGACGATGCAGCCATTTTAAGCTCTTTCTGCCTTTAACTTTCCACATTTTCAGTCTTTTTTCACCTTTTTAAGCTCTTTCTGCCTTTAACTTTCCACCTTTTCAGTCTTTTTTCACCTTTTCTAGCTCTTTCTGCCTTTAACATTCCACCTCTTCAGTCTTTTTTCACATTTTTATGCTCTTTCTGTCCTCTTACTCTACAACTTTTCTGCCTTTTCAGTCTTTTTTCACCTTTTAAAGCTCTTTCTGCCCTCTTACTCTACAACTTTTCTGCCTTTTCAATCTTTTTCCACCTTTTTAAGCTCTTTCGACCCTGTTACTCCACAACTTTTCGGCCTTTTCAGTCTCTTTTCACCTTTTTAACCCCTGTCAGCCCTCTTAGTCTACAGCTTTTTAGCCTTTTCAGATATTCATCTTTCTGCCTTTTCAACTCCTTCAAACATTCAACTTCATGTTCAGCAATTAAAATGTTCAACTTTTTCAAGTCTTTCAGCCCTCTTCAGCTTTTCTGTCGTTTCATCTTTTAAAAATATTCATCTTTCTGCCTTTTGAGCTTCTTTATACATTCAGCTTCATGTTTAGCTACAGAAACTGTTCAGCTATCAACATGTTCAACTTTTTAAACTCTTGGCCTTGAACTTTTCAACTTTTTCAGCTTTTCGGCGGTACATTCAGCAGATTTCGCTTCAGCCTTCAGCATTCACACTGTATTTTCGCAGGAAATACAATTTTTCTGTTTGTGTCTGATTTACTCCAAAATAATATAATAAACCTGATATTGTTATACAGTTATTTATTTATTTATTTATTTTCCTAAGAGAAAAGGAACAAAGGCAACACTATCACAATGATTTAACTTCATTATACCCTGGTGAATACAAACATATTCAAACAATATAGATATGATATTATGTACCTGGAGACCAGAGTGTGACTCACATAGTTCAGCTGAATGGAGCCTAGAGCGGCTCATCCGACATCTCCAGTAATCAATAATATCCTCTGTGTCGCTATGGGATCTTCATGAAGCTCTCCCAGAAATAAAGCTTCTCGCCTCCTCTGGAGAAGCGAAGTTGTGTCGGATATTATCGGATATATTATTATTATTATTATCTGCCACCACTCTCAGCACGGCTGGGTATAACATGGTGTACCGAAGCCCCTTCTCCTGCAGCTGTTTCTTCCCTCCGTCAAATTTCTTGTGCCTCTGAATAACGTCCTGTGAGAGATCTTGAAAAAAAGATACTCGCTTGCCTCTCCATTCCACACAGTCCTTCTCCCGGGCCGCTCGCAGCACTGCTTCTCTGGCTCCAAACTTCAGGAAACGCACCAGGATATGTCGGTCTCTGTTGCCCCGCTGACCTGCTCTATGGGCGTCCGGGCCCATTTCGACGCTCAATGTTTCCTCCAGAAATGTCCGAACAAACTGTTGCATGTCTCGTCCTTCGGCTCCCTCCAATATTCCAACTATACGGACATTATTACAGCGGTCGGCTTCTTCTAAGTACGTTACTTTCTCTTGAAGCAGTGCAATGGTTTTGGGAGCCGTTCCCACCGTAACACCCATGCTTTGGTCTTTATCTTCCAAGGCTGAAATACGAGTCTCAGCCTCAGCCATTCGAGCTCCAAGTTTCTCCACCGTTGTTTGAACTGCATCCATGCCCAATTTTAACTCACTCATACTGGAAGCGATGTTCTGTAGTAGCGTTTTAATGCTCATCAGCTCAGCCGCCGTGTCCATCTGCGGTGGGTCTGGAGTGGCCGCCATGTGCTCCTCTGTGCCCTCCTGGGTCTGTCGAGTTACACTTCTCAAACCGTACTGCGTAAGAGTTTTCTGGACCTGTTGCATATTAATATGAAGTTGCAATCCTCCACACGTTTATTTGCTGTATTCAGGATATATCAATCGTTAAATAAAGGAGGGGGTATGGTGAATGGCCTCGTAGCGGTTCCCCTACGCGGCCATCTTAGGTGCTCGCTCCACCGGCAGAATTCCCTCTTTTTTAAATCTGAGCAGCTTCATCACAATTGATCTTGGCCTTTTAGCTTGCTCTTCATATTTTTTCTGTGACTTGTCATGACTCCTTTCTTCATGGACTCCATCAATGATGAATCTATTAATTCTATCTAAGTTCTGGCAAGAAAATGCCTGAAAACTAGTTGCAAACCACATAACAATATTCAAAATATATATTTACTAGGAATCCCAAATCTCCCAAATCCTTCTTCAGTATCATTGAAAGAATAGCTCTTCAACCAGCTTGTCTCATTTTAAGCAAATTATAATGCTAGAATTTGATTTCTCCCCACAAGATTTCTGAGAGACGTATTGCAGATGGTTGGCCCGCAAATTCTAACCATAATTAAGACTATTTACTGTCTAAAGTCTGTTGCCACTGAATTTCTTAATATCTTAACAGTAATATTTTTGAGAAACATCAATCAGGTGTGGCTATTCGAGGAACTGCAGTTTATGGCACTTCGGCATTGGCTTTATTCCTCAGCCAGCATTGTCTCTAAATTAAGGTTTAATAATAATAGTAATAATATTGTTATAATAATAACAATAATAACAATAACAGCAACAATAATAATAATAATAATAATAATAATAATAATAATAATTGTGTGTCATCTTCTGCCTCCAAGCTCATATCGTCCAATATGACCAAACACTTTGGTCACTATCCATACAGGGTAGGCCATAATCAACTGATGAAACTGCCTTTACTGATTTTACTTTACTGCCTTTTTGGAGTGATGAGTTTGAGCGTTCAGTTTAGAAAACCCAAAGAGAAGGCATATGTTCCCACACTTTAAGCATTGCTATTGACCTAGAGTTTCACTTTTGGTAGTCAATTTGAAGATGCTTTTCAGTATCCCTTTCCTTTTCCGCTATTATGTAACTAATGTTGCCATATTTTGTGATTCACAAGTAATGATGTGTCCTTATATTTCCTTTGGTAAACATATCTTATTAATACCTGATGGCAAAATTGTTTTCGCCTATTTATGCAGTTAACACAGTCCAAAATATACAGAGATATACACAGGACTGTGGGCTGAGTTGGTGGCACCCCCAAGCAGTTATGGTTCTGATGCCTCACAGAAGCCACAGTGTCGTGTCCCTGTGGAGTGTTGTCATTTGTATTGTCAAGCGAAGATGACATTTGGTTTGATCATTGCCAATTTTGTTTCATGTGAAACAAAAAGTGAACACTGATTAATAAATGTAATCCAGACCGTGATCTTCTCCAAAAAAACCTAGCCAGTAGTTCTATTTCCTAAATCTTGCCAACCAGCGACTGAAAAGTGGAAATATTCTTTGAAATACCTCAAAATAGCAAATTCACTAAATCTCATGATAAAAAGCCATAAACAAAACTGTGATATAGGTGGGATGCATAATCTGCTCAGCCACACCAAAGTTCTATACATAACCCACTCGCCAGCTTATAATATCTATTTTTTGGTAATTGAGCACTTATATATCATATTACCCTGAGGCCTGCTTTTCCAAAAGGTTTTCCGACAGACAACTGCTCATAAAACCACCCAAACAGTATACAAGGAAGTATATCATCTTCCCTGCACACAGATGTCAAATACAGACACTATTGTAAAACTGTGTGGACTCAGAGCACTCGCTGAGGCGTGAACTACCAAGTCCTGCAAAACCACGCCCACTCGGGGCGAAGCACCAAGTTTTCAGGGAGTCCCCACCTCTGCAGTACCCAGGAAGTGAACTGCCACCCCTCCAGCTACCAGTCTACACTGTGACTTTAACCAGCCACCCTTCAGGCTCGAGCCAAGTCCCCAAAGACTGAGCGACTGCTGCCCCAGCCACTCTTATCTTCAGAAAAAAATAACTCGATATTACTTGCTCAAGAATCTGTCCAACTATATTGCTAATCAGATTGGAACAATAGGCACATCTCCTCCTCCCTCTGATAGCCTTAGTTTGACAAAATGACTAACTTGCGGTCTGCTTACTATGAAGTTTAAGTGCACTTTAAGTGGTCCTTTTCAGCAGAGAAAGTTGGATTCACCAATTTCAGCTATCACATTATAGTGTACTTTGTGAACTTTGTGTAGAACTGTATAAGGGAGAGATATGTGCCCCATAAAAAGGGACTGGAATGGAAGGGAGCAGAGAGAAAATACAGCAGGCTGGTGTGTGAGGAGGACCGGACAGTGAGAGGCAGAGTGGTAGAAGGTGGATGTAGCACAACTCTATTCTGCCGCAGCCTACCGGGCGGGGGGGGGGGAGGGGGTTACTGCCGTGGAGCCGAATCTTGACGCGGGACGTTTCTGGTCTCGAGCACCGCGGATTTACTTCACCTGGCACGCGCACGATGATGGAAATGAATATGGAATGATAACGACCGACAGCGCAAGATGGGAAGGCGTTGATATCCGCTTTAACTTCCCCCGGTGGCGGCTCGGCTTCGAAATGGTAGGACTAAACCTGTTCCAGTAAAAAACGTAGTAGAGTGCCCATTCCTATTGGTGTGCTGTTCCGTGTTTTCCATGAAAGACGCAATGTGAGGAGTCAATGAGTGACATCAGTTACGCAGCTTAAAGTGAACCAGAATGTCAGCGAGTGTCTTCTCTATTTTTCCTCATCTGATAGTTGCAGCGTCCGAACATGTAGTCCGGCACGCGAGATTTGCCTGAAGAGTTTATCTGAGGCTAAATATCATTAAAAAATTTAGCAAATAAAATATCCCTTGCACATCTGCAAATATATGCGTCCGACACAACATAACTTGAAAACGGAGTTGATTGTCAGGATCCAACCTTATATTCGGCAAACACATTACACACAATACACCACATACTTTCCTACAATATTAACTTTTCGAATCGGTTTCGCCCATTCTTCCCATTGGCGTCTTCCGTCAAGCACACAGTGCAGTGCGGCAGTGTCAAGCGATTATTAAACTTGATATTTTGTTGACATAACGCTCATTTTCAGTATTATATATACGCCGAATTTGTCAAAAGACTATCAAAGGGGTGAACATTTCATGTATCACATGTGACGATGAGTGTGTCTGACATGAAACAAGTCTGCTTAAAAGTCTTACAGTTTTGAATGAAGTTTGGAGGAACGTCGCCTCCGTGCAGGAGAACGGGGCGTGTTGGCGTTACACGGGTTTTATCCCACTGTGGTTTCTGACCCCTGGCGGCGCATGAGTAAGCGAAGATCATGCCTTGGTATATGCGTTTCAGCTCTGCAGTCGCGGTTGAAAGTTATTGAGTTTGGGGCTTTAGAAGAAGAGCGTGCAGCGGCAGGCCCGTCTGCCTCGTTGCCTTTCGTCACGCGAGACGTCGAAATGCCAAGTTGAAGCTCGCCCCAAGCCTCCCTCTGTCCGTGTGTGTGTGTATGCATGAGAGAGAGAGAGAGAGATTGTGTGCGCGCGCGTGTTAGTCAGCAGAAAATGGCCGCAGTTAAAGCCAGCGGGCTGTGTTAGAATGATAGGCCGTCAGAGGGCCTCCTGTCCCGGCATGCAGCTCGAGTAGAGCGACCCTAAGATAAGTAGTGTTGCAGCTGGTGGAGGCAGTCAGTCCCGTTGGAAGCTGCCACAGCTGAGCAGAGAGTCACTTGACAACAAGTCAGATGCTGCTGTAGAGAAGAAAGAAGTTTAATGTTGCCAGATAAATCCTTCTGAACACAGATTCCAATGCCCACAGGCAGGAATAACGCTCTGTATTTGTCCTGGTCCAGTTAAAGGATCATACAAAGACATATATGAGACCAAGAATTGTTTTCCCACTTTTGAAGATTAAGAATGTTTTGTCTGGTTTAATCTAAAATGTTGTTATGTCTATGTTATACTTAAAAAAGTATAGGCTATATATTTGTCCTCTTACAACCTACCAGTGTATAGGCACCCACATAGTCTTCATAGTGCCTTCATAGTCTTCCATCTTTTGCTGAGGTTGATCAGGGTCAATCTGGACATTCAAACATTTTCACCATTTGTCACAAATCCCAACTTTTAAGATAAAATTGATCCCACTATAGGCACTGGTTCCTCCTGGCCTCACCCATACAAACAATGGGTCCCCATGTGGGGCTTATTACTCTGCCGGACATGGGACCTGTGGCATGTAGGCAGTTGTAGTATTATAGGATGCAGAATTTAACTGCACAGCAGCAGCTAGTATAGACATAGGTCAGCAATGCCTGTTATGACTTTTCAATGTTACGTTTCAAAGGTTAGCAGTGGAGGCTGATGTCTACTGTTGTTTTCTTCTAGAAAGGGGCATTGTGCTAGTGAGGGGCAGTGGTGGCCTAAAGGTTAGAGAGCAGAGGCTTGTGACTAGAGGGTCGCCAGTTGAAATCTCTGGACCGGCATGATAAATCTGGGTGGGGAAGTGAAGTATAGTATAGGTTGCCCATATAGGTTACTGCAGGAAAGTTTCGTCTTGTGGTCCCGCAAATGAATGCATGTTCACACGTTATGACCCTTTCTCCCTCAAACAAGCATGTGTTGTGATGCTCAACTCATGTCCATATAGGAGACCAGAGAAAGACATTTTAGAAATTCTCTGTTTGGCTCTAAGTAACTTTGAAGCTTCTAACTGAATCACTTTACCTCTTTGTAGCAGACATCTGCTGTATTTTACTGTTTCATCTTGTTCACTATCAGCTGTTTGGGGAGTCGTGTTAAGTTACTACTGCTGAAACCCCATCTTTTGCTGAGTATGCTGTTTCATAATTAAAGCTTTTTCAACAACAGAATAATGGGGGATTTTATTGTGAAAAACTGAGAGAAAATTACCAAATATACTTTGTTAGTGGCTAGCTTATTTTTAATGTGTTAACAGCTGCTCTTTTGATCACCAGCCACAGCCAAAGATCAAGCCTGTTGCATTTATACGTCATCAGTTGAATCACACTGTCAGGCAGGTAGCCCTGTTGTGAAGGAGATGCAAATCCCGACAGGCCGTCATGTGTAAAGACCCCAGACAGACCAAAAGAGATGCACTGCAAGTTAGCACTTTAACTTAATGTTACTGTTATGGATGTTACCTGATTACTGTGCCACAATTTAATTTTATTGCGTTTTTTCACCCGGCAATACACACAATCAGAATCAGAATCAGAAACAGATTTATTGCCATGAAGGATTTTACACCAACGAGGAATTTGTCTTGGTGGGGAAGGTGCACACATTTAAGACAATAAACAATGAACAAACAGTGACTATGGTATGGACAATATAAACAAACAGAGAAATATAGTGTGAATGAGATAAATAAAGATGGAAGAGCTGTACAGGAATATGCAGAAGTTAAAGTTATGAAAATGTACAAGCATTAGCAAACAAAACAAGACAGAACAACGCACACCAACACACTGTGGCTGCCGTCCATGGTGCCATCTTTCATACAATTCAAAAATCAACCCAAAGCTGCCAGCTGGTATTATATAGACACACAGGAACTAGAGATGTTCCAATACCAAGTACCGATACCGATACCAGTGTGATATGAAAAAAAACCCCATCATACTATGCCTGCATGACTGTGATATGATTATCATTGTGGTGAGGCCTTCAGGTTAAACCCTTTCTCACACTGAATGAATACAGCAAATGGAAGCCATTTATTTTTAAATAGAACAGTATAAAACAGTAGTGCAATAGCAACTTAACTAAATAAATCTAGGAAGGATTTTTTTTTTAATTAAAGTGCAGCCACAATATTGTAAAATAAAAACGGCATTTAAATCATTTAAATTACTTAGAAATCACCCAGTGTGACGTTAAACCTAGCAAAGACACGGGGCACAGGTCGGAGCTCCAAATGTCCGTGGAATTAATATGTGTTCGTTTGGTAATGCCTCGCTGCATGTTCACTATGCAGCTGTTTTTGTCTGAAATAGTTAAGTTTCGTTTTGATCGAAAGTAAACAGAGTTACGTGCATAAACTTCTCGTCCAGCGTCCCGTTTATACACAACACTTAGTTCGTTTGTGTTTTGAATAACTAGCGCGTTTGCGCATGTATGATGACCCGTGACCTGTGACCCTACGAGCCGTGACGCGTGACTTGTACAAGAAGAGATCTCATACTGGCCGTCCGGTTAGGTGGCATAGACTCAACCTGTTGCAGAGTGCCCTCTGGTGGATGCCAACACTTATAGCCGGTAAATAGATTCCTATTTCTGATAAATTGCATGGTATCGGATCGGTGCCTGGACTCCAGTACTCGCAAATACCGATGCCAGCATTTTCGGCAGTATCGGAGGCATTTCCGATACTGGTCTCAGAATCGGAACAACTCTAACAGGAACTTTACTGCACCCTTTTGATGTCTGTCAGTCCTCATATTAGATATGAAACCGCATTTTATTTATAGCCAAATGGTGGAAAATGTAATGGTTGAATCAGATCCAAGACTGAACAAATTAGAATTTTTTTTATTAGTGGTGGAGAAAGTATTCAGAGCCTTTACTTAAACTTGCAGCAGAAGTTTTCTGCTTCAACATATCATTAAGTAAATGTTTATTGATGGATATAATGAAACCACCAGAGTTTACATTGGTTCCCTATAAATGTCACTATCACTGTACAATTTTGTCTGCCGCTGGGCAGGTGATCACCCAGGAAAAGGAAGGTTAAGGAAGGTTATTCATTTCTTTTATTGACTTAATCCTTGAATAAGCTAAAGTTTTGTGCTGTGTTGTTGTTATTTGCGACTCTGAGGAAATCAAAAAGCATCCATATTACCACTTGGAGACCAAGGCAGGACAAAATGCTCTGTTACCACCTTAAGTAAAAGTGGCTCCACCACACAGTAACAGTTAAAACAAGTAAAATGACACAAGTATTGTTATCAAAATATACTTAAAATTAGAAAAGTGAGGCATTTATTTAACAAAAATGCAACCTTTAGTTATACAATTATATTATTAGATTTTTATTACTGACTTATTAGTCTTTAACAATGCATATGTCATAATATGATCATCATTTTTGTGTAACATCTTAATCTATTAAGTTGTCCAACTTATAAATATTGCAATTAAAATAATGTAGTGAAGTTATATGTACAATGTTTCCCTCTGAACGGTAGTTACCTCGAAGTATGAGGTTGCATAAAATCGAAATTCTCAAGCAAAGTACAAGTACCTCAAATTTAGGCTCACAGTACCTGAGTTAATTTAGACCGACTAGCATTCCAGTGCTGAGGTTTAGAGGTACATCATCATGGAAGACTGAAACACAAGCGAATAAATAGCACAATAAAAGCTATTAAGTTCACCAGAAATAATGGTGATTATACAACTTGACATAAATAGATATTTCTGTTTCAATATGCCTCTGTATTTATTTACCTTTGTATGAATTCAGCTATTTATTTTCTCATGTCATTATTTATGTATTTATTTATTTGTTATTTTCCCTCTGCATTCCCCCTATTATTTTATAAACGTATTTATTCCTGTGTTTCTGTTTCAATTTTCTGTGTGCTTTTCTGCTTTATTATGTGTATGACACGGCGGTTATTCCAAGCCAATCTCAGCACAGCACTGCAGTGGACAAAACAGTGCTGAGAAAAAAAACATCTACAATCTTGGGCTCAAAGGGGTGGCTTACTGGGGCTGATCTGGATTGTATTTTAAGTAGAAAATATTTTCTGTTTTTTCCTCTGATGTGAACCGAGCTGCTCTGCACCTGAACCCTGAGTGTTTTATTGAGTTCCCTGATGGGCATTTAGCTTTTCTTGTTGTTAAAGTAATTACTAACTAACGATAACTTTAGCGTCAGCTGGCATTAGCTGGTGCTCCATGTGCAAGCAGACTCAACTGATAAGACTAAAAGCTGTAAAGCTAACTAGCTAAGCAACAACCCTGCTCAAAAAAGCCATATACCAGCATAGCTAGTGACAAGCATGACTAGCATACTGTATGTTGTGTTTTGGGCACTGGTCACTCTAGCATTTTTTTGTTTAATGTATGTATGGAACCAACAAAATAATGGTTCATTTAATGAAGAAGTCTAATAAATAGCAACACAGTAACAAGATTATTTAACAACCAATCAAACAAAGAAACAATAAAGACTGGCAGATGAACTACTGACCAGATCATTTTATACAAGTTTGTGATATTTCTTAGTTTAAAGCATCCTGACAATTAATACAAGGAGAAACAACCCTTGAAAACAAGTATTATAGACAATTAGTGGGTTGTATTTGTTTTGGGTTTTTTTGGTTTGTTTCATGTCCTTGATTTTTTGCTGATATACCTCCCAGCCTTTCCTCATCTGGCTTGCAGCTGTAGCTCCTCCAAGTTTGTTTTTCTTTGCCAAGCCAGCCCTTGGAGCAGACTGAACAGAAATGCACAGATAAACAGGTACCTTTAGTATCAATATTTTTATTTGTAAAAGTTAATAAACCTATATATGTATATGTATATTTGTTCTTAAGTTTGTTTTTTAAGTCTACATTTCCCTTTCACGTTGTTTCCTTGTCTTTATTTAAGAGTGCAGTCTTTCAGTTAGTCACTTAGAGTGTTTCTCTAGCCTTATAAGTTAACCATGGGCAGCACAGATGGAAAATGGGAGAAGAGAAATTAGTTTATAATCAGGATTATTATTTTTTTTAAAATCATTGGAAACCAACTGACCAACACTGTTTGCCTGAAAAGTTGCTGGGCTAGGACGTAAATTTAAATTGATTTATTTATTTGATAGATATGCCCTGTGCAGTAATGATATGTGGCAACGTTGTGTTACTCGGCTGATACAAGTATTTTGATCCACAGATACACTGCGTTTTACTGTAGTACTGCTAATAATACTGATGCAGTTACCCCAGTAATAGTGTATTGCCTTTAGGGCATACGTTTGAATGTGCTTTTATTTTGAAAGACCTTTTATTTTAAAATGAATTAACCTTGCTTAAGAAGTTACAGGTTCACAGTTTATTTCTGTTAGTACTTAGTAGTTCAGGGAGCCAGCTGAATCTGCACGCCTGTGTTTCTGTGTTCATCTCATGTAATCCACAGTGTAAACGCCACAGAGGCAATGTCATAAGTAAATCATTTCATATTTGAATGCATAACTTAATGCTAGAAAATATTATTTGCATGAAAATGCATTTGATGTGTTTGTATTAAAATATTTCATTTATATCTATTTACATTGAGGAAAAGCACATGTTGCAGAGTAAAATGGTGATTTTTGTATTTTCTCTTGTCACAGTTTTCACTCTGTCCGTGTAAATTGATGTAGAAGAGCCACAGTAAATAGCCACTAAAGCCCACTACGACTCAAGTCATCATTTGCATGGAAGAGTTTAGCTAGCTGTATAGCTGCAGTTCCTATGCTGTAGTGAGGATGACATAACTAGTGTAACATCTCCTGGTCATGTACTGTAGTCTCTCATTGTATTAGTCTGTAAACAACACGTCTCACTTGTGAAATGTCTTTTTGCACTGGTACCTTACACTATGTGTAGGAGCTTTTGGTGTGTCACAACACAAGTTACAGTATGTTTTGTTTAATCATTTTGTTCTTCAATATTTGACTATATATTATTTGTTAAAATCATCCATGAACATCATCTCATTTAAGACATCACTACAGTTAGCTGCTACAGTGAGCTTTTACAGCCTTTAGTAGTTGGACTTATATTGTAATATTGTTATGCATTTGTCTCACAAGTAATGCTGATTCTGCTATATTTTAGAGATTAACTGTGAGGCGTGATGAAGCTCAGGTGTTCCCAAACTCATCAGAGGAGGTTATTATTTAGCGGCTAAGTGACACCCTCAATACATCACAGCAGCCAGCAGCTTCATGGAAGGCTGGGTATCCACAGGAGGATGTGTTAGGATGAGCACTGTTACCTGAGAACTCCATTAACTGCTGACACTTCAGTGTACCAGAAACACATCATCTCAGTGGTGGTTATGATCTAGACAGTTCACATTAAAGTTATACTTTTGATACTTTGAGCATTACTTACTCACAGCTTTTAATTGATGATTTTTATAGTTCAAGTCCTTCATTTTTAAGGAGAGTTTGGGTCATTTTTAAATGTAGTAGTAGGGTGCTGTTGGCGATACAGGTGATAAAAAAAACTTTATTTTACATCCTGACTATGAAGTTGTCAAAGAGATTTGCTCGTAATCATTTACTACAGGTAGCAAATAAAGTAAGCAAAAAAACATTACTATTTCATAGTCAAACTTGATTAACTTGTTGTTGTTTTGTTATTTCTTTTTTTTGCTTTTGGTGTTCTGTCTGTACTGGTTTGTTTTTAAACCTAATCATCAATAAAAAAGAAAAATAATTGGTAGACTAATTTTTCCACATCATTATCCGTTTTATATCAAAACCATAATTTATTTTTTTCGTTCCACATTCTGGTAATTAATTACTGTAATATTATAACATTTGACATAGTAATAGTGTACAATGCTGCATGCTCATGCGAACAGTTTACCCATTATGTTAGCTCCTTACAACAAATATTTTATAACTTAACTTTACTGGGCTCTGTAGGTCACTTCATGAATATACCTGTAAAGACAAATGTATAACAGCGTTTGTTTAGTGAATTATGGCATCAGTAAGTTACTAACCAAACATTATGTGACAGAGAGATATGTATAAGTAATATGAGTAATATTTACTTGAGGTAAACGTCACACAAAACTTTAACCCTTTTTTGCCGGTTGTAATGTGTAATGACCGGATGCTCTAAGAGGTCAAACTAATGCATTGGCAACAAGACAGGGAACATTTCATTGGTCAATAGTAAATCTGGCATTCTATTGGCTCAGAAATTTTGACAGGATTATTGTACAGGATAATTGCAGAGGGCAGGATAGATCTGAGAGGAAGAGTTTAGCAAGCGGAAGCAGCCAGAGTAGGAGAAGGGCTGAAGCCTGAGCACACAAAATTTGTGCCAGCAATAATATATTAGCTTGCAAGCATACCGTTTGAGCACAAGCAGAGGATTTCAGTGCAAGAGCAGGGCACTTTTTTAGGAAAACTATACAAAAAATAATTAAATCATGCTCTTAAATTGAAAGACTGAGCTCTTGAATAAAGATAGAGACAGTTTAACAGTTAACAGTAGCCCCTTTTAGATAGAAAAGGCGGCACATTTGCTGCAAGGTACAGGTGGCAATGTGCCGCCCTGTCTTTCTAAAACGGAGGTGTAATATTCCTCCATTTCCAAAAGCCGCCACTTGGCCGCTACTGGGGTAGACGTAAACATGTGACATGATGTGAAGCACGAAGTTGGGCAGTGAACAGTGACAACTAATTTGTCTTCAAAATAAGAGCTTTACATTGCACCTCATTGGAGTTTAGAACTGAGTACTTAGCGGGGGGCTTTTAATTTGAAAGTAGTGACCGTTAGTAGCTTGCCGCTACAACAGCAAGCGGACAACGAAGACAGCTACAGAGACCGATGAGACGCTAACATCTCCTGACATGGCTAACATCTAGGCTTCCTGTTGGTTTTGTTGGTGGTGACATATGTCAACTTCCAGAAATGCGTTGAGTCTCTAGTCCAGGGTCGTCTTCATTTCACACTGTCATGGTTCCACAAATGGTATGACAGTCCAGTCTTCGTCTCCCTGTAGTCCCAAACATGTGGAAACAGAACACAACTGCTTCATCGTAGTTCATAATCATGCACGACCTATCTTGTCTAAGTGACTGGCACCATATTGATTGAAAACGTCACTGTTGTCACTTAATAATGGCAGAATGCTGGGAAGAAGGGCTGTTACAAATTTTCATTCTATTCGATTAAACATTATCCAAACCAACTCACCCATATCAATTTTAATGAAAGGCAGTTTGCAACGTGAAAGATCATTGGTGAGAACCCAAGAGAACATGTTGCCAGGCAGCTTGTCTGCATGGTGAGCTGCTGTCTACTTTTTAGGCTAGTGTAATCTCTCTGTGTGTGTCTGGCTGTGTTTTTGTTAGACTGTGGGCAAACATTTTGCTCAGTCAATGCCAAGTATCATGTATTTAACGACAAGTGAAAGAATGGACATGAAATAACAAAAAAAATACTTATTGATAAAGTAATTAATCAGTTAATTAATTCCGGACAGTTAAATCCGCACACACACTGACACACATCACATGAGCAAAACGTCACTCATAACCAACAATCTTGACAGAATAAGGCTATCAGCTAACAAGTTTTACACTTGTTAACACTGTCCAGTATATAATTTATTAGGATATGTTAACAACAGAAACATAGTAATATTTAAACTGTCTTACTGTTGGCTATTAGCTGAAGTAAAAAAAACAACTAAGCAACACACATGCATTGGAGATGTGGAGGCCTTTAAAACACATACTTACTAAGAGGTTATAAGGATACGCTGCCACCTAAGCTAACTAACAGCTAGTAGCTGTTACCAACATGACAGATGTTTTCACATTTAATGTCGATTTAAAGATTAAACGACTTAATCTGTATGTATTACGGTAAAAGAGTTGAAACGACCTTAAAGGAAGACAGTAGCAGTAGCTGTCATCTTGTGGTGCACTCTATTTTTCTAGAGGTGCATTCGACAGACTCGGAAACATCATTAAATATGATGACATGATGGCTATAGTCATATCGAAGAATGCTGTCTGTATGAATATTATGAATAAAAACATTTTATTTGTGCTTGTGCGTGTGTGTGTGTGTGTGTGTGTGTGTGTGTGTGTGTGTGTGTGTGTGTGTTGTGAAATCAAGTGTATTAAAATCATTTCAGGATAGTTTAAAAGCTGGGAATTATTTCTAGAACTTAATGCACAGTCACATCTGTCGAAACCTGCTGTCTGGGTCAGTTTATACAAGATTAAAGGTACAAGGTAAATGTAACATCACAGTCTGAGGAGTTAAGCTGCTCTGTTGTCTGGTGGTATGTAAGCAGATACTTCTGTAAGTGTTGCCAGAAGGCAGCAGGGTGAACAGTCTGTGGCTGGGTGAGTGTTGTCTTTTAGTATCTTTGGTCTCTATGCAGACATTTCACTTCACTGATGTCACTGATGCTCTGTAGATGGTACCAGTGAGTCTGGTGGGTTTGATCACCTGCTGTAGAGCCTTCCTGTCCTGGGTTGTGATGAATCATGCCAGTTTGTGAAGTTTCGAGTCAGAATGCTTTCTATTGCTCCTCTGTAAAAGTTAACCAGAATCTTACTCTGGAATTGAGCCTTTCTAAGTTTCCATAGGAAATAGAGCCTTTTCTGTTTTTTTAACCAGGGTGGTTAAGTGTGATGACTAAGATAGGTTCCCAGTAATGGTAATTGGATGTTAGGAGTTAGCCACATCTGTGTGAAGATATGCACACAACCGTTTCTGATTCCTATTGCTGAATGAGCCATAGTCACACCTCATCCACCTTTTCTCCTGAAACCAGAAATTAGGCAGAAGAAGGCTTGTTAGAGGAACAGCTCTTGGTTCAATTTAGGTCAGCTTAACGCTGATGCCGCCTCTCATTCCTGTTTTCTTGGGCTGGTCACATTGCTTGAGGTGACATTTTGTCCTGCTGGTCTGGCTGGTGGCTCAGCAGATGCCTCTGGTCGAAATCCTCTCACTGCCTGCTGCACTCAATCCAAACCTCACAGTTCCTTTTCCAAAGTCGATGAGTGAGTCAAATTTAAGCTAGCCCCTAAAAGAAATGGTCAAATGAAAAGTTGAATTTTCAAGACAGGTGGGAGGCAGAGTATCTGCTCACTCACATAAAGGGTAGACTTTTTTGTCTTGTGTATGGAGCTGATGTGGCCATAATTAAAAGGATATAACTTACGATGACACTATGAAACAAAACGCCAAGACAAGTACAAGGATCTGGACATACAGCAGAAGCTACAGAAGGTGGAAGAGTTAAACTGAAGTTTAAAAAAGCAACTCTCAAAGTGGGGCTGCTGTTAAAGCTAGTTCTATTGTAGCAGAAGCTTGCCACCAATCTACAAAAACAACTGATGAAAGGGGAAAATATCTAATTCCCTTGCTGGAGAGCAGCAACAACTGATAACGTCATCCTTGGAGTGGACTCCAGTTTGTGCATTACAGAGGAAATTTGGGTTGCTCTGCGCTGCAACGAGTGGCAGCACGTCTTGTAGCTCTCTGTGGTCTGCTGTGTTTTTGTTTATATTAGTGTCTTTGTTCATCTTTGTTCATCATGTTCACGGCTTCAACCAAAGTTGTGTACACTAGGCAAGTCCTTCTTGCACAGCGATCATCGGCTAAACACAGAATAAAACTCTCTATCCCAGTGGAGCTGCGGAAGGTATACCGTGGGTGCAGAGCCGGGGTTAAGCTAAAGGCTAAGCTAAGGGCTAGGAAGATGAAATACAAGCCATCCATACCATCGATCGTGATGGGTAATGTCCACTCACTAACCAACAAATGTGACGAGTTGGAGGCACTCGTGAGAAATCAACGAGTTTACCGGGAGTGCAGCTTGATGTGTTTTTCGGAGAGCTGGCTGACCGAGAGCACGGATGACTCCTGTGTGGACATACCCGGCTTCACTGCAGTCCGTGTGGACAGGGACGTCAGGACGAGCGGAAAGAGCAAAGGTGGGGGTCTGATCCTGTACGTGAACAATCACTGGTGTAATCCAGGTCATATTACAGTGAAAGAGAAGATCTGCAGTCAGGATATAGAACTTCTGGCAGTCGGACTCAGGGCCTATTATGTCCCAAGGGAGTACTCGCACACAGTCGCCATTGTGGTTTTACATCCCACCACTAGCTGTACCCGCAGTAGCATGTGACGTCATCCATGTGGCTGTTGCTAGGATACAGACCCGGCATCCTGATGCATTCATCCTCATCTCAGGAGATTTTAATCATGTCAGCCTCTCCTCCCACCTTACTTGCTTTATACAGTATGTTGACTGTCCCACTAGGGAAAATAAGACACTTGACCTGCTGTATGCTAATGCCAAGGAAGCATACACTGCCACAGCCCTTTCACCTATAGGCAGATCAGATCATACCCTGGTGTACCTCCAGCCCTGCTATAAACCCTGTGTCCTGAGGCAGCCCATAACCATCAAGACATTCAGGAAGTGGACTCCAGAGGCCAGAGAGTCCATGAGAGCCTGCTATGAGTGCACAGACTGGGATGTACTTCAGGACACTGAGGGAAACTGGGGGGACACAGACATCGACAGGGAGGTTGACTGCATTGTCAGCTACACATCTTTCTGCAGGGACATGATTATACCGGTGAGGGTTGTGCGCTGCTTCCCCAACATTAAGCCCTGGATCACCTGTGACATCAAGGGGCGCCTGAACCAGGAGAAAGCTGCCTTCAGGGAGAATGATAGGGAGAAGCGCAAGCAGGTGAAACGGGAGCTTAAGAGGAGCCTGAAGATGGAAAAGGTGGACTATAAAAAGAAGGTGGAGAGAAAGCTGCAGCACAACGACACCAGAGAGGTGTGGAGGGGAATGAAGAACATCACCGGCTACAAACTGAAAAACAGCCAGGTTACAGCAGGTGATGTGGACAAGGCTAATGAGTTCAACCTGTTCTATAATAGGTTCGACACGGCGACCAGGGCCTGCTCGGCCTCACCATCACTCCCCTCCACCTCTCCAGCATCAGCCTCCTCCCCTACACCACCTTCTCCTCACTGCTCCAGCCCCAACACCACAGCAACAACTCCCATTCCTCCTAGCTCCCCTCCCTTCTTCTCGGTGGATGAGGTGAGGATGGAGCTGAGGAGACTGCGACCAGGAAAGGCGGCTGGCCCAGATGATGTTTGCCCAAGGCTGCTGAAGGTCTGTGCGGACCAACTGGCTGAGCCTCTCCAGCGGCTCTTTAACCTGAGTCTACAGGTAGGGAGGGTCCCGGTCCTGTGGAAAAACATCATGTCTTGTGCCGGTTCCAACGGCTGGACACCCGGCCGAGCTCAATGACAACAGACCGGTGGCCCTCACGTTACACATCATGAAGACCCTGGAGCGGCTGATCCTCCGTCACCCGAAAGCCTGTCCACTCAAAGGAGAAGACAGTCAAGCTATTCTTTCAAAATCAAGTACATCATTATTAAGATGCGCAGTGCCTTTCATGTGTCTTGGGGCTTCTTCATGCTACGCCTTTCATCGAGGAAGATTTCCTTTATAATTTGGTGGGCTACTACAGCCGGTATTAAAACAGTGTATGCTGAAATCAGAAGAACATCTTGCAATCTACATTAAGAACAAATGATAAGAGGAGTACGCTGTTTGACTGTACAGACTGTTAAACAGAGGTTTGTATCTATTAGCAAGGCTGAATGGTCAAGAATTTGCAGAAAAAGCTGAATTTTTCAAAAGCTGAAAAGGCAGAAAGGCGGAAAAGTAAGAGGGCTGAAACAGCTTAATAAGGTGAACAGTTTCTCTTTCTGCACATATGCTGGAGCAGTAGCACAGCCACAGTTGAAAATGTCCCCATAAGAATGAATGGGAAAACGCCTCCCAAACTCATGTGATTTTGGGAAAAAATGTAATGGTTATCACCAAAATATTTATATACTCAGTAACAGGAGACATTGCTGAACTCTGTGATGTCTTTTGTATTTCTGTAGAGTGAAAAATGAGAGTGGCAGAGTGAGAGACAAAAGAGGTGCTGTCTGCTGTCCTCCAGAAATTTAGGCTGAAAATTAACATTGCGGCTTATGGGGGAGTTGCTGGAGTGCTTGTCACTCTGGGGCTTCAACATGCAAAAGTGTAAGTCCTACATCAGAAAAAAAGATTTCCTACATTTCTATGTATATATTGTCTATGTGAAGTAAAAGATGTGGGATCCAAATTAAGCTGAAGAGAATTTTTTGTCCAGTTTTTCCAGCTGCTCTCCACTCTAGCGATACGCAATACACACCCATTATAAAATCAGAAGACAAGCTGAAAATCCTTAAAACTAAAACTGTGATGATTTAAAAACCGTAAAATATTTTAAAAAGCTGAATACATGCCCACTGGTTCAAGGTCTTCTGACTCTATAAAAGTTGGAATGGTGTCTCTAGCTCAAAGTATGAGGGACAAGAAGAGGTTGAAAATGGATGAGTTTTGACAAGGATTTGAAGATTTTCCCATTTAATACAATTCACACTAATTAGCCTCTCCGCACCCACCCGCCCGCCGGCGGGCGATTGCAGAAAAGGGACTGTATGTCTACACTACGCAGTGACGTATTCCGCTTCAACTTTCATCAATACGGACATACTATACGTCGTTAGAAAGGGTAGAATTTCTGCAATTCATTCATCCAGTTGATTTTGCAAAAATCATGAGCACCAAACCATAAATCATTGATATTTACCAGCATGGTAAACGTGAGACACAAGATACGAACGACGTCTCCCTACCTTTGTCGCAGCCCTACAGCCGTAATATGTGTCCATTCCTCAATTATGTATATTCCAGTTGTCCGTAAGAATCCACTGATCAAAAGCATCAAAATGTTTTTTCATAAAATTACTCCAGCTTGTGAATGTCGTCCTGTAAAGTCCATTTGTGTACCGTCTACCAACTTTGTTCGGCGAATACAATCCATACTTTCCCGGCCGCAATTGGAATTACTCTAGTTCCTGTATGGTGTTGTTGGGTATGCTTGTTTTCATCACTTTGCTGGCTACAAAATAAAACTGTCCCCATCTTTTTCCGTTCAGTTTTCACCCCAGCCCAGCCCGTGAAGTAGATCGAGCGCTCCCTGTTTGAAGGACCAATAGGCTTTGTTTACTGTTTTTCACTGCCTTAGTATAGGGACAGCGTATTGGCTATCGACATGTCAATCATTCAGGCTTCTACCCAATCATTTTACCTTTCCAACGAGGGTAGGCATGCCCAGGTCAGTTGCGTTTGAGCCGAGATATTTTGCTGCGTCTTCGAGCTAACGAGCTCAGTTTATGCAGGGGGCGCACGGTAAAGGGACGCAGCGGACATTTAAATTTTTATTGTACAGCCATTTTCACAGTTTACAATGGCGAAAGCCACAAAGAAAGCTAAATATGTCCGGGAAGAAGCCCTGGAATTGATCATGGCATCATCTGATGAAAGTGAAGATGGTGTGTACGACTCGGAGAGAGGAGATGTTTGCTCAGGGCCTGGACTCCATCTTAGATCGGTGAGTAACGCTATCTTTGATGATGTTTGATTTATTTATTTAGCCATGAGTGAAATTTGATTGAAAGCTAGTGGGTGGGGGGTTTTTATGCTTACAGTGAACAGTACAGTATAGGGCTGCACGATTCTGGAAAAAATGTGAATCACTATTTTTTTGCTTAGAATTGAGATCACGATTCTCTGGCACGATTTTTTTCACAAAATGTTTATTGCACTGATAAACTTGAACAAAACAATATAAAAAAAATCGTAGAATCGCAGAGGCATACTACTATGCCAAAGCAATGTTTTTTTTTTGTTTTGTTCAAGTTCTATCATTGGATGAGAAATGATTTTTACAAAAGTAAAAAAAAAAATTAGTCTCCAAGATGAGAGGGCATCCTTTAATACCTCGTGTTGTACAGTGTTCATTGGGGCCGTATCTTGGCTAGGTGTAATGTGATAGCTGCTGTGATGGCTTTCTAAAACGGAGGCGTAATATTCCTCCTTTTCCAAAAGCCTCCTCTGGGGTAGGCGTAAACGTGTGACGTGACGTGAAGCTCGAAGTTGGGCTGTGAACAGTTAACAACAAATTTGTCTTCAAAATAAGAGCTTTACATTGCACCCCATTGGAGTTTAGAACTGCGTTCTTAGCGGGGGGCTTTTAGTTTGAAAGTAGCGACCGTTCCTAGCTTGTGGCTACAACAACATGCTAACAACCATGCCGCTAGAGATCCAGGAGACGCTAGCATCTCCCGGATCTCCGCGGCTGTCCAGTTGCACATCTAGCAGACAAGGTGGAAATAAGTGTACCCTCCGAGGCGGAAAATCGGCGGACCAAAACAGACCCCCTGCCGTCCTCTGTCTAAAACGGCGGACCGAGCCGCCAAAAGGACGGGCAAATTTGCGGCTTGCTGCCCCCGTCTAACAACGGCTTCTCACTCACTCCTTCCAAACACTCAACTGCAGGCGGGCTTCCTCCACTGAATCTCGTGTTGTAAAGACGCTTTACCACGGGTTGAGGGAGGAGGCAGCGGCAGTGCTGCGTTTGGGGGCACTTCAAAAAATCCGGGAGGAAAATAGGAACATTCGTTTGTGATTCAGCTCAAGATATAAAATGCTTCAGAATCGCTGTGTGTAGAAATGAGATCACGTGTATGTGCGAATCGAGATCGCGATTTTTTAACGATTTTTTGTGCAGCCCTAGTACAGTATACATTAGAATTTCATAAATGATGCTAAATGGTTAGCGCCCCAGTGCCTAATTAGCCTAGCTAAGCCTAGCTTGCTAGCTAGCTAGCTAGCTACTCAACTAAAGTTATGTAATCCTTGTAATTCTATTCTATAATGTAATTCATTTTGAGCCTCTAATTCCCTTTTATTTAGATTGTTTTATCAAGCTTGTAAGCAAATTGAACTAGATCTTCACTGACCAGACACTGGGAATATTCCCCCAATTCAATTATTCTGTTTATGTACAGTTATTTTCCTGATGTTTTTGTGTAACATGTAATATCATAAATATGTGTTTATTTGTGTCCTATGTAAATAACACCCCGTTGAATTGCATTTATATATTTTTTCATTATATTTGGTAACATGTGTGCATTGCATTGTGTTTTGTAGGTCACAGTCTAAAGGCAGTGACATGGATTGGGAGCCTCAAAGTGAGACAGTCAGACGCCCAGCCCTCTCTCCTGATGAAGGCGGTCGTCAGAAGTGCCAACAGTCCTCTTCTGCATCCACCAGTACCTGCACCAGCAGTGTCAGAGGGGGTCAGTGACGCAGAAAGAGTTTTGTCAGGCCCTTATTGAGGAGCTTGCGGACCAAGGACCTGCATCAACATCCCAGCCATCCACCTCAGGTATCACTGCACCCCCAAACCCAGCAGCATCCCACAAGCTGCATTATTTCACAGAGGGACAAAAAGTGGCTAAGCGGGATGCAGGCAGTGTCGGCAGACGGCTCTGCACACTCTGCCACAAAAAGACGCCAGTTGGTTGTTCAACGTGTGATGTTCTCTTGTGTTTTGTTGCCACAAGGGACTGTTTCAATGAGTGGCACACACAAAATAGAATGTAGAATGGCCCAAAATTTCCACTGCGCATCACAGTGCACTTTTTATGTTTTATATTTACAGTACAGTTGTATGTACATCATTTTTGGAGACAAGTTTTCTTATACATTTCCACTTCTTATTACTTTTATACACATGTTAGTTTTTGTATATTGTTTATGTTTAGTTCATATTCTATTTTGTTTTGTATATAGTTCATTCATTGTTCATATTTTGTTGATATTGGCACAGTTGCACATACAGTAATAGTATATTGAAAGATAATAAAATCCTTGTTTGAAATTCAGTTCAGTATAGTCTGTCATTTTTGTGTAATGGTTACTATTCTGTAGTGTCTTGTCACATGACAATATCTCAATATGGCCACCTAGAAGCGTGTGGAAACCCCTCCAACCACCCATCAAACGAATGTGTGAAAAAATTATGTTTTGAATCATGGAGAAAGGTTTTATAGTCACCAAAATGCTTCAGTAATGTTTCCAGTATCACAAAAGTGAGTAAAAGCATTTGGCACAATTTGGCCATTTGGAGATGTTTGTGGACGCCAGTGGCACCGCTAACTAAAAACTCCATAACTCCCATAAGGTAAGGCCTAGAAGTCTAAAATTTCATCCAGGTGTAGTTGACAAGATGTAGAAGGTATGTGGTGTATTGCCATATGCCTTACATAAAGCACATCATAGTTATTGTTATTCAAATATGACCTATTATTTTCGAAGACAAAAAAAATTTTTTAGAGCCTTGTTAATAACTTTTTGTCAGGAGGGTCAACAGATGCTGTGTGCCAAGTTTCGTGCAAATGGGTGAAATCCCCTGGGAGGAGTTCGAAAAAGTAGGTTTGAGACATTTCGCAAATTTGCGAAAAAAAGGTAGGCGGAAATGGGCGTGGCCTATATCACAAAATTTAGCACAATTAAGTGAATGCGTGGATATAAGGTTTTTGAATGTGCAACAAAGTATGTGGGAGTTATGAGCCAAAATGCACTTTCCTTGATTATAGCGCTACCTAATGGTGAAAATTGAGGACGACAATAGATTTTGACATTTTTCGGCAGGTGTGATGTATATTCCAAGTTTGGTGAGTTTTGGGGCATGTTCAGGCAGTGAAAAATGCGATCATTTGGGACAAAAAAAATCGTCATTCAAAAAACAGTAAGGACTTCGCAGGTCAAGACCTGCTCCTGCCCTAATAATGAAAATGGCGGATTTCCTGTTGGAGTGACAGTTTGGTGCAGTGGATATTTTTTGTGCATCTTGTGATGATACATATGCGTACTGAATTTCGTTCATGTATGTGCATGTAGGAGGCGGGGCTTGGATTGTTAATATTCCAGGGGGCGCTATACAGTCCCCTGGTAACACCTTTTGTCACCAATCATCAGGAGGGCATTGTCAATGATTCTATCAAGTTTCGTATTAATCCGACCAACCGATGTGGAGATATAGAATATTTCAATTTAAACTGCGCCATCTTGTGGTCATCTTTGCACAGAGGCTCAGGGGCTCATGGGGAAGTAGTCATACATAGTTTCATGTCATTGGGACTGACCAATGTGGAGATATACAACACTTTGTGTTTTGAGCAAAATGTACAGGAAGTTGTTATTTAATAACTTGAGTATTATTTGGAATATCAAAATTCTTTGAAAAACTTTTTGTCAGAAGAGTCCACAGATGCTGTGTTCAAAGTTTGGTGCAAATGGGTGAAATCACCTGGGAGGAGTTTGAAAAAGTAGGTTTGCGATATTTCACGAATTTGCAAAAAAATAAAAAGGTAATGGGAGGGGCCTATATGACGAGATTCAACACAATCCAGTGAACGCGTGGAAAATGTTTTTGAATGTGCGAAAATGTGTGAGTTATAAGCCAAAATGCAGTTTCCTTGATTATAGTGCTACCTTGTGGTGAAAATTGAGGATGACAGTAGATTCTGACATTTTTCGGCAGGTGTGATGTATATTAATAATAATAATAATAATAATAATAATAATAATAATAATAATACATTTTATTTATACAGCGCTTTTACAGCTCTCAAAAACGCTTTACATTAAACCAAATACAGAGGAAAAATACATAGAGAAATAAATGAAAAGTACATAGAAGGACAAACAAACAATGTGCAAATAACTATGTGTGTTTGTGATTACGAAAACTGATGGGGGGGACAGAGAAAAACAGCTATTGTTGCAGGTTAAAAGCAGATTTAAAAAGGTGGGTCTTGAGTAATGATTTGAAGGTGGATGGGTTAGAACAGTCACGGATGTGTTTGGGGAGGGCGTTCCAGAGGGAGGGGGCAGCTATGGAGAAGGCTCTGTCGACCCAGGTGTGGTGCTTGGTCCTGAGCGGGTGTCAGAGGAGGTTTGCGTCGGCTAATCGGAGGTTGCGGGAGGGAGTGTGGTGGTGGAGCAAGTCTGTGCATGTCAGAGATGTGCAGGTTTGTCGATGTAGGAGTAGCCAGTGGGTGTGGTTTGGTTTAGGGAGAAATAGTCCAGAAGTCTGTGCCAGGTTTCAGTGAGGCAGAGAAAGTCCAGTTTATTGTCAGTGATGAGTTCATGTAGGATGGCACTTTTGTTAGTTAGTGAGCGGGTGTTGAATAGGGCAAGTTTCAGGTATTTAGGGGTTGGAGTAGAGTGGGGAGTGGCAGGAGTGCAGAAAATGGGACGCAGGTTTTTGATATTTACAGCCTTGGATGTACAGCGTGGGCGTAGTGGTCTGTGTGATGTGATGGACTGTATGGGGAAAGACTCAGGTGGGAGGGTTAATGACTGATTGGGTTGGACGGGGGCGCTGGTGAGCGGAGGTGTGCTTTGTGCTGCTGTTTGCATGGGGTGAAGAAGAGTGGCTCCGGAGGGGGTGTGTGGTGTAAATAGTCAGTCACGTGGAGCAGAATGAACAGTGTGCCAAGTTTGGTGAGTTTTGGGGCATGTTCAGGCAGTGAAAAATGCGATGATATGGGACAAAAAAATCGTAATTCGATAAACAATAGGGACTTATAATTAAAGCAGAAATATCTGCTTTTTTTGGCATATTGATGTATTTATTTAACTATTCATTCATGTCTTTATTTATTTCGGATTTGGGCAGTTTAACCTCCACTGTATGAGTTGCCATAACTGTGGGGATAACAGCCATGCACACTAGGCTCTTTTTAGTGTTGTGCTTTGTTTCTGGGATGTATTCAGTACAGACTATGTATGTTTTTGCTTTTTGAAAAGACACGTCAGGCCAGGCTCTATATATTAAGGCAACAGTAGACAATAGAGAAAACAATGTGATCCTGAGATAAACTTGTGTGTTTTATAAATTGGGGATTTATTTATTACACGCTGGCCACATACTCCTAATGATGATTACTCTGAAGTTCCACTGTGTGATTTCTTCCTGTGGGGCATTTTTCCGGAGCCTCAACTTTCTGGTGTGTCATCAGTTTTTGAGATTCCAAGACAGAGTTATCTGAGGTGATTCTACAGATACAGATAATGGCCGCGTTTCCCAGATTCGTTAAGAAGCTCTTCAGTGCTAAGATCTTCTTAGGAGCGCTCTTAAGAGCGCTGTGAAAGAAGGATGTGTTTCCCAGAGTCGCTCTTAGCTTAAGAAGATCTTTTACTAAGAAGGAAATGTAAGATTGAGCTGACCAACTCTTAACAGCCTTATTAGCGACCAAATGCTCAGTGATCAAGCCGCGTCAGGGAAATTTATATCCTCCACTTTTCGAAATAATAAAACAATGCTCAATGTTGAAATGCGCTCATAGCTGCGGACCACTGGCGCAAGAAACATAGGCTAATAGTAGAGAAAAGAAAAACTTTTTATTGAATTACACGTTTAAGTTTTCCACACACATCTGCATATATGAGTTTATAGTACTACACATAAAAAAACATCAACAACCCTGTGGCATTTCACAGATATCAACGAAACAGATGTAATTGAACTCAGCTGAACCTCATCCAGAGAGGCTCCACCTGCTACTCTATATAAAGGCGTTGCCAAAGTCCGCGCGTGTGAGAAACCATGGCTGCAATACAGCACATTCTCCCTGCGAACCAACTGCGTAGCCGTGCGTGAAGCCAGATGGTTTACATAAATGCATACGTGCGTCAGCACTTCTCCCCACTGGACGTGCTGTCAGACCGGGCTGTCCAGGCAAAGTACCAGCTGCCCCGTGCGGAGATCCAACGGCTGATTACTCTGGTCTCTCCACACATCCAGAGAGCAACCCGCTGCAATTTTGCCCTCAGCCCAGAGGTGCAGCTCCTGGCTGCGCTGCGTTTTTACGCAGTGGGGAGCTTCCTGGAGGTGGTGGGGGACAGCACCGGCCTCAGCAAGGCATCGGTGTCATGGAGTGTGGCAGCTGTGACACCGATTCTCCTGCGCCATGCCCGGATCCACATAAAGATGCCCACCACACGGGACGAGGTCCGCCAGGTCCACCAAGGGTTCCACGCAGTGGCTGGGATCCCCCGGGTGATCGGTGTGGTGGATGGCATTCCTCATTCAACTCCACAATCCCTCCATGGTGGATCCGTGCTGGATCGGTAGAAAGCACTACGCGGCCATCAACACCCAGGTGGTGGTGGACCACAATGGCCTCATCACTGACATCGTCGCCAGGTGGCCAGGAGGCAAACACGACAGCTTCATGTGGGCCAACTCAGCTGTAGGGCAGAAGGCTGGCAGAGGAGAGTTTGGTAGGAGCATCCTCCTAGGGGACAGTGGCTACCCTCTCCGGAGTTACCTCGTGACGCCGGTAACCAACCCAGCAACACCACAGGAGAAGAGGTTTAATGAGGCCCATACATGCACCAGGACGAAGGTTGAACGGGTGTTTGGCATCTGGAAGTCCCGCTACAGGTGCATTCATCGTTCGTCAGGGGGGCTGCGCTTGTCACCACTCAAGTGTTGCCACGTGATCGTTGTCACTGCCATGCTGCACAACATCGCGGTGTGCGTTGGCGCAGATGAGCCGGCTCCTGTGGATGACGAAGAGGAACATTCAGAGGACGAAGCCCCGAACCCTGCCCCCCGCGATGTGCGAGCAGTATTCCATCAGGCCGGTGCCCAGACCAGACAGGAACTTATCAACCTCTTCTGAGGTCCAACAACCCCAGCCCCTACCCCTTCACCACCAGTCACCAAGCACTGATCACTAAACCATAAACCCACAACCCACAACCACCACACCACCCATATCAACTGTCAGGCCTGAAGGCTGAAATAAATAAACAGAACCAGCAGATGTAGGCTACATGTAACGTCCTGCACACTATAATTTATTGCTGCAGTGTCCGGGTGCTTTACCTGAAAGTCTGGCACTGGAATGTTAAGGAAGTATTGTTGCATACAGTATGTGGGAGTATAGTGTCCATGTTTCTGAGGTGACCAGGTAACAAGTGGGAAATTAGCGGCAAAACATGCTGTGCTGAAAGTAGTGAGAAGCACGTGCGTCAGGGCACACATTACGCACACGTCATGAACCTACGCTTAGATAAAGTACAAATTGCCTGGGACTTTTTGTTGCTAGGTTTGACACCCTCATTTCAATGCAAAATGATCCACACAATACATGGTTGAAAAGGAAACCAAAGTAGTTTATTGAATCTATATGGGGGTGGCTCCGCGTTGTCTTTACTGGGCGTCTGCATCACCTGCAATGAAGGGAGACTGATTAGTGAAATTGAACGGGATACATTGCGTAATGCAGATAAAAAATAGAAATGCCCCGTACCTGAATCCTGGGGAAGAATGATTGGAACCGGACCATCTCTTCTTGCAGGGCAGTTTGTCGTTCGAGTTGGCCCCCTGCAGCACCACCAGCTTCTCCCTCTCCAGGCGCACCAGAGTCTCGCTGCAGATGCAGGTCGTTATTGCAGGCCGCCCTGTTAAGCCTCCCCGCATGCGGACACCGGGCCCTGCTGGTTGGCGCGCGGGGACAGGGCACGGTTGTGGGGGTTCGTCCTCTCCTGGGGGCGTGCACGTCCCTGCTCCGCTCCCGGATGGCTCCTCTTCATCCTCACTTTCTGAGAGCCCCTCGTCCCCCTGAACATCGATGCCCCCACTAATCCTTCAGAGGCCGTCTTCCCGATGATGGAGAGGACTTTCTCCTCGTCGGGAGTGAGGGTCGTCCCACCCGGTGCTCCACCTCCGGTGCCCATGGATTCTCTCCTCACCTTCGCACTCCTCTTTTTTGTTTGGCTCTGGAAGTCCTGCCACTTCTTCCTCACAGGACCCCAGTCACGCAGGCCACATGGGCTGGAGGGGGACATCTTTTCAGCTATGGCCTGCCAACCATGGTTCTTCACCGTGATGTTCTTTTTGCCCCTTGTTCCCCCGAATAAAACATCACGGTGCTGCCAGACCTCGTCCACTACGACGCCCATGAACCACGGTGCCCGCTTGTTTCTTTTGCTGCCAGTTTCTTCCATTCTCACATGTGTGTGCCTATATCCACAGGGGTATATATGCGCTAATGGGCTTGATACTACTTGGATACACCTGTTGGCACACACACACACACACATACCCCCACACACACATACCCCCCCACACACACGATACATGCATAGCCTAATTGCACCTGAGTGGGGGGACCACGGGGCACTGTGTGTGACTTATGCGCTGATAAAGAGGTGGGTGATCGATTTTCCTGGCATCAACAGCGTAATCCATTATTTTAAGAATTTCTCCGGATAAGGAAAGGAAAATCCCGACTGCAGCCTGCTTTTTACTGTGCCACCTGCGGATGTGTCAGCGGAGGCGCAGCGCTATGATGTGTCTGTGCCCTGCTGCTGACCTACGTTACCTGTGTGTGTGTGTGTGTGTGTGTTTGTGTGTGTGTGTGTGTGTGTGAGAAAGTGTTTTCGAACCCCCGGCAAGATGGGAGAGAGGACAGCTTTTGCATCGTGGAAGTACGCACATTATTTTCAATTCGCCAGCGAAAAGGACAAGAACAACATAACGGTAAAATGCACACTCTGCGTTGGTGAAAAGCTTCTGTCGACCGCAAAAAATTCCACTTCAAATTTTAAAAAAAATCTTGTATCCAAGCACCACTCTATCACCCTGGTAGCAAAGCCTGCTATTGCTGACTGTCTTTCCTGTTATTGTTATCCTGCAGAGTTAATTTGGTTGGATGACTGACGTTATTCATCATTGTCACGACTTCTCGGTGCATTTAAAGGAGGCTGTGTGTGTGTCAGTTAAGTTGCAGCATGTGCAAGGCGCTGCAAGCGGCTTCTAATTTTTGGTAACGCATGAGTACTCTAACGCGTTACTTTTATTCATTGGTAACGCTGTAACGTAACTGATTACTTTTAATTGATGGTAACGTTGTAACCTAATTAACTACTTTCCAAAGTAGCTATACCCAACACTGGGCATCGATTGATTCAGTTTCAGCACCACCGCGGTGGACAGCTCCCACTAAGAGCTTCTTAAGAAGCTTCTTTGGCTTGATCTTAAGGTTCTCTTAAGAAGCCAGTTAAGAACGCGTCTGGGAAACACCCGTATCTTAGCGCTCATTCTTAGCCGAACCCTTCTTAAGAGCCTTCTTAAGTCCTTAAGAACGATCGAATCTGGGAAACGCGGCCAATGTCCGTATCTGTAAAAATATGTCACAGATATGAAGAGAATAC
This sequence comes from Diplodus puntazzo, assembly GCA_963678695.2. Lineage (NCBI taxonomy): Eukaryota > Metazoa > Chordata > Actinopteri > Spariformes > Sparidae > Diplodus > Diplodus puntazzo. The sequence continues at coordinate 32,820,539 of OZ023163.1, forward strand.
ACACAACAGGTGAGGTAGTTTCTTTCCTGTGCACTCTCTATTCGTTCACTTTACCTCACTCTCCCCATCATTATATTTAGTGAAAATGATCAAAGGCATACTCTATGTGAACAAATATGTCCACTCTAGCCCACCTAGCTAGCCTTGCCACCCAGCTAAAAACAACACATGGCTAAGCTAGGTTTGCAGTCATCGAGGTGTCCCATAGTTAAAAAATCTTCTGCACTAGATAAATAACTTGATAAAAACGTCAAAAATCTAAAAATGTAGCATAAAACGAAAGCTTAAAAACTAGATAAAAATGACAATTTAAGAAAGAGCTATTGCCAAAGACCACAACAGCAATGCATGTGCAACAAGTGAGTCAGCCCAGGTTCTTATACCAGCCTCTGAGTAAAAGGGATGCAACTACTGTGTTACTCCATGGTTGTTAAGATGCTTTGCTTGCTATGCTTTGAGAGTTATAACTTTTCTCACATGTACACACACAAAAACCTACATTAATTCAGGAACACTCTCGTCATTGATTAAATCATTTATTGCGACAAATGATATACAGTTAGGTTTGGCGCTGAAGGCTCCACTCCAAAAGCTCCCCAGATTTGACAAGCTGCATGCTAAGTCAATCCGGGGAGCGCGATGAATACCCCCCGCAGGAGTAGAGTCGAAGCAACTAGATAAATTAAGCCATTTTAGACTCAGACTAAGCAGGTGGAGGCTGGGGTGGTGGTGGCAAGCTTGCTGGCAGCAGCGATATGCGTGCAGCAGTGTTGAAGGAGAGATCAGTGAATGACGGCTTGGATTTAAATGGACCACCTAGTGGATGTGGTTGGTCAGTGCTGATCTGATCAGCTGACTACAGCTGGGGCTCATGACTTCCGTGTCTTGCATGAATTTGCACTATGCTTCATTTCTCCTGCACACATCCATGCACACTGTCTTCATGTCAGTAGCCCCATTCACACTGCCGTTTGCATGTGTGCATCCTGCGCCAATTCTCCGCATCCACCTCTATGTGAAAGTTTCAAATGTAGCGAGGGGTGAAATTTTGCTCCGGCACTGATCCACCTCTGGAGGTAGTATCAGGGCCATATTATTGGTGAACCAAACCAGTGTGAACGGACAAGCCGGAGGCGCGGAGCGAGGGCGTGTCGGTCTGACTAGTCTGATAACTGCACAGGTCCTTCACTTAACTAAATAAAGAGAAATGTCCCACAAAGCAACATTACATGACCGAACAAAAGTAACGTAGTAACTGTAACTGTCTTTGGCAACTTATATGAGGAAAAGAAATACCAGCTGTATGTGGAGAAGCATCTGTCCTACTGTCTGTCCTCCCGCCCGTCCTACCAACTCCTACCAACGTCCTACCGACTCTTTCCCCAAGAAAACAGCCTCCCTCCCTGGCGATTATGTAATTATGTCATTTATGGCAAAAAACTTAACCTTGTCACTTTCCAGGATGTTTGGTGGGCCAGGATAAGAGATGCACCGATCCAGTTTTTTCCGATCCAATCCCGATACCGATACCTGGACTGAGCGTATCGGCCAATACCCGATACCGATCCGATACCTTTGTTGAATTAATAATAAACTGTATACCTTTCACCATGTGAAAGGGACTAAAGGCAACAGACTTTCCTAACTAAGACAAAATAATCAAACAGTTACCGAACATTGTAAACATGTGTAACATTAATAATAATAATAATAATAAATAATAATAATAATAATAATAATAATAATAATAATAATTATTATTATTATTAATTTAATTTAATGTATATAGCGCCTGTCAGGGTACCCAAGGACACACGTAGTTAAGTGGAACAAACAAAACAAAGAATGAACGTATGTAGCGCCTGTCAGTCAGCACGGAGGGAACACTAGCACTGAAGTCAGTAGCACCGTCTGTAAACAAACTAGCGTCTGGAGGCTCCGTGCACACAGCGGGGGCGACCATCCAGCATCGCTGCGAGCTGGGGAGACCGCAGCAGCAGAGGAGGAGACAAAGCAGCCCGGCGGTGAATAACCCTGAGGTTGTGGTGGAGGGAGGACCAACGGAGCAACGGTGGATAGCCCGCAGAGTATTGAGTATGTCGGTTTGAAAGTTAGCGTTGCTAGGCTAACAGCTGACCGGTGAGGCTAACAACTGATGGCGGGGCTAACAGCTAATCAGCGGAGAAATGTGGCGTGAGTACGTGCAACGTCCTGCAAACAGGAATACAAAATAAATCATAGCAGCTGAACCTGAGAATAAACTATTAAAGAGTTGGGCAAACAACAACTTGCTCTTCCAGCATGTGACACACTGACACTGACGAATGACGTAGGATGTGCTGCGACGGCGAAAAAAAACAAAACTGGCTGGTGGATCTGTTTCATTTTACCGATCCCCGATCCAGCCGGCTGTAGCGGCTGTAGCTCAGTGGGTAGAGCTAGTGGACTAGTGATCGGAAGGTCACTGGTTCGAATTCCCAGCTCCCCCGGGCGGGACTGAGCTACATGCCGAAGTATCCTTGAGCAAGATACTGAACCCCAGAATCGCTCCTGATGCGCAGTTGGCATCAGTAAGGGTCCCGCAATGAGCTGGCGACTTGTTCAGGGTGAACCCTGGCCTACGCCCATGAGTAGAACTGGATTTGGCCCCAGTAAGCCCCGCAACCCCTCAGGGGGATAAAAAGCGGCAACATCTCGCAACCCTCACGGAAGAAGCGGAAAAGAAAACGAACGAACGAACCATTTTGTCAATATCGGAGCCGATATCCGATCTTAATATCGGATCGGTGCACCCCTAACCAGGATCTTACTGTACAGAGCGATTGTGTTTAGATTATATGTGCATGTGATTATTTGTGCAATATTTCAGAAATATTGACCATTTTAAGTGAACCACCCTGTTTTGAGAATGTAACCATCATTTGGGTATTTGTGGTGTCCCGTAATTATTAATATCAATTCAATTCAATTCAATTCAAAATACTTTATTTGGGGGCAATTTATATTAATAATGTATTTATTCTGATAATTACCAATAGTAGTGAGTAATTAGTAAAGTATAAATGATTAACTGCTAATAATCAAGCCTGCCCCTACCAGATCCCAGCAAAAGACAGAGGCATCTTTTTTTTCAATAAACCATAGTTTAATAAAACAAGGGAAAAAAGAAGCAATTTTCTGTTGTGTTTTTTTTCCCCCAACGGACAGAGCCATTTCTTGCTATATGCGGACATGCGGGTGGACAGGGCCCCCGCATCACTAGGGGGCCCCCACAAGTTGCAAGTCCGGCCTCAATATCTGAGGAGTGACCTGACGAAAAAGGTGTGAAAAGCATAGACATGTATACATAGACAAATATACATAGACATATATACATAGACAAATATACATAGACACATGTACATAGACGCCTCATTGAGCGCTGGACCGTTCGTCGACGTCACTGCCATGTTGGATGTGGCAGCCCCGCACCATTAACTGATACAAGTCAGTGGAGGGAACTTTATAAAGCTCCTTCTACAAAGTGCTATAAGTTAATGCCTGTCATTTACAAATTCACACACGTACGGATATATTCAGGAGACAAGATAGGAACCAAAAACAACATGTGTAACGTTCTCTGATGAATATAAACTTTAGCTATTTCTTATATTCAGTATACAGGACGGCACCAAACCACAGGATGGATTTTATAATGTTTTTTATGAGTGTGTACAGCTGCTTATGTATGTAACACTGTTACTGTGATGATACACAACAGTTAAATATGAAATCTGTGTCTATAATAACCAGATCCTGACATGTAAATGTGACATCTGTCTACCATACAGTACAGACAGTATCCAATAGAAAATATTCCATTCTATTCTATTCTATTCCATTCTATTCTATTCTATTCTATTCTATACTGTTAACTTGTTCAATTTAATTTAACTTTAAATATGGCTAACTGACTTCATAATACATGAATCAGAATCAGATATACTTTATTGATCCCCGACGGAAAATTGCTCGCATTACAGCTGCTCCCATCAATGTCAAGAATATGCAGAAAAATAGTAGTAATATGATAAACATAACAAGAATAATGATAATAGTAATAATAATGATAATAATGATAACCAGATATATAGTGCATATTTATAATAGTAGCCTACTGCAACTTTACTTTTTTTTTTTTTTACCATTAAATGTTATTGTATACATTATCATATTTTATAATGTTCTGTCATGGAGCATATCACTTCACTGCTAAAAGAAAAGAAAGCAGGCTCACTGCTGCTGCAGCTTCTTATCTTGATTTGCAGACTTTTTTGTCTCCATGATTGTTATTATTAGTACTTACATTATCGAAAATCACTGTATTTATAAAAATGATGTTGGTGGTTTTTAATCCAACAGATGTCACATTTACATGTCAGGATCTGGTTATTATAGACAGATTAAATATTTAACTGTCAGGTATCATCACAGTAACAGTCTTACAGACATTAGCAGCTGTAAACATTCGTAAAAACTTTATAAAATCCATCCTGTGGTTTGGTGCCGTCCTGTATTCTGAACATATAAGGAGTAGTTTATAATCATCTGAAAACATTACACACATTGTTTTTTGTTTCCTATCTGTTTCTGATTATTGCATATTTGTGGATCACCTAAAAGGGTTAGGAATCTATCCATTGTAGTTTGACAAAATAGGGGCCCCCAAACAGCATCTTGCATAGGGCCCCCAAAAAGACAGAAATGGCCCTGGTAATGAACAATAGTAAACCAAGGCTTCAAAACTTAATTTACCAGACCATCATTTTTGTGTACCATTACCACCGAAGTGTCTGTACTATGATGACCGAAAGCTGATACATGTCAGGTGTAAACAGCATGTTACTATACTGCCTTTTCCCTCCCTTGATCAATAATTATGATCTGAAATTATCATTGGGACTGTCAGTATGTTTGTTAGGATTACCAAATCCAGCAGTATGGAAGACTCTGTACAGACTGGGAGTTACCTGATTATGCCGATATTACTGTTAAAATAGACCCCATGTTACATGTCTTAACTCAGGACATTTAAATTTGTTTGGTTATTGATCACTATGTGTGTACCATATGATGTGTTTATGTTTATCTGTCTGTTTAACATGTAGGATGAATTCCATCCATTTATTGAGGCTCTGCTGCCCCAGGTCCGTGCCTTCGCCTACACATGGTTCAACCTGCAGGCTAGGAAAAGGAAATACTTCAAAAAACATGAGAAGAGGATGACTAAAGAAGAAGAGAGAGCTGTCAAAGATGAACTGCTTGGGGAGAAGGCAGAGGTGAGATGAATACATTTAGTGGGTGATAATTAAAATAGTTTTTTTTACTTAGTTTTACAAAGTAATGAACATATGATACTTTTACACACTGAAGAAATTTTATTTGTAGTCAAACCAGTGTTTTGCACTATATATATATTTTACACATGACGGTAACTGGCCATAGGTTAAATTATGTAGAGGTATACATTTCTTAATATATTAATAGACATGACTTTGTTCCTAGGTGAAACAGAAATGGGCAAGCCGTCTGCTGGCCAAGCTAAGAAAGGATATTAGACCTGAATGCAGAGAAGACTTTGTCTTGTCAATCACTGGAAAGAAAACAGCATGCTGTGTCCTGTCAAACCCCGACCAGAAAGGCAAAATGAGACGGATAGACTGTCTCCGACAAGCTGACAAGGTACACGAAATTCTTTTAATAAGCAAGACTGAACCGTATAGTGGTAACCGTAAAGCCATTGTGATAATTTGGCGATGGAACTTTATAATTACACCTATCGTTCTCTTTCTTTCACCTCTATCACCTCTTTCTCTTTCAGTCTCCTTTCCAGTACAAATGTTCAGCTTTACCTGACATAGTCTTTAAGACATAGTCAATAAGTACATCTCTGCCTCTCCTTTGCTAAACACACTGACTTGACGCCAGCTGGACTAACTGATTAAAATATAAATTCACCAAAGTATTTGATTAACAAGGGCTGTCAACACTTTTTCTTAGATTTAATGCAGTTAATAGAATTGACAAAGTAATGCTTTGTTTCACTGAGCGCAGCATTTAATTCGAGGCTACTAAAATGATTCTGTGTATGTAGGCTAATAAACCACCCTTATTCCAGTGCTGCTTGTCAGATGATGAAATCAGTTATTTAAGTGCGGTAAAATGCTTTTGCATCTTTCTAGTAGAGTTATGTTTAGGTAACTAATGGACAACTTTTATGATGTGCACTTGGAAAAAAATACAGAGGTCCAGACCTCAGTGACCTCAATGCTTGGTAAGGCCATGCCTTCTGGGCCTAGGGTTAATGTTTGGTTGTACATGTGTTCAATATTTGATATTGATTATTGATTATTAATTAATATATTATTATTAATTAATTACATTATTAAAGTTGATTAATGAAACTTAGGTTACTATGGTTCATAAATGAACACGGGGCACCACCCTCAGGTCAGGGATCATTAATCAAATGATATACCTTTAGTCTCAAAGCCTGAAATTCATCAAATTGTATATATTATGAAAATATCAATAATTAGATAAGAGGAAAGGTGTGAATCCGAGCGCTGACCATCTCAACCAGCTGTTATTATAATAAGAGATTGTGCAAAATAATCACAGACACTGCTCAGTTAGATCAACATTGTTCATAAAAGCATACTCCAAAACACAAACCACCTGCTTCAATAAACAACAGTTGCTTTCAACAACTAGCAACATCAAAGCATATGCAAGCCAAACATTTAAACTATCAATGGGTTTTTTTTAAAACACGAAGAAGGCTCGACACAACATGGAACTTTGCTCGTAGTATCACCAGGGTCTCTACACATGAACAAGAGCATTGAGAACATTGTTTGTGTACACAGAGTTTACCAAAAAGAAGGTTTTTGAACGACTCATGGTTGCTGCTGCACCTCCGGCGCGCCGCCGTCATGGCAGACAAAAAGTGTTGATCCCTGAGTGCGACCTAACAGGCAGGAGAATAATGGTGGACTGCTCCTCAAGCCTGCAGGAAACGCTGAACGTGATTTGGTGAAGTCACACGAGAACACGAATCCAGAGGTGATGAATCAGATTCAACTGAATCGTATACCTGGAATTCAAAAATGGCGGCAGTGAATATATCGACCAACAGTGATCACTACACGTGCGCGTGAAGTTTGAACAAAGACGGCGGTCACGTCGTCTTTGGTCTCGTGTGAAGTTTCATTGCACGAGAGGTGAATTTAGAGGGATTACCCACAGTCCCAAAAAGGTAGCCGTGCTACCACGAGGAGTCTGCCTCTGAAGTCAATAAAGGGGATATCGCTAAACACAGTATCTTAGGTTATAGCGGTGTTATTAGCTATGGTTTCAGACTATAACAGATTGCTCATAAGACTACGCATATCTAGGCGTGTGTGTATGTATGTATTAGTAAAAGGGGGAAAGAAACTAAGTGAGCGTTCAGCCGACAACAAAGAATAGCGCAGCAACCATGTTGTACACAGCGGCCGTCTCTCCCTCATCCAGTGCCCAGCAAGCGAATCGAGGTTCGTTTATCGTCCGCTGATTGATTTGCCACACACGGTGGCAAAACTACACAAGCAGGATCAGCCTGAATGAGCTCCTAGCGAGCGTAACAACATGGTTAGCATACAGCACAGTCAACCATAAGTGGGACTCGGCAGTCCCTTTCCAAGAAAACATAAGCACAACAAAAGCACGCTATATCCTATCTGTTTCTGCCCAAGCAGTAGCCTCTTACTTGGGTCGCTCGTTGCGACTAGCATGTGTCCCGTCCGACTCGAAAGCCCTGTTCGCTTCGGATGCGACCGCGGGGTCAGCTGTAGCGTCCTACGAGCTGACAACAGGCTGCTATCACGCAACGTTGCCGACCTAATGGAAGGACCGGACCTCGGTGGTTCCGTCTCCTTGTGAAGATTATTTCCCCCTTTCTGCAGGTCGTGAGGAACTACTATGGATCCAAACAATAACTAAAGCTGCAAGCAGCGATGACCTGGCCCTCGCAGTCCACGTGCATCGAGGCATGCTGCCGTTGGGGTGTGCCACGTAGATGTATTCAGGGCACGACCCTCTACATGTTTGAGCAATTTGGAATAGATGACAAATTGTATGTGGAATTTATGCTGAGTTGATGGTTTTATGGCGAAGCATCAAAATGGAGCACGCCACCAGGTGTGATGTAGGTGAACGCTTTTGATAAGTGTTGTCAACAGATGCTACTTGCAAGTTTGTAGCGAATCAGTCAAATGGCCTAGGAGGAGTTGGAAAAATTAAGTTTATACATTTTTCACAGAGCTTCAGTGGCTCATGGGGTAGTAGTCATATGGGTTTCATATCATTCGGACAGACCAATGTGGAGATATCCAACACTTCGTGTTTTGAGCAAAATGTACAGGAAGTTGTTATTTGATAACTTGAGTATTGTTTGGAATATCAAAATTCTTATAACTTTTTGTCAGGAGAGTCCACAGATGCTGTGTGCAAAGTTTCGTGCAAATCGGTGAAATCGCCCGGGAGGAGTTTGAAAAAGTATGTTTGGGACATTTCGCAATTTAAAAAAAAACTGTAGGGCGTTGCCTATATGACAAGATTCAGCACAATTCAGTGAACGCGTGGATATAAGGTTTTTGAATGTGCGACAAAGTACATGTGAGTTATAAGCCAAAACGCACTGATTATAGCACCACCTAGTGGTGGAAATTGAGGACAACAATAGATTATGAAATTTTTCGGCAAGTGTGACGTATATTCCAAGTTTGGTGAGTTTTGGGGCATGTTTAGGCAGTGAAAAACGCGATCATTTGGGAGGAAAAAGTGGTCGTTTGAAAAAAATAGGGACCTCGCAGGTCAAGACCTGCTCAGGCCCTAATAATGAAAATGATGGATTTCCTGTTCGAGTGACAGTTTGGTGCAGTGGCTGTTTTTTGTGCGTCTGGTGATGATACATATGCGTACCAAATTTCATTCATGTATGTGCATGTAGGAGGCGGGGCTTGGATTGTTAATTTTCCTGTGGCCGCTATAGAGTCCCCTGGTAACGCCTTTCATCAGCCATGGTCAGGAGGGCATTGTCAATGATTCTACCAAGTTTCGTGTTAATCCGACCAACCGATGTGGAGATATAAAATACTTAAATTTAAACTGCACCACCTAGTGGCAATCTGGCAAAATTTTGCACATTTTGCGAATTTGCGAAAAACATCGGTCCGCGGAAATGGGCGTGGTCTATATGACGAGATTCAGTACAATTCAGTGAACGCGTGGATATAAGGTTTTTGAATGTGCGACAAAGTATATGTGAGTTAGAAGCCAAAACGCACTTTCCTTGATTATAATGCCACCTAGAAGTGAAAATTGAGGACGACAATAGATTCTGAAATTTTTCGGCAAGTGTGACGTATATTCCAAGTTTGGTGAGTTTTGGGGCATGTTCAGGCAGTGAAAAATGCGATCATTTGGGAGGAAAAAGTGTTAATTCAAAAAACAATAGGGACCTCACAGGTCGAGACCTGCTCGGGCCCTAATAAAGAATATTCCAACGAAAGTAAAACATAAACAGTCTCTGCCTCATCCAGCAAAGAAAGAACTGAAAGGGATAGTTCGGGTTTTTTGAAGTGCGGTCATATAAAGTACATATCTATAGTCGGTCTGTTCCCTACCGTAATCACCGATCAGCGCAGCCTCAATTTGGAGAAGTAGAGAGCTGCTCCAGCAAGACGCTCAGCTTTGTACTGCAGTGAACGGGGTCCAGAGAAAAAGTGAAATTAACCACCTAAAACAAGGCTCACCTTAAAAAATCCATAACAGTTCAAGTGTACGTTGTATAGGGAAAATTCACACCACTTTACATCGCCGTCAGACTGGCCTTTCTTTTGGCACTACATTTTCTCAACCGTAGAACCTCCGTAATTGAGCAATCAACCCTGCAAATGAACCCTTAGTTGTTCTGAATTGTTGTTCAGAGAACATGAGTACATATACAGAAATTCTGCTCCCACCTAAGCCCAACGTTGCAATAGTACTTATTATTACTTATTACTTATTAATTTATTTTTCTAAAAACGTACATAAACATTTTTTTAATAAAAACTCTTTCATTTCTGCATCAGAGGCCTCTTAAAACAACATCTGAAGGGTCAAAAAAATGTAGGTTTTTCTATATTTGGGTCTTACAGGGAGCAAACAGCCCGACAGCATAACACTACCAGCACTATGCTGGACTGTAGGTGGTGAACTTAGGTGGGTTAAAGGCCTCACCTTCTCTCCTCCAAACACATTACTGCTGGTTGTGGCCAAGTTATTCATGGCCAAAAGCAGGGGATTCCTGCTCTTTTTCTGACGCACCAAGTTGAAATAAAGAGTTTTCCTCCAGAAAGTAATTTTCTATGTCTGTGTTATTAGCAGCAAACTTCAGTTGAGCTTTAAGGTGCCGCGTCTAGAGTAAGGGCTTCTTCCTTGCACGGCAGCCTCTCAACCCATGGAAAACACCCTTAATTATGGACACAGGTGATAGTTTGTTCTTTTTGTCCTGATAAAATAAGGTAAGATGTTTCTTTATTGATCCCCCTTGGGAGAAATTCACAGATAACACAGCAGGACAGAGGGAAATAAGTCACAAAGAATAAGTAGCAATTGAATAAAAACTATAATAATAATAAAAATAAGCATACTATATACATTAACTGTCCTTGTGTGTACGTGATGTTTGCAACATGAAACTTTGCTGGTAGTATCACCAGGGTCTCTACACATGAACACGAGCATTGAGAACATTGTTTGTGTACACAGAGTTTACTAAAAAGAAAGTTTTTGAACAACTCACGTTAGCAGTAGCTTGTTCCTCTAGCCGTCGTCATGGCAGCCCAGATGTACTCTGGGATCGCCACATCTGGGTAGAGTGTATGTGGTTCAGTTGAGCTATGTGTAGAGACCCTGGTGATACTACGAGCAAAGTTTCATGTTGTGTCGAGCCTTCTTAGTGTTTTAAAAATAGTGATTTTGATGCTATTGTAAAAGTGCCCCATGCACTTCCATTGAAAATGAGTTTGAGCCGAAAACGAAAATATGGTTAATCTTAGAAGTGCCTTTTTCGTCGTAATTATACTTTTACACAAGGGTTTGACTCGTGTACATCCATAGTTGGATGTACATTCACAAAAAAAGCCTAGGTTGCATTTTGGCGAGAGTTTCACTTTAATCAATGGGGAAAGGAGCTGTGGTGCTGTGGTGGTGGTGTTGTGTAGTCTGATCACTGATGGTATGAAAGAGCCCCCCCAAGTGCTTTTAGGCACGTAGTTGGATGAGTCTGTGGGTGAACCTGCTCCTGAGTTGCCTCAGCTCGGCGTAGAGAGGATGAGAGGGATTGTCTCTTATAGCTTGCAGCTTTCCTCTCATCCTCCTCTCTGTCACCGCCTCCACACTGTCAAGTTACATCCCCACGACAGAGCTGGCTTTCCTCACCAGTTTATTCAACTTGATGGCACCACCACTCCCGATGCCACCTCCCCAGCACACTTCTACATAGAATATGACACTGGCTACCACAGATTAGTAGAACACTTGTAGCAGCCTAGTGCACACATTTAAAGACCTGAGCCTCCTCAGAAAGAAAAGCCTGCTCTGTCCCATCCTGTAGACAGCCTCAGTGTTGTCTGACCAGTCCAGTTTATTGTTCAGATGCCCCCCAAGGAAACTGTAGGTGCCCACCATCTCCACCCCAACGGGTGTCGGGGGCCCTTCCTGTGCTGGAAGTCCACCGCCAGCTCCTTGGTTTTCCCGTTGTTGAGCTGAAGGTGGTTCCTGCCACATCATCCCACAAAGTTCTTGATTAGTTCCCTGTATTCCTCCTCCTGATTGTCTGTGATACATCCAACTATGGAGGAGTAGCTGGAGAACTTCTGCACGTTGGATGTCCTGGAGTTGAAGCAGAAGTTACAGGTGTAGAGTGCGAACAAAAATGGTGAAAGATCAGTTCCCTGGGGTGTGCCAGTGTTGTTTGTCACAACATCTGACAGGCAGTGTCACAGCCTGACATACTGTGGCCTGTACATGTGGTAGTCTGTAATCCATGCCACCAGATCCTGATCAACCTGCAGAAGTCAAAGAATGTGATCCTTACCGTGCTTTATGGCCTCTACAGGTGTATGTAAGTGCTGTGAAGCAGGTAGATGATGGAGTTGACACCTTTTTCAGCTTCAGGGAGAGGCCAAACAGATGCATGAACACTCCTGCCAGCTGCTCCGCAGAGACCTTGAGCACCCTCAGGCTGATGTCGTCTTGTCCTCTGGCCTTGTTGGTCCTGGTCCTAGCTAACTGCCATCTCACCTGGCTGGTCTTGATAGTTGTTGTTGTTGTTGTTGTTGGGGGTGTTGGGATAGTTGGAGATGTGGTGGGGGGGGAATGAATGTTCTCTGGGAGAGGAGGTGCTGGGAGAGGAGGTGCATAAACTGTCATGTCTGGGACTTATGGTGCAGCAGAGAGGCGAGACTGGAAAATGTTAGCTGCCATGAACAGTGACATACCTGTGGTGGAACAGACCAAGGAAGATGAGTGGAGCAGGAGATGGGGTGTCTGGCGCAAACACTGTGCAGCACAGACTTACAGCTTTAGAGAACCTTTCCACAATAATGAGTATACATGGATGGAGGCAGTCCCGTGACAAAATCCACAGCGATGTGGGACCAGGGTCTGTGGGGCACGCGCAGTGGTCGCAGCAGGCCTGCAGGAGCACGATGGGAGTCTTTGCTGTGGGCACAGGCAGAGCAGGCAGAGACAAATTCCTTTGTGTCAGCATATGATGTGGGATGCCAAAAACGTTGACGGATGAGTGATAAGGTCCTTTGGAAACCTGGATGACATGCCAGTTTAGATTAGTGCCCCCACTGAAGCGCTTGGGACCTGTTAGTGTCTGGAACAAACATCCGGCTTGGTGGACTGTCATTCGGGAGAGGTCGAGTGCGCTGCGCTGTCGGGATGGAGCGCTCTGTGTCCCACCTGGCTGCAGCTACCACACACTAGGGGGATATGATGGGTTCATCCGAACATTCATCTTTTGAGAGGGATGATAATAATCATAACAATCATAATTTCTCTTGGCCAGGGTGAGACGGGAGCAGAATGCGCAAGGATGAACCTTTTGGTTGGTCGAGAATCGTTGCGACCATACAGCTCCAACTCCAGTGTTGAAGGCATTTACCTCCACCACGAACTGGAGACCAGGATCCAGGTGAGCCAGGACCGGAGAACAGCTCCTTTAACTGGTCTAACACCTCCTCAGCTTCAGGTGTCCATGGTTAGGGGAGCTTGATGGAGGTGAGCTGAGTGAGTGGAGCAGCCACATCGCTTTGTCCCAAATTAAACTGCGATAAAAGTCGACGAATCCCGGAAAGCGTTGGAGTTGTTTGCAGTTATCCGGAGCTAGAAAGTTGGTCACCACCTGTACCTTGGAGGGATCCATCCTCACCTGCCCCTGCTCGATGACGGATCCCAGGAAATCCACAGATGTAGAGTGGAGATGACACAAACAGTTTGTTGTGTAAAAGTCTCTGGAGTACAGTCCGGATATGCTGAATATGTTCCTTGAGGCTTCAGGAAAAGATGAGTATATCGTCCAAATACACAAACACAAAACAGTCCAGCATTTCACGGAGGACGTCATTACCTAGTGCTTGAAACACTGCTGACGCGTTGGTGAGACCAAAATGGAATGACCAAATATTCAAAGTGACCAAGGCGCACATTGAAAGCCATCTTCCACTCATCTTTACCACGTATGCATACCAGAAGGTCTGTGGGATGGAAGAGAGAGTGCATGGTCCTTACTAAATACGTCACCTAAGTCATAATAGTGAGAGGGAACAGAACTGAGATCAATAGGTGCAGGACTAACTGAGGTCACTTTTTTACAGGAGGCGGTAGCTGAGTGACCAAGGACTTGTGGAGATTGAGGTGACGGGATTATGAATAGTTGAATGGTGGCACTATGATTATCAGATAGGAGGAGTGCCAAAGGGACAGTACATTGGGTAACCTGAGCTAACAGTCTGCCGTCAAGTCGACACGCACCTGCAGGGGGAAAGTCTGTTGAGGCCTTGAGAGGGTGCCCTAGAGCTGGATTCGAGAGGGGGAGGTAGTTGTCGTGGTGGTTCGTGGCTGACATTTGGCTGGGGTGAGGTGCATCCGGCCATGTTGCAAAGGTTTATCAGCAGGTGGATTCGAGGGTGGAGACATAGCAGCAGGATTTGGTGGCACAAACGTAGGATATGTGGGTTGAGAGATGACAGGTGAGCCCTTTCCCCACGTCTCTCTCTTAACCTATTCTATTCGCTAGAAGCACATCAAGCGTGTGCCCGAGACACACGTTTTAATGTTAATTTGTCTGGGTGCACTCAAAGGTGAAGTAGAAATTAAGTGCCAAAAGTTTTATTATGGAAAAATAGAGAGAGGCTACAGAGACAGACAGAGAAAGAGAGAGAAGCCGTTTTTAGACAGAGCACCAAGCCGCCAATTTGCCCGTCCTTTTGGCGGCTCGGTCCGCGGTTTTAGACAGAGGCCGGCAAATTGGGGGTCTGTTCTGGTCCGCCGATTTTCCGCCTCGGAAGGTACACTTATTTCCGCCTCGACTGCTAACTTAAACCAAGGCGGAAATGTGCTGGCCCGTGGGTGAGGTGGGCGGAGGTGTCAATGACCTGCACTGCTGTGCGACCCACAACCGAGGAGTTTTAAATCCAGGAAACAGCTGATCACAGCAGTCAGTCCATCACTTCATCCGCAGACATTAAGATGAACAACTGGACAGCTGCTGAGATCCAGGAGATGCAGCGTCTCTTCAGTCTCTGTAGCGGTTGTGTTAGCTTGTTGTTGTGTCGGCAATCAAGAACGGTCGCTACTTTCAAATTAAAAGCCCCCCGCTAAGAACCCAGTTCTAAACTCCAGTGGGGTGCAATGCAAAGCTCTTATTTTGAAGACAAATTCTATGTCACTGTTCGCAGCCCAACTTCGAGCTTCACGTCACGTCACATGTTTACGCCTACCTCAGAGGCGGCTTTTGGAAAAGGAGGAATATTACGTCTCGGTTTTAGAAAGACAGGCCGGCACACTGCCGCCCTTACCTTGGAGCAAATGTGCCGCCTTTTCTATCTAAAAAGGGCTAGAGAGATAGAGAGAGAGAGAAGCCCCCTCTCTGCTCCCTCGCTGGACCTGTGCACCTGTTCTTAACTGACACTCACAGCTGCTCTGATGGTCTCGTTAATAGCCGATTCAGGGACGTCAAACTACTGCTATGTATTCAAAATCAAACATGATATCGACACAGTGATCAATTTTTGTGGTCCTAGTTTCAAAAATGTGGTATTTGGAGCGAGTTAAAAAAAGGGGCATATAGTTTGAGCTACAGACACCATTCCAACTTTAAAAGAGTCAGAAGACCTTGAACTATTGGGCATGCATTCTGCTTTTTAAAATCTTTTATGGTTTTGAAATCATCACAGTTTTAATTTTAAGGATTTTTAGCTCGTCTTCTGATTTTATAATGGGTGTGTATTGCATGAGCTAGAGTGTGTGACATCATTGCTAGAGTGGAGAGCAGCTGGAAAAACTGGAGAAAAATCTTCAGCTTGATTTGGATCCCACATCTTTTAATTCACATAGACAATATATACATAGCAATGTAGGAAATCTTGATGGCTTTCAGCTGATGGTGTTGTTTCAGATGTAGGATGTATACTTTTGCCCCAGAGCGACAAGCACTTCAGCAACTCCCCTATAACCTGCAATGTTAATTTTTTCTGGAGAACAGACGGTACCTGTTTTGTCTTTCGCTTTGGTGCCCTTATTTTTCACTCTATAGGAATATAAAAGACATCACAGAGTTCAACAATGTCTCCTGTGACTCAATATATGAACATTTTGGCGATAACCATTAAAATTTTTTCAAAAATGGCAGGAGTTTGGGAGGTGTTTTCCTGTTCATTGTTATGGGGACATTTTCAACTTTGACTCTTTTGCGGTTCCAGCATATGTGCAGACAGAGAAACTGTTCACCTTTTAAGCTCTTTCAGCCCTCTTACTTTTCAGCTTTTCAGCCTTTTCAGCTTTTTCAAATATTCATCTTTCTGCCTTTTCAGCGTCTTCATACATTCAGCTTTATGTTCAGCTGGAGGAACTGTTCAGCTTTCAAACTGTTCACCTTTTTAAGCTGTTTCAGCCCTCTTACTTTTCAGGTTCACTGCCTGAACATGAATACATTATTTCATCCCAGCGGAAGCAAGCCACCAAATTATAAATGGAACGACTTCCTCAACAGGTGTTGCATGAACAAGCCCTGATGTCAGCATGCCACAACAGCAGCACACCCCGTCGACAGCATGCCCCGACGCGTGTGGACTGTGAGGGCCCATTCAAGGCTGCTTGCATTTTTTTTCTTTGTCCCAAATGATTGCATTTTTCACTGCCTGAAAATGGATGAAAACGCGATTTTATTTGGCATACACATTAGTCTTGGCGAAAAATTGTATAATCTATTGTCGTCATGACTTTTCATGAGTAGGTGGCGCTATAAGCAAGGAAAGTGCGTTTTGGCTAATAACTCCTATATAACTCATCGTACATTCAAAAACATTAAATCCACGCGTTCCCTGAATTGTGCTGGATCTCGTGATATAGGCCACGCCCATTTCCACACACTGTTTTTTTTCACAAATGCATGAAATGTTGCAAACCTACTCCCAGGCAATTGCACCGTTTTGCACAGAGCATCTCTGGATTGTCCCTGATTTTTGGCGAAAATAGCAAAAACAGGAAGTGTTGCATATCTCCACACTGATGTGTCATATTGACATGAAATTTGGTACAGACTAGTGCCAGTGGCTCACATACCAAAAATGATGTGTCCACCAGCAGCTGGCGCTATAATCAGGGCAAAGGTGTTTTGGCCAATAACTCCCACATACTATCTCACATATTCAAAAAACCTTATATCGAATTCAGCTTCGTGAAAAAATCACGAAATGTGGTACATATCCCATTTTCATCTCCTCACAGGCCATTTGACCAATATGCCCTTATATTTGCATATAGCATCTGTGGACAGTCCTATTTAAATTTTGTAAAAAGAATTTTGATATTCCAAAGATTACTCAAGTTATTAAAAAACAACTTCCTGTGCATTTTGGTCACAACGGGAAGTGTTGGATATCTCCACATTATTATGTCCGAATGACATAAAACTCAGTTTCCTACTTCCCCATGAGCCCCTAAGGCGCTGTGCAAAATTCTGTGAAATTCGGCCAGAAGGGGGCGCTTTTATCGCAAAATTACCTGAAAAGACACGTTGCTGGCATGTTTCACCGATATGTACAAAAATCAATGAGCACATATATCATGACCAGATGCACAAAAATTCCTATTGGACAAATACCCCAAACCCAACAGGAAGTCAGATATTGTCAATTGAAGGGTCACATTTAGTGACTAGCAAAAAAATCGCACTAACAATCACACAATAATGCCAAAGTAGTGGGGCCAGGGCACGCCCCCGATGTCAGCATGCTCCGACACGTGTGGACTGCGAGGGCCCGCTCATTGCTGCTTGCAGCTTTAATTTTAAATTAAATTTTAAATGATCCAATATCACACTATAAAGCAAAGGTAAGAGAAAAAGGAAAAAAAAACAACAAAAAACTAGAACAGATCCAAACAGTTTTTATTCTTCCTCTCGCATTAGTCATATCACAACCCCTCAGATTTATCTGATATCCCCATATATAAAACTCTATACAAAGCAGTTCCAACTAGCTCCAACTTCAGCAGCAACAACAGTAACATTCTCATTGATAACTCATTGATGCTTCGGTATTAATAATATGGTCATAATAATATATCAGTCAGAGATGCCAAACTTAAAGTGGTGGTCAAAGGTCCTTGCCTGGAAGCCAACAAATTTAGTTGGACTTCACACATTCTGTAAAGAGAAATGGTTAAAAATTCAGCCAGAGGACGACCAGAAGCTTGTGGATGGCTTTCAAAAGCAGCTAACTGAGATGAAAATGGCCCAGAGACATTTAACTAAATATTATAATAATGGTATGTATATTTTTGACCGAGCAGATTTAGTCACATTTTCAGAAGTCCCATAAGAAATTCATGATTGAAGCAAACTTTGTGAATGTTTTTTGTGACAAAGTAGTAAGTGTTTCACTCATTCCATCACCGAAAATGAGAGCTGTATAAATCATTGGAACGCAAGACTGCCATGATATACATGTTCTTTACAAATTGATGTAAACGTTTGACCATTACTGCAGGTACTTTTGTACTTTGATAAAGACAAGGAGTTTCTGTGTGAGCGTATGAACATGATTGTTGTGCAATGGCATTTGTCTAAGATGCAAAGGGCACCAGCTAAAATCTTGCCTGGGGCACCAAATTGGTCAGGGCCAGCTCTGGCTTTGACCGTAACAGAATATTGCCATGTTAATGTCTTCAGACTGGAATTCTTATCAAAAGTGAAGTTTTGCGCAGATTCAACTATGTACAGTCGAGTTACAGCATTCATGGCGAAACATGTCCACAGCTTTAAGTGATAAATCAGTCTTCAGAATAAAGCATCATCAATGTCTGATGTCTTTTGTCAGCATGTTTGAACTGGATCAGGTAACCTAGCTAGAAGGAGTACATCACTGTTTAAAAAAGTAATTTCCTATTGCCACTAGGGGGCACTGGGATTTTAGGTGAATGTTGGCATGTAGATGTGTTCAGGCCAGGACTGAAAGAATATTTATAAATTATATTTATGGTCTAGTTTAATGAAAACACAAGTTTTAAATAAGCTTTTGAATGTAGGGATGGACTGGCAAGCAATTATGACCCACCCATGGCCCATGAAACCACCTGCCCAGTTTCGGTAATTTTTCCATGAAGTTAAAAAGCAAGATGTTCTACCTCATGCAGCCAGTATGGCCAGCCTGTAAGGGGTGCTGTAGCCATGCCTTAGCCCATGTAAAACTGTAAAGCCCCAGTTAAGCCCCTCATTTGAGTATTTTCTAAATTCAAAAACATATATAAGTTAATAACCAATTTAAACAAAAGGCAATGGAAGGGAAAACTCTGAGACACATATATGCTCTCTTGTTCAAATATTAATCTGAACACACATACACACTATTATCCATTCTCCA
The DNA here is from genome assembly GCA_963678695.2 of Diplodus puntazzo. Lineage (NCBI taxonomy): Eukaryota > Metazoa > Chordata > Actinopteri > Spariformes > Sparidae > Diplodus > Diplodus puntazzo. Next base: position 32,839,762 of record OZ023163.1, read on the forward strand.
CAGTTAGAAGAGCTTTTACCAAAACATTTAGAGCTTTTTGTTGTATAGCCATATGGTGTTCAGTATCAAGAGAAGTGAACCTGAACCATTTGATAGGTACACGACGTGCCCTGTGTCATAACCCGTTTCCTAGGCCATGACAAATACGGGAATGGACGCAGTAGATGGTAATAAATGTAAAGTATTTATTATAATAAAGTAAACAACTGATGAAATAACTGCAAACGTGAGGTGTGTCAGTCAGTAATGTCAGCGGTGTAACTGTGGATGTGTGAACAATGTGGTGTAAGGTGTTGTGATGCAAAACAAAACAGAAATCAAACAAAAGACAAAAGCCTGCAGGAGCTGGCTGAAATGAGTCCAGGAGAGAGAGAGAGAGCGCACGGCGCTGGTAGTTGGCCTTTTATCCCATGAGACCGTTAGGCCCAGGTGCTCTGAATTTGGCATGCTGCGGCAAATCACACTCCTCTGGTTCCCTTGTAGACAAATGAGAAAACACAGTAGTTCATAACCACACCTGCATCAGACTGGTTATGCTAGGCAGGGGCCTGTCACACCTGTTTGACATAGGTGACCACTGCCTGGACAACAGGCTCTTCTGAGTCTCCATCACATTATTCAACTCAGACATTATTAGTTCATTTGGTTAAGGACAGACAGACATCTGGTTTCACAGGTATTGCACTACAATATCATCTGATTTGCTTCATGTTTATTATAGAATCTGGAAAAAACAATCTCAAAGCAGGAGCTGTTTTTCCCCGTTGTTATCACCATATCTTATTTGCTCCATCTCATTTAAGATACAGTTACAGTACACTTTTTGCCTTGAAAGTACTTGAAATGAAGCAGTACTGTGTACATGAAGGAGAGCACAAGTGTAGTGTTTCTACGTGGTTTATTGACGTAGATTTATGTTGTTTTTAGTCATTAATGATGTTGGTTTTTGTCTTTTCAAGGTTTGGCGGTTGGATCTGGTGATGGTCATCCTGTTCAAAGGAATCCCATTAGAAAGCACAGATGGAGAGCGGCTGGTAAAGGGAGGCCAGTGCTCCAATCCAATCCTGTGTGTCCAGCCTCGACACATCTCTGTCTCTGTCAAAGAGCTCGACCTCTACCTCGCTTACTATGTACAAGAAAGAGGTATGTAATAACAAATCAAAGTCACTATGAAGAGCTTTCAGTTTGTTGATTCTAGCGGCCCCTTTTGACAAAAGGGGTGCAACAGTGCCTGCTGTTGTAAAATATTTGCTAGACCATGCATTTGTTTTGCAAGTGAGTTACAGAGAGAAGCAGGATGGATCACGATAAGTTAATGTATCTATATGTGATTCTATGTGAAATATGTGATCGGACCCAAGCACAGGCATTATTAATAACTATGGATTCATATACAGTGTACTTTAGTTAAAATTTAAATAGCAACTTACAACATTGGGATGTTGTGCTAGATTGTGCAGACTGACACAGACTGACACGGACTGTCACGGACTGTGAAAAGAGCAGGAATCCACTGTCAACATTATGCAAAGTACAAGAGTGATAAACACACAGAGATGATGCTGTCAAGGCTGAACCTGTCCTCAAACAATTTGAGAACTGTTTAAAGAGAAACCAATCAATCAATCAATCAATCAATCAATCAATCAATCAATCAATCAATCAATCAAAGCTTTATTGTCATTTTGCTGTACCACCAAAGCAACACAACAAAAATGAGATTGCGTTTCTCCAGGATCAATAACAGAAGACACAATAAATAACACAATATATAAATATAATAATTTAAAACTACAACTATGACTAGGGCTCATAAAGTGCATCAGTGCACATGCTCCAGATCAGCAGTTCATCTATCTAACAGCTTGTGGAAGGAAGCTGTTGATAAGTCTGTTAGTTCGACCTTTTTGACTCCGGAACCGTTTTCCTGATGGCAGCAGTTGAAAGTATGTGTGGAGATGTTGGGAGGCGTCCCTGATGATGTTCAGTGCCCTGCTCCTTCAACGGCTTAGGAAGAGTTCTTGGACAGAGGGGAGGGAAACTCTGATGACCCTCTCAGCTCTTCTAACAATTCTCTGCAGGGCTTTTTTGTCTGACATACTGCCGCTGGAGTACCATGTCGAGATATAATACGTCAGAACACTCACCACCACACCACTGTAGAAAGTCCTGAGGATGCTGATGGGGAGAGAGACTTGTTTCAGCTTCCTCAGGAAATACAGTCTCTGGGCCCGTTTTATGATCCCTGAGGTGTTTTTATTCCAGCTTAGGTCCTGTGAGATCTGAACTCTGAGGACCTTGATATTCTCCACTCTCTCCACTGTGCGGCCACTGATGCTAAGAGGAGCGTGCTCGGGCTGTGACCTCCGGAAGTCGATGATCATCTCCTTTGTTTTGTCCGCATTAAACACCCGATTATTTTCTCTGCACCAACCTCTAGGTGTTTAGCTTCATCTCTGTACATTGATTCCTCACTTCTATGAGTGAGTTCCATGACTGTGGTGTCATCCGCAAACTTGATGATCTGGTCTGGATGCACAGTCGTGTGTTAGCATTGTAAACAACAATGGACTGAGTACACAGCCTTGAGGAGATCCAGTGCTCAGCGTGATGGAGTTAGAAGTGTTATTTCCGACACGGACAAACTGAGGTCTCTCCGTCAGAAAGTCCTGGATCCAGAGACATGTGGCGGTGTTCAGGTCGAGTAGGAGGAGTTTCTCCATTAGTTTCTGGGGGATGATGGTATTGAATGCTGAGCTGAAATCAATGTACAGGATTTCTGGGGTAGGTGTCTTTCTGGTCCAGATGAGTGAGGACTGAGTGCAAAGTGGTGGATACCCAGATAGCAAAATTTGATTGAATCAACATTGAGATATTGTCAGGTTGAAGATTGTAATCAACATTGATGTCAGATATTGAAATATACATTGAAAGTGCTCGCTATGATCAACATCGAAATAACATTGAATTTCCAATCAGTTCTGACAATGAATCAACCTTGATTCAACTATGATATGATCAACATTGAAAGAATGTAGAATTGAATCAACATTGATGTCAGATATTGAAATATACATCGAAATTGCTCGCTATGATCAACATTGAAATAACGTTGAATTTCCAATGAATTCTGACAATTAATCAACTTTGATTCAACTATGATATGATCAACATTGAAAGACTGTAGAACTGAATCAACATTGATTCAACTATTTATATGCATTGCATTATACATTGAAACAAGGTTATTATTAAAGAGCCATTTCTACAGGGATCAGTGGCAGGGACTCAAATGCACGACTCGACACACAGAGAATGATTAAAAAAACCCTCAAATTTAATGCACTAGGCAAGCTAAAACAGGATAAAAACAAAAACTAAACTAGAAATTAAAAACTGCTGACTTGACTTGAGAACTGACAAGAAATATGGATGGGACGCTCAACGTGACGAACAAGACGAACTGGCAAGGACAAAAACCAAGCACAAGACTTAAATACACAAGGGAAGGGGGAGACACAGGCACAGGTGAAACCAATCAGGGCGGGGCTGCTGCAAATCAGCACACAGGAGAACATGAGGGCAGGAAGTCAAGACACCTGAAATGAGAGGAAAGGGTAAGTATTACAAAATAAAACAGGAAAACCAGAAACAAAAACACATGACCTTCACCAGGACGAGTCTCTACAATTTCAACACTTTTCAACCTTCCTTTGTAAGTTTTTAATATGCCTCATTAAAAAATAGATTAGATTGGCTATTTCAATTCTGTTTAAGAAACCAAGGTTGAGAAAAGCTGCTTTACTGCATGCTCTATGAACAAAAACAGACAACATGCTTAAATTAAGTTTAAAAATTTTTTTTCTTTGCAATATGTTTTTGACCACCCCAACACTAAATGTATGTAAAAAAAATAGTAATTAAATGTTTTTTTTTTTCCTGGGTCTCAGGAGGATATATAGTTGAATCAATGTTGATTCAGTTCTACAGTCTTTCAATGTTGATCATATCTCAGTTGAATCAAGGTTGATTAATTGTCAGAATTCATTGGAAATTCAACGTTATTTCAATGTTGATTATAGCGAGCACTTTCGATGTATATTTCAATATCTGACATCAATGCTGATTCAATTCTACATTCTTTCAATGTTGATCATGTCATAGTTGAATCAAGGTTGATTCATTGTCAGAACTGATTGGAAATTCAATGTTATTTCGATGTTGACCATAGCGAGCACTTTCAATGTATATTTCAATATCTGACGTCAATGTTGATTACAATCTTCAACCTGACAATATCTCAATGTTGATTCAATCATGTTTTGCTATCTAGGTTTTCTATCTAAATGGGGCCACAGTTTGAGCTGAAGTCCTGTGAGATCTCACTGGTCTCGTGAGCCCCCCTGTTCCCCCTCTCCTCCCCACACCCCATCAGCACCATTGAAACAATGTTGATTCATTGTAGGGCATTTCAACATTGAAAAATCATCATCTATACTACATTGATTTAACAACAGTTTTTTAAATGTTGAAATGGTTACTGTAATTAAACATTGAATCAACACAGATTTTTCAACCTCAACCAAACATAACCAATCTGACCAAAATCCAACATTGAATTAATGTCTTTTGCTATCTGGGTATTGCATCCTCTGTGGGGCAGTTGGGACGATAAGCAAACTGATATGGGTCATGTGATGCAGGGAGGCTGGCTGTAATGTGTGGTTTGACAAGCTGCTCAAAACACTTCATCACAATTGATGTCAGTGCGACAGGCGGTCGCCGTTCAGACAGGATGCAACTGATTTCTTTGCTACTGGTATTATAGTGGATGTTTTGAAGCATCTGGGGACGATGGTCTGACTGAGGGAGATGTTGAAGATGTCAGTCAGGACATCTGCTAGCTCACCAGCACAGGTTCTGAGCACACTTTCCAGGATGTTATCCGGGCCTCCTGCTTTCCGTGGATTGACCCTGGTTAAGGTCCTGTGTGTGTCTGCAGTGTTGATGGTGAGGGCTGGCCCAATAGATGGTGGAGAGGGACCAGCCCTCCCTCTGGTTGTCAGGTTTGGTGCTTCCAAGCATGCAAACAAGATGTTGAGTCTGTTTGGAAGAGAAGCATCATCGTCGTTGACCCCCTTCCTGGACTTGGACTTTTTCCTGTGTCGCAGAGGTGTCCCTGGATTTTCTCAGCATAGGTGCTTTTCGCAGCCTTGATTCCCCTTGAGAGCGCTGACCTGGCTGAGTGGAGAGCAGTCCTGAATGCTGCATCTCGCGGTGTCAGCAGCGAGCGCACCATAGTAGTCATCCAGGGTTTGCAGTTGCCACGTGCAGTGAAAGTCTTAATTACAGTGACATCCTCTGTGCACTTTGCAATGTAGCTGGTTACCACCTCAGCATACTCTTCAATGTCTATCTGATCCCCCTGAGAGGTTGCTGTCTTAAAAACCTCCCAGTCGGTGTGCATGAAACAGTCCTGAAGTGCTGATTCTGCCCCCTCAGGCCAGGTCCGGATTTGTTTTTTCACTGGCCTGCTATGCTTCAGACTTGGTTTGTAAGCAGGCACCAGCATAACAGATAGATGATCAGAGCAGCCAAGGTGGGGGCGGGGCGTTGTCTTGTATGCATCTGGGGAGTTTGTATACACCAGGTCCTGCATGTTCTCTCCTCTGGTTCACAAGTCCACAACTTGCTTGAACTTGAGGAAAACAGCTTTTAAACTTCTGTTCTCTCTCCTGAGGACTGTTTCAATTTGGTAGGCTAGAGTAACTATAGCGGACCCTTGGCGTCAACAAAATGAGGCAGAGAGATTCTGACAGCTGCTTAAATTGTATTGAGTGTTGTAGCACCGTGAAAACTATGGAAAGGAAATACAGAAAGAAAATAAAGAGGTTAGATTAAATACATGAAACATTTAATTTACAATTTCCTAATACAATTTCCAAACCCTCAATACAATCACCCCCATTCAATAATAAAATACAAAAGAGATACATTTATTAGAAAATGTTTACACTCATTGTTAAAACTTAATCAACCAAAAATAAATCTAGACACCTCAAGGATAAAAGTAATAGCCCAAAATTTGAGTTTTACATATCTCGTTCCACTTTACCAAGGGAGCTAATTGTTTATATGTTGAAGGTGCTGTTTGAAAAGCCATCTGCCTCCTATTAACAATAAACAAACTTAAGACAGACTGCAGCAACCTAATCAACATAAAGATGGTACATGATTACAATACATGGTTCAAAGCAAACTTACTGGGAGTACCACAAATAATCCAGACAAAGAAAAGACTCGGCAGCACAGATGCAGCGCCAACCCAGCGGAGACAAAGGAGACGGCGATTGAGATGCGCACAGGTGAGGATGCGCACAGATGAGCTTAAAGGGTTCATAGTCTCCTCCCTTTTATACCTTGCTAAAACTGGCCACTAGATGGCAGTCCAAGGTCATTCACATGCTCAACAGACAGAATACAGAGAGGCTGAGGCGACAGCCCAAAACAATTTACTGTTCTTTACAGTAACCTTTAAGAACCTTTAAGATATTTTGCACACTTAACACCTAACTTTTACTTCCATCAAAGAGACATAAAATCAATGTCCACAACTTTAACTATATTATGTAGGTTTTATTGCATAGAGTTTAGCAAGGGCAAAGCATACAGCGCAATGCTTATTTCAGTTACTATCAATCATTATCAAAAATCTTTATTGATAAATCACAACACTGTAACTAACAAATTAATCTAAAAGAGCTGAGGTCTGGTTAGACATACTTACATTTAGGTGAGATGGAGAGGGTCAGATCTTTCCATGGCTTGCCTCTCCCTTCCTGCTGAAAGTCCAAGTCCTTGAGGCAAATCAACACCCCGGCCGAGGCCTTGTAACTTCCTCAAAGTCCAAACTTCATGCCAGCAGAGTGAACAAAAGTTTTCCAATATCCAAATTGTAATCCACAGCATGTTGGCACAAATGGTTAAGCCGTTGTGCTCTTAATTCTTTGGTCTGTTTCTGCTGAAGATTTCTTGAAGTCCTTTCTGCGATGTTTAGGCTGCTCACATTTTCCGTCTCAGGTGTTTCTTCAAGGCTGGAGTGAGTGGAAGAATGAACTTTAGTCTGTACTCCTCAGGTTATATACACCCTTGCTTCAGATACTGGCTTGGTTTTGTGTCCTTATTAGGATATTTTTTCAGCATCTCTCCATCCACTGGTTGATAACCCCTTGATTAAGATTTCTTAATGCTTCCCTCTTGTTTCGGACAGTGACTCAGTTTTATGTCCTTATTAGGACATTTTCTCAGCCATCTCACCGTTCAATGACTAATAGTCCTTTGATGACGGCTGACGATTTCATAACGCTTCGTTACGAAATAATCGTCTTGATCTCGAGGCCGAGGCGTGGCCTTTCCTCTTGTCATCATATTGACCTAATCAGTTCTTTAACACTTTCTCATGAACTCAGCTCAACACCATTTCTTTACTGATTTTCATTAGATTTCTAAACTTCAACACATTGTTTTCAATCATGGTTATCTATTACACGTCCCTCTACTTTGCAAAGTTAATACTCAATCAAAAATGATCATCAGAGACAGAATGACAGACAGAGCCTTGAGTGTAACACTTCCTCTTTTTCACACACACACGCAGTGTCGCCATTTCCTCTTCACTTCCTCCTCCAACACCCCCTAATATAATGGTTTAACACTTTTTAATGAATTTATGGCAAACACAATGCAGCAGGCAAAGCTTTAATATGTTTCAGGATTATTTCAGGACTATGTATGATGTCCATTTCTTGTATTTGTGTCTGGCAGGAGTGTAAGAATCTTTCAACTTTTCTGACACTGCCTCCGCATGTGTGTACATACTGGTGTTTATATTAGACAGGAGTAAATGGATCTCAACTATTTTGACACTACAACTCTGTGCGGGTGTTAAGTCAAGAGCTCACTGATGGCATCATGTAGCCCTCCAAGTGCCTCGTTAGCATTAGCTTTAGCATGTGCGCTAGGAGCTATGTGAACAATAGCCACAATCACTATGGTGAAATCCCTCAGCAGATAGAATGGCCGGCATTTTACGATGAGGAACTCTGCTAGCTGAGAGCAGTGTTTAGAGACTAACATGGCATTTACACACCAGACCTTGTTAATATAGATGCACAGGCCCCCTCCTCTACTTTTACCGGACGTAGCTGCATCTCTGTCCACTCGGAAAGCCGTCATCCCCTCCAGCTGTATGGCCGCGTCTGGGATATTGTCCTGGAGCCATGTTTCCGTGAAAGCAAACACGCCACAGTCTTTCCACTCTCGGTGGGTTTCTTTCAACAGACTTAGCTCATCCAGCTAGTTGTCAAGTAAGCGGACGTTGGAGAGTAGGAGTGATGGTACTGCTGGTCTGGAGGGGTTAGCCTTAAGCCTAGCATGGATCCTGGCTCTCTTCCCCCTCTTTTGTTTACGTTCGCACCGCTTCCGCCTTATCCCCCTATGGTTGGCTGGCTCCGATAAGATCCCGTGCTGACGTAAATTGTCCAAATCACAACCATTCGTCATAGTTTTTGCAGCCTGCATTACCCTTAATAAAGTCTCTCAGCTGTAAATGTTGAATACTGAAAGTCTAGGATAGGTAGGACACCCAAGACTTTCACTGTCATTGATCCCTGGAGGGGCCACTGCATCCATGCGCGCCACCATCGCCATAGCAACCAATTTAATATATAAGTAGCAAACCAGATTTGTTGAAGATGTTTCTGAAGGTACCAAGAAGCCAGTGCAAGTCTTTCTGTGTTTGAGGGCATAGATGAGAGGATTATGGTTTTAGATGAGGAGGTGTGACAGATATAGATGGTGAAAGGGATGGAAGTAGGTGATGAAGAAGTAAGTTTGAAATACCTGAGAAAAACAAAGAACATGGCTTCAAGGGTTTTTTTCAAGTGTGGAACTGCTGCCTTGTTGCAGAGTGCAAGATTTGGGAAATTTAAATTGTTTAAACTATCTCCATGATTTGCTTGTAGGTCACTTTCTTTCTCGCCTCCTTCGAGATTAACAGTTTGGGGTAATCTCAAGCAGTCATTATCTTTACCAGGTAAATTAGGTCTCTGACCAAACAATATTGAAAGTGTTGTTATTAATGAGATATGAAAGCATCAAACATTTTAGATCAATTGGATGTACACGCAATGACACACCACAAAACTTAATCTTTTTTTTCATTGTGGTGTGTCATTGTGTGTACATCTAATTTTAGATCAATTAGATGTACACACAATAGCCCTTTTTAGATAGAAAAGGCAGCACATTTGCTCCAAGGTAAGGGCGGCAATGTGCCGGCCTGTCTTTCTAAAATGGAGGCGTAATATTCCTCCTTTTCCAGAAGCCGCCTCTGAGGTAGGCGTTAACATGTGATGTGACGTGAAGCTCGAAGTTGGGCTGCGAACAGTGACATATAATTTGTCTTCAAAATAAGAGCTTTACATTGCACCCCATTGGAGTTTAGTACTGGGTTCTTAACAGGGGGCTTTTAATTTGAAAGTAGTGACCGTTCTTGATTGCTGACACAACAACAAGCTAACACAACCAAACAGCAACAGAGATCCAGGAGACGCGTGCATCTCCTGGATCTCAGCGGCTGTCCAGTTGTTCATCGTAATGTCCGCGGATGAAGTGACGGACTGACTGCTGTGATCAGCTGTTTCTTGGTTTAAAACTCCTCGGTTGTGGGTCGCACAGCAGTGCAGGTCATTAACACCTCCGCCCATCTCACCCATGGGCCGGCACATTTCCGCCTCGGTTTTGGATAGCAGTCGAGGCGGAAATAAGTGTACTCTCCGAGGCAGAAAATCGAAGGACCAAAACAGACCCCCAATTTGCCGGCCTCTGTCTAAAACCACGGACCGAGCCGCCAAAAGGACGGGCAAATTGGCGGCTTGGTGCTCTGTCTAAAAACAGACACACCACAATGAAAAAAAGATTAAGTTGTATGTAAGCTAATGGGTGATCCAGGGGGTTTTCTATCCCAGAAGTTATTTTATGGTAAACATTGTGATGTGGTCTAACTTGGCAGGTGGTCAATGTCATAAAAAGGGTTCTTTCAAAAATGAAGAATGGATGGCTAGAGCCACAGATATGCTTTGAGGTGCTTTTATTAACAAAAAAAATGTGAAGAAAAAATTAATTATGTCTTCTGCTGCAATCAGGACAAAGGCAAACATTATATTACCACACAGATTTTGGTCCAGCAACTTCCTTTTCAGTTTGACTTCCACTTTCAGACTGCTTCAGCTCTCTCTGGAGGCCAGTGGTTACCACAGACTTATATATGCTCAGCCCCTCCCTCCAGACCAACCAACTGTTCTCAGTCAATTAACCCACATTGTAACACGTGTTATGACATCTCATAAATAAATTATGTAGTTTTAACAATAAACACAATTTACCTCTCACTCAGTCAAACATGGTATCTCCCACAATCATCACACCTGAGTATGCCCCCCCCCCTCCCTCCTATAAAGGAAGCACTCATCTTCAGCTCTGGTTCACACCCTGAAGCTGTGAAAGGACAAACTCATAGATTGGTGAGATCCAAACAAACAAATTAAACAAACAAAATAATTAACTAATGTGTCTTTTGTATTAAATTATTGAAATATTGTGAAATTGTAAATGGGGATTGAAACCAACTTATTGCAGTGCATGCACTCACTACAAATACAGAGGAAAGAATGGGTGTGCGTGTGGGTGCGTGTGTGTGTCGATAACCAGGTGTGAATGTTTTACCAGGTGCTGTCCGTTAGTGACAACATCTTTGTCACAGTCACCTTACAGTATTTGCTGTGACAACTGCAAACTAGTGGCGCGGGTCAAAAACGAGGGTATAATTGTTTGAAAAGTTTGATAAAACGTCATGATTTCAGCATCTAACTTGTTGAGCTGAAATATTAAAATGTTTTAATACAGCAACATTTAATTGTATTCGTTAAAAGATAAAAAGGGTAGTTGTAACCTGAGGAAATATTTTATTTAACTTTCAACTTGGGAACAAAAAAGACAAACCTTTCAACTACATCCCACAGTCCTCATTGATAAATGTATGCACAATGTATGGAACATAATTCATTGTTAAGGTGAGGTTATGTTTTAGGACCCAAATGCAGACACATACACAGGAGGAAGGAAAATGGGGGAAACTTTAATGTACAAAAGCTGAAGTTTACAAAAAAAAAAAGAACTAGAAAAAACAAAAATGAGTCAAGGACCAAAAACAAAGTAGCAATAAAACACCAATCACCAATGTTTTTATTGTCTTTTTTGATTCCAGTACAAAGACACAAAACAGAACAAGGCACATCAATAAGTAAAAAAAGGCATTTGAATAAATTCCAAATATGCAGATACTAGTGGTATATTTTGCTGGTTCGGTGACTGACTGTTTCTCATAATGGCTTATAAGGAAAAGAAAAGAATAACACTAAGGAGTGACAATCGCGTACATGCACAGATGGTTACAGATTGTACCCCACAAACAGAATGCTCCCGTATTTCATAAAATTATTGATTTTAATACGGAAAAAGAAAACATTTAAATAATTTTAAAAAATGAATAAAAATAAGAATAAAAACAGTAGACTACAAAGCTGTAATGAAATCGCCCCCCTCCAGAAATTCCATAAATGAGCCCCAAATCTTTACATAAGTGTCATATTTCCCTTTGATAACATATGTAAGTCTCTCTAGGGCAAGGCACTACAGTAGCCCCTCAACCCAGACTCACTTGCCTGGTCTGTGAACAGACTTCCATGACAGTGCAATTTTATGTTTAGCTTCAAGAATACAAAATATGACCATCTTCTTACTGCTATTGCTAATTGTACAGCTTGCTGGGAAACATCCAAAAATACAAAGTTTGGGACATAATGGACGTTGTTCCTTAATAAAGATGGATATAATTACAATGATCTCTTTCCAAAATTCTTGAATGTGGGTGCATTAGAGGCAGTGAAACAAGCTACCTTTATGAATACCACATTTGACACAAGTACCTAGAGTAGTAGGGTAAATGCACTGAAAAAAGTGAAATATTGGGTCTTTGAATTTACAAAAATGAAGGTAGTAAAAGCAACATAGTTAATTTATATTCTGTTTGTGAACATGGTTTAATCAAGTACACTTAATGGCCCTCATTTATCAAACGAACGTACGGCAGAAAACCGTGCGTACGACCATTTCCACGCAAACTTCGGCATTTATCAATTTGGACGTGAGCAGAAGTTACGATCAGATCTCACGTCAGGTCTGAGATCGTGTACGCAAATTTGAGTCTGTGGATTTGCGGTGCAGCACAGCGAAATCTGGCTGAGACTGAAAATAATTATTAAACAAACCTCAGCTGTCATTAAGGATAAGCAGTCACATATTTAGAACAGATCAAAACCGATTATTTTTTACGTTTTTACTGATACCACTTTTTTGTAAAATAAAATATGTAAATAGTCTAACATGACAACTAATTAACGAAATACCTAATAACCCCGCTGGCAAACCTGCTACAGAGCAGGAACGCAGATTCAATAGTGCGCACACACGCACACGGGTCCTGCGATGAGCTGGCGACTCATCCAGGGTGAACCCTGGCCTATGCCCAATGAATAGACTGGATTTGGCCCCAGTAAGCCCCGCAACCCCTTAAGGGGAAAAAAGTGGCAACATCCCACGACCCTCATGGATTAAGCGGAAAGAAAACGGAACGGAACGGAACACGCACACGGGTCACAGTGGAGCTGCTTCGGGGTGCTGATGGGCAGGTGGCTCCATCTCGGACCAGCAGGGGGAACTCTGCTGTATACCCCAGAGAAAGTGTGCCATATTATTGTGACCTGTTCAGTTTTGCACAACATTGCATTAGTGAATGGAGCCTCTGATGTGCCGGCGCTGCCGGGATGCCGATCTCCATCTCGGAAAAGTTTCTCTTCTTGTCAGTGTTTCTTCTCTAAATGTTTGACCTCAGTGGGCGAGGCCTCCGAACCAGGAATATTTAAGGGCGTAACATGTTAACGACGATCAAATTCAGCCGCCGCATTTATCAAGACCCGATCATTCGTACGCTGGAATTGGTCAGATACGCACGTTTCATAAATCACACGTGTGTCCTGTCGTAAGACCAATTCTGCGCTCAGATCTGCACCTGTTTTCACGCAAGATTGATAAATGAGGGCCAATGTGTTTATAAATAATGTTAAACTAACTAGTTTCTTGCAAGTTGATTGAAATTAATCAAATTAAAAAAACAAACACAATGTAATCGAGTTTAGTCTCTGCCGTTCAAATGTCGCTGTCGTTATCCCTCCGGAACAGAAGGTGGTGGTAGTTGGATGCCAAAAATAGACCAAGAAGAAGACCTCTCAGAAGGAAAGACCGCAAACCATAACAAACAGATCCATGCCGCGAACGGGACGTTGTGGGAAGGTCTCCATGGTGGGTCGCGAGAGGTCGCGACCCAATATCTGAAAAAGTAAGTTCTTCAAATTTATATGTGTTCCTTGTTGGGCAACAGTTGGGCAACAGTCGACTTGAGCCATGTTTTCAAACAGTAACGTAATATAACAAGCCTGTTAACTCTGTGTACTCACAGCCTAATTGCATGTTGGGGAACTTTAGCTAACACCCGCTAGTTAATGTAGTGTAGACAGCAAGCATCAGTGTGTGTTTCTCTGCTGAGCCCGCGGCTTCCGGGCCCGCTGCTGTCCACAGTGCTACAGGCGTTGGAAAGCAGCCGTTTGCCGGCTGTTTTGAGTGAATTTCATTGAACTTCGCCTCTGCACCAGACTGTGACGATGGAGGGTGGGGGAGAAGGGGAAATAAGAACTTGTATGAAGTTATGACATGTTTAGGATTGTGTGTATGTGTGTGTGTCGTAATTTGTGTGATATGTAGGTCATTAAAAAGCTTTAAATTAGAATTCATTGGGTTGTTATTTCACCTAAAATGTTAGTTAGTAAGACCAGGTCTTACATTTAAATTCATGGGGTCTTAATTTGTTCTAACCTAGCTTCAAAATTCTGTGCAGGGTGTCCTCAGGTCCTTGAAGTGCTAAAATGTCTGAAATTCAATTAAATAAATATTAGTTGACTATTCTAATTTTTTCCCACTATACGACTATATTTTCTACTGTATATGACATTTTAAAGTATATTGATGTCTGATTAATATTCTTTTGTGTTTCTGCAGAATAAAGGGCTTTGAAGAAGGCCATGCCTGTGATCGTGAAGATCTTACTGACTGATGGCAGCTGTCAGAGGCTGAGTCTTGCACATGGACTCCCTGAATCTCTTGAAGACCTTATGGCTGAAGTCAAAATACAGTGTAACCTTCAGGGAAACATTACTTAAGTTTATGGACTCGTTGTTTGGGAGTGAGTTTATGAACCTAACTTCAGTTTCAGAGGTGGAGGACAGAGGGACTCTAAGAGTAAATGATTTGTCAGTGCCCACAATGCAACATGAGAGCTCTACAGTCCTACCCCTCCAAGCATCAAGTCCTTGCTCAGCAAATGATTCTTCATCATTATCAGGTGAACTTGTGGATACAGATATACTGTCATCAAATGAGTCTACAAGCTCACGCTCCTACTGGCAGCTGTGTTTCATGTACCTAAGTTCTCCTACGATGCAGAATCAAAACTTCAGCGGGCAGGTTTAGTCTACATTCAAAATGGCACTGTACTCATTCCAGATCTCAAGTTGGAGTCAGCCATCCTTGATGGGTTAGTGCAGGAAATTGTGCAGTATAAAGTCTATGTTAGTGATAAGGAGATGGAACAAGTAGCCCAGAGTCTCATCAAGAAACAACCATGTCTAACTGAGAAGGGGTCCAGTACTGGATATGGTGAATGGAAGACGAGTTTAAAATATAAACTATCTAACTACCTCACACAACTGAGAAAACTGGGATGCCCAGAAGTGACAGTGAACTCTTTAAAAAACAAACCTGTTGGAAAGCGTGTGTTGTTATTTTGTATTTGCTGTTGAGGATGCAATTGTGCAGTATTAACTGTTCAGAGTTTTTGAATATACTGCAATACATGATTTAGGGTTTGTATTTTGAATCTACTGGTATTATAATGGTTACAGCTTTGTATTTCTATGCTAAATTTACTGTATGTGTGTGATTTGTAAAGTTTTATGGAAGAATACAGTACATTTTTTCAATGAAATCGGTTTTGATTTTTGTATTTGCACACAACACAAAACTGATGTCTACAATGCATTTGGCTGGCTTTAACAAATCCAGTTACATTTAGTGACCTAACCTGGGTTGAAAGGAAATGATAAAATTGCTTTTGATTTACATAATACATTTAAAAATTATTAGCATTAACAAATCAAGTTCATTATGTTTGAAAATCAGGTATCCTGAACATGATAAAATTGCTTTCATACTACTTAATTAATTGGTGTTACAGTAGCTTAAAAAAAAAAAATAAGTTAACTCAACTTGATTTTTTTAAATACCTGAACATGATTGAAATATTTTAGTTTAACAAGTAATTAATTGAGAAAAAGAAGGACATTTTGTCAGTCATCCACATTCTTATCATGTGGGACTGATGTACACATTAAAATCGAGTAAATCCAAAGGACTCTTTTTTTCAGTGTGCGATGCAGTAATTCTGGAGGGAAGTATGTTCTCATCAGCCATTTGTAATGGAGGAGTTTAAACCTTGTATTTATTGTTTGTGCTTGGCACTGAAAACATGTATCCTGTTCTACAGTGATTTCTTCAGGTCTGAACACCATGCTAATCTTTTATCCTCTGAAGATTCTTTTCCTGCAGCTATAATAATCTGATAAAACTTTGAGATTAATCCAGCTGCTCCATAATGGTTCAGAACTGTTTTTTCTAAAGAATTTTGGCAGGGAAGATTTCTGTGTCTTTGTTATGAAGCTTTTTATCTGAAGATACTTGAAAACATGTTTAGAGTCAGTGCTAAACGTTTGCTTGATCTCATTAAAACTCAAAAGACTATCAATCTCGTACAGATCTAAAATCTTACTGATGCCTCTGTCTGCCCAGAACTTAAAACCAAGGTCATTAGTACCTGGCGTGAAGTTTCTGTTCCCCCAAATAGGCGAGAATTGGGATAGGGGAGCATTTTTCCCAAGATACCTTAGCACCCCGTGCCATACTACTAGTGTGTTTCTAACAAAGGGGTTTGCAGTGTCCTTTTTCAAAATGGCTAATTTTGCAGAATAAAGGTAGAGGTATAAGGGGATTTTAGAAGTTGTGATTTCCTCCATCCTTATCCACTGCAGCAGTGACTGATGTTCAACCAATATGAGGCTGCTCTTAGTTGGGCAGCCCAGTAATATCCCTGGAGGAAAGGGAGCTTTAACCCACCTCTGTGGGTCCGTATAACAGGGTAATGCGTAGTCTTGAGCGTCTACTGTTCCAAATGTAATTACAGAACACTTTTTTCATTTTAACTAAGATATTATAATGGGGAGCAAGTGGGATTGTTTGAAACAAACCTAGGAAGAATATTCATCTTAAGGACATTAATACATCCAATCATGGAAAGTGGCAAAGATTTCCATCTATTAAGAGATTCCATTGCTGACTCAATCACAGGGTTATAGTTAGTTGGTATCATGGATTCTATTTTAGGTGTGATTTTAACTCCAAGATATGTAAAACTGTCCTTAATATTCCTAAAAGGAGTACCTAGCGGTGGATTCAATCTCTCAGACCTTTTCAGAAAAAGGATTGTAGACTTAGATGCATTAACCTTATGACCTGAGAAGCTGCCATATGTTCCAATTGAAGTTATAGAGTAGGTATAGATTGTGTCAAGTCTGTCAGAAATAGAACTACATCATGAGCAAATAATCCTATTTTATTCTCAGTATTATCAATTTTCATACCAGCTATCTCACTGTTGCCTCTGATCGCAATCGCTAAGGGTTCAATGGCCAGGACTAAAAGAAGAGGAGATAAAGGGCATCCCACTCTTGTACCTCTGGAAAGAGAGAACTGTTTTGATCCCATATAGTTGGTTATTACTGAAGCCGTTCGGTCATGATATAACTTTTTTCCAATTAAGAAAGTAGCTGCCTATTCCAAAACGGTTAAGCACTTGAAATAGGTATTGATGCAGAACCCTATCGAAGGCCATTTCCGCATCAAGTCCTATCACAGCCATATCAGATGTTTCTTTCTTGGCATATATAATATTCATCAGCCTACAGATAGTATGAGATCCCTGTCTTTCTTTAATAAAGCCATTTTGATCCAGTGCAACAATAGTTGGTAAGAGTCTCTCTAACCTTCTGGCAAGAACTTCTGCTATTATTTTCACATCATTGTTAATCAAAGAAATGGGACAGTAGGATTCACGCTTTGTGGAGGGCTTTCCTGGTTTTAATATTAAGGTTATAAGTGCATTCCGTAATGGTGGTGGTAGCTCCCACTTTTCAAGTGATTCTTCACACATGTTCAATAAAGGAACCAACATCATGTCCTTAAAGTCTTTATAGATTTCATTAGGAATACCATCAGGTCCTGGTGCTTTCCCTCCTTTCATACTGTCTATGGCCTCTGACAGTTCAAATGCTGCAATTGGTGAGCTGAGCTCATTTTTTGCACTCTCTGCCAGGACTGGTATTTCTCTCTGATCTAGGATGCTGTGGATCATATGTGGATGGAGTTTCTGATGTATACAATTTAGAGTAGAATGTCTGAAAAGAACTATTAATTTCTTGTGGATTAGTAATTGTTGTCCCTTCCTCTGACTTAATTTCTAAAATTGATCTTTCATTCTGCACTGATTTTAAACGCCACGCCAGAAATTTCCCTGCCTTCTCTCCCTGGTCATAGAACGTCTGTTTCAGTTTCGTTATGTTACATAGTGCTTTATTTGTCGATAATTCATTATATTGTGCTCTTAGAATGGCCAATCTCTGTCTAATCTCTTTTGTATCGTTATGGTTAATTTCTATCACGAGTTCTTTAATACCCTTTTCTAACTGTCAGTTTTAGGTGCAGTTTGTTAGAGAGATTGCTTGTATAACTGATCATTTGCCCTTGTGTATAGGCCTTAAATGCCTCCCACCTCGTAGATGCTGATGTTTGGGTAGTGTTCACTTTAGAGTAAACATCAATATGGGTTCCAACAAATTTTAAGAACTCATTATCCTGTAGCCATCGCAGGCTTAATTGCCATATGGTTGGGCCCTTGGTAGCTACCTTTACAGTGTAATTAATTAGTAGGATGGCATGATCTGAAATGATAATTCCTTTGTATACTGAGTCATTCACATTGGCTATCATAGGCTTAGAAATGAGGAAATAGTCTATGTGGGAGTAAGAGTTATGGGTAGCTGAATGACATAAATATTCCCGCCTGGTAGGATTCTTATTTCTCCAGATATCACAGAGATTTAACTCGCCCATAAAATGTTGTATTACCTTCCTACTCTGCATATGTGAGGTGTCCACACCTGATCCAGTGTAGGATTTAGAGTGCAGTTAATGTCTCCTGCCATTCAAATGTGACCATGTAGATAAATGTAATTGTTATTTTTTTTTAAAAAGTTAAAAACAAGCTATTATAAAACTGTATAACATCACTGTTAGGACTATATAGACATACTAAATTAATGTCTTGATTTAATAAAGAACCCTGGACGATAAAAAATCTGCCTGCGGTATCCTGTATGATATTAATAACCCTCAATGGTACAGATGAGTGTACAAGTATTGCCACCCCTCTTGCATGAGAGGAAAATGAGGCAGATATGACTTGACCTTGCCACCTTCTTTTTAAGGGAGTGTATTCACTGGAAAGCAAATTGATTTCCTGAATAAAAGCTATCCGTGTTTTAAACTGCTTCAACCTGGACACTACTTGTTTTAATTTCACTATCTTCCTAAGACCCCTAACGTTCCATGAAATTATATTTATTTTAGTATGACCGCTCATGATGGAGTCAGTAAGCTTAGCTTATTTGCAACCAACTTATTAACCATGCCTTATAATAAAGTGAAAAGTGTGCCTTCAGAACAAACAAATAAAACAGGAAATAACAAGGGCCTCTCCCAAATGAGGCAACATCAATTAGAACTAGCCTGAACCCTGTGCGGCTGAACACGCACATCTCCCCTCCTTCCCAATTACTGGATCCCAATTAGACTGAAGCCTGATCCTCTAGAGGAGCAGTATCAACCAGTAATGTGAAAAGAAAAACAAGAAAATCAAAAATAAGTCAAACGTGCTCCGACGGATTGCATATTTATGCAGATGGAAAATACAATGTTCATATGTGACCCAGTATGGTGAGTCTTTTGTTAGTTGCTTGCCTGACAGGACAAAGTCTATGTTAACCTCCAAGCTTGTCATCAATTAGGCAAATAGCTTACCAGAACAGTCTCTGAGAGATCAATGTCGGATTTCTTATCACTCAGTCAAAGTTCTCTGGTACTTGCTGTGTTTCAGCTGATGACTCTTTCTGCACGTCATGGTTGATGTTCGCTTCCTTAATCTTTCAGATGAATTCTTCAGCTTGGGATGGGGAAGTGAAGTAGTGCCAGTTCTTGTTGTGTAGAATTCGCATTTTTGCTGGGAACAGAAATCCAGATTCCTTATGCATTTGGCAGACTTTGATTCACTCCGTCAAAAAGTTTCTTCTGTCTTTGGACTTCAGTGGAGAGACCCAGGAAAAGCATGACACAGCCACCTGCAATTATGATTTTGTCTTTTAGACGCGCTGCTTTCAAAACTCGATCTGTATCTCGATATGTCAGGAATTTCACCAGAATAATTCGTGGCCGAATTCCATCCGACCCCCGCCGATCCTGGGTCAGCTGCGGCATTTTTCCCAGTCTGTAGGCTTGCTCGATTATTAGCGGTTGTCCTGTTTCTATGTCAAGTGCATTGGGAAGCCATGTCATCAAGAATTTTGATCTTCTCCCTCCCTTTACTGTTATTACTTCAAATATATTTTTCCCTGTACTGAGTTTGTGATTATTTGGTAAAGATTTCTTTATCAACCTTTTGTACATATGGCTTAAAATAATCTCCCCCTTACTGCAACAGACACAACCAGTAAGCATTATGCAAATGAGTACGTGATTACGTCATCAATATGCAAATGAGCGTATGACGTCACGTGGCGTCTTTTAGCAACTTTTGAATTGAATTGAAAGCCTTTATTGTCATTATACACAGTACAATGAGATTTAAAAAGCAGCTCCGTAAAAGTGCACACATAATTAGCACAATATAAAAGACTACACAATAAATACAATACAATACAATAGATTCATTAGTGCAAGTTTGAGTTTAGTATGGTGACAGCTTTGGGGAAGAAGCTATCCCTGAGTCTGTTTGTTCTGGGCCGTATGGACCTGAAGCGCCTGCCAGAGGGCAACAGGTTAAAGAGGTGGAAGCCGGGGTGGGTGGTGTCCTTCAAGATGTTTCTGGCCCCGCTGAGACAAGGGGAGTTATAGATGGCAGTCAAGGAAGGCAAAGGGCAGCCGGTAATTTTTTGTGCGGTGTTTGCCACCTTCTGTATTCTCTTCCTGTCGGCCTCCGTGCAGCTGGAGTGCCATACTGTCACAGTGTAGGTCAGCAGGCTTTCGATGGTGGAATGGTAGAAGGTCACCAGCAGCTGAGTGTTTAGTTGCTCCTTCCTGAGCACCCTCAGGAAGTGTAGCTGCTGCTGGGCCTTCTTGACCAGCGCTTTGGTGTTGAGCAACCAGGAGAGATCTGCAGAGATGTGGATGCCGAGGAATTTGAAGACTCCACTCGCTCTACACATTCACCGTTGATGTACAGGGGGGCAGGGGCGGCTCTGTTTCGCCTGAAGTCCAGGATGAGTTCCTTGGTTTTCATGATGTTTAGTGCCAAGTTGTTTGATGCACACCACTCACCAAGTTTTAGGACCTCATCTCTATAGGCCGCCTGAACAGAACCGGTGACAAAGGGCAGCCCTGCCGGAGTCCAACATGCACTTGGAACAGGTCTGACTTACTGCCGGCAATGCGAACCAGGCTCCTGCTCCGGTCGTACAGGGACCGTACTACCCTTAACAGAGGGCCTCCGACCCCGTACTCCCGGAGCACCTCCCACAGAATGCCACGAGGGACATGGTCGAATGCTTTCCCCAAATCCATAAAACACATGTGGACTGGTTGGGCAAACTCCCATGAACCCTCGAGCACCCTGCGGAGGGTGTAGAGCTGGTCCAGTGTTCCGCGGCCCGGATGAAAACCACGTTGTTCCTCCTGAATCCGAGGTTCGACTATCGGCCGAATTCTCCTCTCCAGTACTCTGGGATAGTCTTTCCCAGGGAGGCTGAGGAGTGTGATCCCTCGATTGTTGGAACACACCCTCGGGTCCCCCTTTTTTAATAGGGGGACCACCACCCCAGTCTGCCAGTCCAGAGGCACTGTCCCCGACTACCACGCGATGCTGCAGAGACGTGTCAACCAAGACAGCCCCACAACATCCAGAGACTTGAGGTACTCAGGGCGAATCTCATCCACCCCCGGTTCTTTGCCACTAAGGAGCTTCCCAACTACCTCAGTGACTTCGGCTTGGGTGATGAATGAATCCACCTCTGAGACCCCAGTCTCTGCTTCCTCTATGGAAGGCGTGTCAGTGGGATTGAGGAGATCCTCAAAGTATTCCTTCCACCGCCCGACAATGTCCCCAGTCGAAGTCAACAGCTCCCCACCTTCACTGTAAACAGTGTTGGTGGAGGACTGCTTCTCCCTCCTGAGGCGCCGGATGGTTTGCCAGAATTTCTTCGAGGCCGACCGGTAGTCCTCCTCCATGGCCTCCCCGAACTTTTCCCAGACCCGAGTTTTTGCTTCCGCGACTGCCCGTGCTGCAGCACGCTTGGCCTGCCGGTACCCGTCAGCTGCCTCAGGAGTCCCCTGGGCCAACCAGGCTCGATAGGACTCCTTCTTCAGCTTGACAGCATCCCTTACTTCCGGAGTCCACCACCGGGTTCGGGGATTGCCGCCACGACAGGCACCGGAGACCTTACGGCCACAGCTCCGGACAGCCGCATCAACAATGGAGTGGAGAACATGGTCCATTTGGATTCAATGTCCCCAGCCTCCCTCGGGATCTGGTCAAAGCTCTCCCGGAGGTGGGAATTGAAGACCTCCCTGACAGAGGGTTCCACCAGACGTTCCCAGCAGACCCTCACAATACGTTTGGGTCTGCCAGGTCTGTCCAGCTTCCTCCCCTGCCAGCGGATCCGACTCACCACCAGGTGGTGATCAGTTGACAGCTCAGCCCCTTTCTTCACCCGAGTGTCCAAGACATATGGCCGGAGGTCAGATGACACGACCACAAAGTCGATCATTGACCTCAGGCTTAGGGTGTCCTGGTGCCCCGTGCACATATAGACACGCTTATGCTTGAACAAGGTGTTTGTTATGGACAAACTGACTAGCACAGAAGTCCAGTAACAAAACACCACTCGAGTTCAGATCAGGGATGCCGTTCCTCCCAATCACACCCCTCCAGGTAACACTGTCGCTGCCCACGTGAGCGTTGAAGTCCCCCAGTAGAACAACGGAGTCCCCGGTTGGAGCACTCTCCAGTACCCCTTCCCAGGGACTCCAAGAAGGCCGGGTACTCTACACTGCTGTTCGGCCCATAAGCCGAGACAACAGTGAGAGACCTATCCCCGACCCAAAGGCGCAGGGAAGCGACCCTCTCGTTCACTGGGGTAAACTCCAACACATGGCGGCTGAGCTGAGGAGCTATAAGCAAGCCCACACCAGGTCGCCACCTCTCACCGCGGGCAACTCCAGAGTAGAAGAGAGTCCAGCCTCTCTCAAGGAGTTGGGTTCCAGAGCCCAGACTGTGCGTGGAGGTGAGTCCGACTATTTCTAGCCGGTACCGCTCAACCTCCCGCACCAGCTCAGGCTCTTTCCCCCCCAGCGAGGTGACATTCCATGTCCCCATGGCTAGAGTCACCGTCCGGGGATTGGGTTGCTGGGGCCCCCGCCCACGACTGCCACCCAAATCCCACTGCACCGGCCCCTTCTGAACCCTCCGGAGGGCGGGCCCACGTCGCTCTTTCGGGCTGGGCCCGGCCGGGTCCCGTGGGCAAAGACCCAGCCACCTGGCGCTCGCCTGCGAGCCCCAACCCCAGCCCTGGCTCCAGGGTGGGGCCCCGATAACGCCAATCCGGGCGACGTACACTTCCTTGATCTTATATATGACATTAGGGGCTTTGAACCGATCTTAGTCTGACCCGTCACCTAGGACCTGTTTGCCTTGGGAGACCCTACCAGGGGCATTAAGCCCCGCACAACATAGCTCTTAGGATCATTCGGGTACTCAAACCCCTCCACCATGATAAGGTGCCGGTTCAAGGAGGAATGTTCCATATCTTTCAAGATAATTATGCACCTTCCAGTAATTGTTCCAGAACTTGTGTGTGTGTGTGTCTTTACTCACGTATGTATGTATGTGTGCTTATCGTTTTTGGCTGGACCATGTGTGCTGGTTTGGTGTGTAGGTTTCCTGTTTTTCATTGTTTTGGAAAGACTTGCCACCCCTATGTGGTGTGTGTGTGCTTATTTGTATGATGTCATTCATATTTCCCAATCTTCTGTTTATCTCAGACCCCAAAACAGAATAACACATTCATATTCAAAGGTCAATACCGGAGCAAAATTCTTTTGATAACTTTAGATCAGGTCCAGCTGAAGAATGTATGTGCCAATTTTCACGCAGATGGGACAAAATCCCAAGGAGGAGTTCGAAAAAGTAGGTTTTGCATATGTGGCGATTTAGCGAAGGAAATGTGCAGCAGAAGTGGGCGTGTCCTATTTCAGAAAACCCAGCTCTATTCAGGGAACATATGGATATAATGTTTGCGAATGTGTTACAGGCAAAAACGCGATTGCATCCATTATAGCGCCACCTAGTGGAGTACATGTGCAATTTTTGGTATGGAAGAACTGTGTCCTATTCTATATGTACCATATACATTTCAAAGCTCTCAGCATAATAGTTTGGCTGAAATTAATGTTTGTTGTGTATCTTGTAATTAACCACGCCCACATTGACCAGTCATGACCACCTTCAAGACATGGCCTCAGGATTGGCCCTACATCATACCGACAAAATTTCGTAAAAATCGGTGTAGCCGTTCAAGAGATATAAACTTCCCATATTTTTAGTGCCCCCTAGTGCCAAGCAGTTTACATTTTTATAGCTAGCTACAGAAATTTGTTCGGTTATAATTTGCACATTTTTTAACCGAGCAAAATTCTTTTGATAACTTTAGATGAGGTCCCGCTGAAGAGTGTATGTGCCAAGTTTCACGCAGATCGGACAAAATCCCAAGGAGGAGTTCGAAAAAGAAGTTTTTCCAGTTTATGCGATTTTGCGAAACTGTCTGGGCGGAAGTGGGCTTGGCCATGGCAAAGTGATTCAGCTCCATTCAGGGAATCTGGGGATACAAGGTTTTTGAATGTGCGACATACAGTGTGGGAGTTATAGGCAAAAACGCGTTGGCCTAGGTCACGGATGGGCAACTTTAATGATAGAGAGGGCCACAAAAATGTTATCCTCACTACCTGAGGGCCAGATTGTTGCACTTCCACCAGTAGGATACTGTATCCCCATTCACATTCCTGAGTGATATGTCACAGCTGGCTCAAGGCCATGACAAAACAACAGAGATGCGCCGTTTTAAAGTAATAACAAAATATATTTATTTAAATCAATCATAAGGATAAATCAAATAAGACAATAATATGAGGAGTGAAAGTCAGTAAAGTCGGTGGTGTAGGATGTGCATGCATGGTGAACATGGTGTGTGTGGATGTTGTATGGTGCATGAAAGAAAACCAAAGAACCAAAGCTTAAGGCTGCCGCGTCATTCAGGAGACAGGCGTCTGTCTGCAAGGAAGAGAGAGAGAGACAATGAATGAGAACCGGCTTTTATCACAAACAGATCAGCGGCCCAAGTGTCCTGAGTTCCCAACCCCCTGCCAACCAGCAACTTACTCCAGACCCCACTGTTGAGTACCAACAGGAGTCGCCACCCCCCCCCCCCTTAAGACGGGGTCCCCAAAAGGAACACGTAACCAAAAAAACAGACACAAGGCATGATAGTAAGTACATAACACAATAAACTATTTGCATACATACCTACACACGATGGTTACTCAAATCTACACATTTAACTTAGCCCACAAGGGCACGGGAAAGAGCATACTGCATAATGCTGTCTTTGCCTTTATCCTTGATAGCTCCTAATTAACTCTGCAAGCTCAGAGCGCTGAGACTCAGTCAAATGACTGAGCAAGCTCCCCAAATAACGCAGTGTCTCTGAGTTCCTTAGCCTACCACTAACCACAGGATCGTCAGGTGCTCTGACATCTACTTCCGCGTCCGGCCCCAAGGCAGTAGACACCAAACCTGAAGACACAGAATTTACAATGAGTGCAGGGCTAACATTTAAACACTGAGACTCGGAGACAGATGTTACACAAGCAGCAGGGGAATAAGGCCTCAATAAATTTACATGACAGAGACGGGATTTTTTTATCAGCTGCGGAGTGGCAATGAAATAATTTTGCTCAGAAACTTGACGCTCTACCGTGTACGGCCCTGTGAATTTTGCCTGAAATGGAGAATTCAGAATTGGAGTCAGGATCAAAACCTGATCCCCTGGACTGAACTGATGGCGCTCGGCCCGACGATCGTACTGACTTTTCATTTTTAATTGGGCTACATTCAAATTCTCGCGTGCCCGCTCAACAGCTGTAAACAAGCGATGCCGAAACCCATTTACATAATCGATCAAATTTGTGGGTGGATCAACCTCAACCAAATCATCCCGAAGGATGGCAAGCGGACCGCGCACTGTATGACCGAAGACGAGATCGTTTGGACTGAATCCGGTGCTCTCCTGTACGACCTCCCGGGCTGACAACATCAGCCAGGGCAGGCCCTCTTCCCAATCCCCCCCAAGCTCAACACAGTAAGAGCGCAGCAGCGATTTTAGCGTTTGGTGAAAACGCTCCAACGCCCCCTGGCTCTGCGCATGGTACGCTGACGCACGGTTGTGCTTCACCTTGGGCTGCTTAAGGACCTGTGAGAAGAGATGAGAAGTAAAATTAGAACCTTGGTCGCTCTGAATTACCCTGGGAATACCAAAAATAGAAATGAACTGTGATAAAGCTTTCACAATCGATCTGGCGGTAACAGAGCGCAACGGATACGCCGCCGGGTACCGCGTAGTTTGACACATCACCGTCAACAAATACAGGCAGCCAGATTTTGACGGAGGCAACGGTCCCACACAGTCAATAACCAAATACTCGAACGGCTGACTAACAGCAGGGATGGGGTAAAGCGGTGCTGGCTTGATCGACTGACTCGGCTTACTAGTGAGTTGACAGGTATGGCACGACTTAATATACCTGGAAACATCACTCTTCAACTTGGGCCAAAAAAAATACCGCAAGACACGATCATAGGTTTTCCTCACTCCTAAATGACCTGAGTCATCATGCGCGATTTTCAATACCAAGTGGCGAAGCTTCTCTGGCACAACAACCTGAAAAACTGGTTCCCCGACAAAATCACCTTCACATGACACCCATTTCCGCACCAGCAAACCCTTTTGGAGAAAATAGCCGTGTGCAACCTCCCGCACTTGGTCTCCCGGAAGAACAACGGCCAACAGAGTGGACAGAGTCGGGTCAGCCTGCTGACTTTCAACCCACTCCTCCCGAGACACAGACGGAGGCAGATCGGGCAAAGGCACCGCCAACTCACACTCCCCGTTACTCCCACTTTCACGCGATTCTGGAGAAGCTACAGCGCGGCTCTGAGCGCGCGTCACAGCGCAAACAGGGAAAACCTCTGGAAACCTCCGGCCACTGTCATCCCGCGCCCCAGCCGACAACGGTCTCACAGTAACCAGGGGAGGAGGAGGTACATTAGCCCATACAGCACCACCAGCCAAATCGTTTCCCAAAATCATCGCCACACCATCCACAGGCAACGCGTGGCGCACTCCCACCGCAACAGTGCCCTGAACAAACTCGCAGTCAAGCACCATATTATGCTGTGGCACAGGAACCAGCCCCATCTCCATCCCACGCATCACAATGTAATCCCCCGTCTCCGTAAGAGATGAAAAAGGCAACACCGACCGCAAGATGAATGAGTGTTTCGCACCTGTGTCCCGCAACATCCTAATCTGCACGCGCTCATCCCCGCCGACCAAAGACACGACAGCGCTAGTGATAAATGGCTCAAAACCAGCATCACACCCCGGCTCCACAGACCCCGGCTGCAGCCCCGGGACACTGGAACAGGACAGCGCAGGTGCAGGTAAGAAAGGCTTATGTCTGTCTTTAGACCTCAAAACAGGACATTGATCCTTCCAATGACCAGGTTCCTGACAATAATGACACACTTTACTGCCGTCATCTCTACCACGCGAGTTCTTAAATGTAAGCGAGGGACCAGCTGCTGGAGAATGGTTACCATAAGGCGAGTTACTATAGCTACTACCTCTGCGTCTCGCATCCCCGCCAGATACATCACTATGGGTTAAAGCAAAATCATCCGCCAACTCGGCTGCTCTAAGAACAGTAGTTGCTTTCTGCTCAGCGACATAAGTGGCTATGCGCTGAGGAATCGAGTTTTTGAACTGCTCTAACACCATTAACTCCCGCAAGTCCTCAAAATTGTCCACATCAGCAGCGGTACACCAGCGGTTAAAATGACACAGCAAATCCCGGGCCAACTCCATGTTAGTCTGCTTATCACCTTTCACCCATTTTCTGAATTTCTGCCGATAAGCCTCGGGGACTAACTCATAAGCTTTCAAAACCGCCGATTTCACTTTGGTATAACTCAAACAGTCAGTCGCACTTAATGCAGAGTATGCCTCCTGGGCCCTACCAGTAAGCACACACTGAAGCATCAGAGTCCGGTCCACATCCGGCCACCCTCTCGCATCGGCAACGCGCTCAAACAACGTAAAGAAGGTGTCAGGGTCCTTCTCACTAAACTTCGGCAATAGACGTAAATTTGCGCTCATATCACAAGAACGCGGCACAGCACCAGAGACAGAGACAACCTCCGCTCCCGACTCACTTGACAGCTTACCGTCTTTAATCAAGTCCAATTTACATTTCTGCAACTCCAATTTCATTTTCTCAGTTTCCTGCCGAACTTTCTCTAGCTCCATCCTACTTTCGGTCTCCACTCTCAGTTTATGCTTTTCCTGCTCAAACTGCAACAACATCAATTCTTTTTGCTGCTCAAACGTTAAGTTTGACACCGGCACACCAGCTGAACTAACAGGTAGCGAAGCCCTTTCCGACACAGAGTCTCCCTTCCCCAAGACCCCTCGCTCTAATAACGCGGACAAGATAACACACTTAATCTCATCCTTTCGCTTTTTGTCTGCAACCTTAATTTCATAATGATCAGCTATTTGCAATAACTGCTCCTTCGTACAGCTACTCACAAACACCTCTGAAGGCGCAGCAACAAACTCCGACACGGAAGCCATAATAAATCAAAACCAGCGAACCGAACAGAATGCACAGTTTTAACCACCCACAAGACGCACACATGAGGCGAAACTGGCCCCAGGAGTAATCCCCCTAACTGCCTAACCGAATGCTAAATAATCTCACCCCTAGTCTTCGTGTGGGTCTGCGGCGGGTATTTACGCACTAAAACCCATGAGGCTTTGAGAAGCAACCTAAACAGGCCACCCCACAAACTCCTCCGGACGTGCTCCCGAGACTGCTGCCCAAGGACAGCCGACACTAACCGCGTCGCCACCACTTTAAACAAGAAAAACAACAAACGGACACTGCCTAAAGGAGGAAGTGTCCCTGAAGCCTAACGGGGAAAACTCCAACATAGCGACCGGGGCAGTAATACTTACAGTCTCTTCGGATCACGGCAAAAAAAACACTCCTACAAGAACTTAAACTGCCGAGCTTTTAACAACGGTGCATCTCCCTAAATTCAGCCGAAAAAAAAACCTAAATCAATCAAAGCACTAAATGCGCACCAAAACACATGCGTAAACAAAACGCAACAATGAAGACACCAAAGTGCCAAACAAATCTCAGACTCTTCAAAACGATCCAATTAATCAAACTTTAATCCCGGACGAGCCCCCATTTGTCACAGCTGGCTCAAGGCCATGACAAAACCACAGAGATGCGCCGTTTTAAAGTAATAACAAAATATATTTATTTAAATCAATCATAAGGATAAATCAAATAAGACAATAATATGAGGTGTGAAAGTCAGTAAAGTCGGTGGTGTAGGATGTGCATGCATGGTGAACATGGTGTGTGTGGATGTTGTATGGTGCATGAAAGAAAACCAAAGAACCAAAGCTTAAGGCTGCTGCGTCATTCAGGAGACAGGCGTCTGTCTGCAAGGAAGAGAGAGAGAGACAATGAATGAGAACCTGCTTTTATCACAAACAGATCACCGGCCCAGGTGTCCTGAGTTCACTAGATTGCCAGGCTGGCCCAACCCCCTGCCAACCAGCAACTTACTCCAGACCCCACTGTTGAGTACCAACAGGGGCCGCCACAGATATACAATTATTTCAGTGCTTTGATGTCTCAAAAATCATCATTCAATAAAATAACACAGGCACAAAGTGCAACAATAATAACAAAAACCAATATTTATGTTTGATGTGCATTTCTACTCTCTACCCACCCATTCTATGACATGTCTCATATTTATGCCGTGAAGGAGCAATGGCAGATTTTGAGCACAGAAAAATATATTTTGCTAGCACATACATTTAATTTTGAAGATGATTTTTCCCTGGGTAAAACATAATTTAATTTGCAAACAGAAACAGAAATATATTCTGTGCTCAATAAATGTATTTGCATGTTTGCTTTTATGCATTTTAAGGTGATAACCTCTGCGCTCTCACAGACTCTTGCTGGCTGCGATACATACCGCTCACTCTTGCTCGCAATCTCTCCTTCTGTGCGCTCAACTTCGCCTGCACACTGGCTCAAGTTAGCACTGCATTAACAAACAGCTAATCTGAATTTAGCGTCTGATCTCCAAGTCTCCTACTGGGTTGACTTTTTGGCACATTTATATGGCTGTGCCAACTTAAGCGAGTATTCGCCATCATTGCTGCACTCTGTCCTCTGCTGCAGCAGCGCAGTTACGCGCATCTCAAGGTGACACCTCCATCCCAATACAAGTCCAGCAGGCTCCACAGGTGTTTGATATAGTAAATAGCTGCTCGCAGTGTCTCCACCTTGCTGAATCGCTTGTCTTCCAGCTCCTGCGGCAGATGCTTTCTGAGCCACCCGTGGCCTTCATTTACGCACCGCACTGGACCCGCTCCTTTTGCGGTTGAACGCAGGCTCAAAGGAGTAATCACACACGCCGAGGAGTCTGTGAAAGGAGAAATACGAGAACCGCGTGTAAGGTAAACTCTGGTTGTGCACAGGGTTGAGGTATGCGGCGTCCAGGTGGAAGGGCAGTCCGAGTCGGAGCGCATCCTTGTTGTGCGCTCCGGTTTTATCCATGGAGAGGCCATGGAGAGCAAGCGTGGACATATGAAACAGGCTCCACTAATGCCTCTCTATTAATTAAAAAGGATAGAACATGTTTGCATGGGGTGTGATCCGAGGCAGAGAAGTAGCCCTATCTCTTTCATCAAGATACAAATTGTTTGCATAATGTTCCTTCCGACGACACTGTGAATTATTGATATTTGGAAATTGACTCGCGGGCCGCTTTGAGTGAGGACGAGGGCCAATCCCTGGCCCATCCCTGGCCAAGGTTATAGCGCCCCCTGCAGGCCGATATATGTCGTTTTTTGTGTCTGAGGTACGTGCCGGTGTCTGGACCAACCCTCCAAATTGCACCACCCTCCCTTGCACGGTTTAGCCTGCAGCACTACTTTTAGCAGGAGAAAAAAATCCTTGCAATTACAATAGGGTTCCTAGCACTGCTGGTCCTAGCAAACGTGTCTGCTTGCATACGCGTTCCCTCGGCCCCTCGGGCTTGGCCCCCTAATTAAAGCTGCAAGCAGCGATGAACGGACCCTCGCAGTCCACGTGCATCGGGGCATGCTGCTGTCGGGACGTGCCGCGTACCCGGCCCCATTCCCCGATTATTGCGTACGCATCTCTTAGCTGTCCGTGTTTCAGACAGTGCAGGAAGGGGTTAAATGTCATTTCTTGTGTCCAACATGTGGCGTTGTGACTATGACTGTATATCGGCCTATGTGTTCAGGGCTGGACTGTTATCAAACATGTGAAGTTTGGTCCAGATAGGAACGAGGAAATTGTTCCTTTATGATTTGGTGGCCTACTCCTGCCGGTATTAAATAATGTACGCTGAAGTCAGAAGAACTCCCTGAAATCTACATGAGAACAAAATGGAGGTGAAAAATTTCTCAAATTAATTTGTGGTCAGTTATGTTTTGATGATTGATTCACAGTCCACGCGTGTTGGGTGGCAGCGCTGTTGGAGGGTGCGCAGACCTTTTAGTTGCATGTCATCTTGTAGTCTATGATATGGAGAAAAACCTATAAATGTCATGTAGGGTTAGGTTTAGGGTTAGGGTTAGATGGGATGAAATGGGAACTTTGAACCAAAATAGCAAGGAGGCGCTTTAGAGTCCGTTGGTAACACCTTTCGGCAATAATTGTACCAAGTTTGGTGTTAATCCGACCTACTGATGTCGAGATATAAAAGCCTTCAATTTAAAAGGCGCCACCTAGTGGTAATCGACCAACATTTTGCACAGAGCCTTAGGGGCTCATGGCCAAGTAGCAACCTGAGTTTCATGTCATTCGGACACACCAATGTGGAGATAGGCACTTCACTTCCTGTTTTGAGCAAATTGTACAGGAGGTGGTTATTTAACAACTTGAGCATTCTTTTCATAACTTTTTCTCAGAAGGGTCCACAGATGCTGTGTGCAAAGTTTCGTGACAATCGGAGAAATTGCCTGGGAGGAGTTTGAAAAAGTAGGTTTGCGACATTTCGCCAATTAGCAAAAAAAAAACAGTCGCAGAAATGGGCGTGGCCTAGACCACGAGATTCAGCACAATTCAGTGAATGCGTAGATATAAGGTTTTTGAATGTGCGATAAAGTGTATGGCAGTTATAAGGCAAAACACACTTTCCTCGCAGGTCTGTGACCTGCTCGGGCCCTAAATATAAAAAGAGGAAAAAGCTCTAAAGTGAGCGAGATCTTGTGCCGATATTCTGCTTCACTGTCTGTGTATAAATTACAGCAGTGGAATGGGGGACAGTTTCTTTCTGCACCTGATCCGCCAGCGGAGCTAGTAACAGAGCTGCAACAGAGGCAAGACAACCAAAGTGTGAAAGTGTAACCCGGCAGCACGGAACTGGGATGTGTTGGTCTGATGGTGTTCAGTCTGACAACTAAACAGATCCATCAATCATCAAATAAAAGAGAAATGTCTCACACTTAAACCCACAAAGCAAAGTTACAGCAACAAACAACAGTAATGTGGTAGCAGGCAGTGTCTTCAGCATCATATATGAGGAAAAAAATAACAAGTTTATACATGGGAATGTAATTCTGCCATTCTGTCTGTCCAACCAACTAACCCACCAAAAAAACAGCGTCTATACAGCTCCTGCAGTTGAATGACGATGATTATGTGACAAAATTTAAAGGAAGAAACAAACTTACTATGGAAGCGAATCTGTTCCATAATTCAAATTAAAATGCATTAACAGAAATGCTTTTTCATTTTCAGAATATAGCTGCATTATGTGAGTCAAAAATAAAATGAGTAATAAATTATCTAAATTGCTTTTTCATTTTCTTCTTCAAGACTGCTCATTTTGTTACACAATTAAAATGATAAAGAAAATTACATTTAAGATTTGATTTTCAAAATATGCCCCAGCAAATAGTTGCCGAAATTCAATTTGAAATGTCAAATTTGAAAATTAAAATGCATTAGCAGAAATGCTTTTTCAT
The DNA here is from genome assembly GCA_963678695.2 of Diplodus puntazzo. NCBI lineage: Eukaryota > Metazoa > Chordata > Actinopteri > Spariformes > Sparidae > Diplodus > Diplodus puntazzo. Next base: position 32,872,797 of record OZ023163.1, read on the forward strand.
TTTAAGGTCAGAGCTGCATTATGTGACTCAAAAATAAAATGAGTAATAAATCATCCAGATTGCATTTTCATTTTCTTCTTCAAGACTGCTCACTTTGTAACTAAATTAAAATGATGAAGAAAATTACATTTGAGATTTAATTTTCAAAAGATGCCCCAGCAAATAGTTGCCAAAATTCAATTTGAAATGTCAAATTTGAAAATTAAAATGCATTAGCAGAGATGCTTTTTCATTTTAAGGTCATCGCTGCATTATGTGACTCATAAATAAAATGAGCAATAAATCATCCAGATTGCATTTTCATTTTCCTCTTCAAGACTGCTCATTTTGTGCCAGGGCTGAAAAGTAAACTGCTTTTTCGTTTTAAAGCCCGCCCCCTGCAAAAAGTGTTCCAACATTCAATTTGGATTCGCAATCCCAAGCGGCGCAGGACAGTGACGTCAGCGGCCTCTGTTCTTCTTCAGCCCCGGTCTGACCGACCGTGCTACGCATCTAACACGTTAGGGGGCGGCAGTGTGCATGTTCACCGCTGGAGCAAGAAGAGAGACCAGAGCAGAGTGTGAAGGCTGTGTTGTTGTTAGCATAGACTGTGGTACATGTTGTCAGAAACAGCGGGGAAATCACCACCATGTCCAGTTCTGTACTGCGGTGAGGACAGCCATGGTTCACGTTTGCTTGGTCAAATCAGCCGCACATTTTTTTTCCAGTGCGCAAATGCTCTAACATTTATGGTGATCGTAACGAAGCCGCTCTGAAGAGCTGCTGGTAGTGAGTGATGGGTCCACTGCAGTCTCACAGTCAGAACCGTGAAACACACACGGTACTTTACAGTCAGTACTCCCGGTAATAAACTGAAGGTATCAGCTGGACTGTACGTCGACGTCGCCCCCATATTGGATGTGGCAGCTCAGCCCAGTGAACTGATACAAGCCAATGGAGTGAACTTTATCAAGCTAACAAAGTGCTATAATGTCTGTCATTTACACATTCACACACGTACGGATACATTCAAGAAACAGAGAGGAACCAAAAACAACGTGTGTAACGTTCTCTGATTATTATAAACGTTAACTACTCCTCTTATGTTCAGTATACAGGTCGGCACAAAATCACAGGATGTGTTTTATAATGTTTTTATGAGTGTTTACAGCTGCTAATGTATTAACGTTGTTACTGATGATACATGACAGTTCTGTGTGTATAATAACCTCCTGACATGTAAACGTGACGTCTGTGGGAATAAAAGCACCAACGTCGTTTTTATAAATACAGTGATTTTTGATAATCTTACTAATAATAACAATCATGGAGACTCAAACTCTGCATGTTTCTTTTCTTTTAGCAGTGAAGAGATGTACTCCATGACAGAACATTATAACAAATGATAATGTATACAATAACATTTAATGGTTAAAACAAAAAAGGTCAAGAGTAAAGTTGCAATAGGCTACTATTATAAATATGCACCATATATAGTTACTATGATTATCAATAAAGTATAGTATAGTATAGTATAGTGTAGTATTTCTGATTTCTTATCATCCTATATCATGAAGTCAGTTGTTCATATTTAAAGTTGAATTAAATGGTTGACAGTATTGTGGACAGACGTCACATTTACATGTCAGGATCCGGTGATTATAGCCACAGATTAAATATTTAACTGTCATGTATCATCACAGTAACAACGTTAATACATTAGCAGCTGTAAACACTCATAAAAACATTATAAAACACATCCTGTGATTTTGTGCCGACCTGTATACTGAACATAAGAGGAGTTGTTAACGTTTATAATAATCAGAGAACGTTACACACGTTGTTTTTGTTTCCTCTCTGTTTCCTGAATGTGTCCGTACGTGTGTGAATGTGTAAATGACAGACATTAACTTATAGCACTTTGTAGAAGGAGCTTTATAAAGTTCACTCCATTGGCTTGTATCAGTTCACGGGGCTGAGCTGCCACATCCAATATGGGGGCGACGTCGACGTACAGTCCAGCTGATACCTTCAGTTTATTACCGGGAGTACTGACTGTAAAGTACCGTGTGTTTCACGGTTCTGACTGTGAGACTGCAGCGGACCCATCATTCACTGCCAGCAGCTCTTCAGAGCGGCTTCGTTACGATCACCGTAAATGTTACAGCATTTGCACACTGGAAAAAAAATGTGCGGCTGATTTGACCAAGCAAACGCGAACCATGGCTGTCCTGACCGCAGTACAGAACTGGACATGGTGGTGATTTCCCCGCTGTTTCTGACAACATGTACCACAGTCTATGCTAACAACAACACAGCCTTCACACTCTGCTCTGGTCTCTCTTCTTGCTCCAGCGGTGAACATGCACACTGCCGCCCCCTAACGTGTTAGATGCGTAGCACGGTCGGTCAGACTGGGTCTGAAGAAGAACAGAGGCCGCTGACGTCACTGTCCTGCGCCGCTTGGGATTGTGAATCCAAATTGAATTTTGGAACACTTTTTGCGGGGGGGCGGGCTTTAAAACGAAAAAGCAGTTTACTTTTCAGCCCTGGCACAAAATGAGCAGTCTTGAAGAGGAAAATGAAAATGCAATCTGGATGATTTATTGCTCATTTTATTTATGAGTCACATAATGCAGCGATGACCTTAAAATGAAAAAGCATTTCTGCTAATGCATTTTAATTTTCAAATTTGACATTTCAAATTGAATTTTGGCAACTATTTGCTGGGGCATCTTTTGAAAATTAAATCTCGAATGTAATTTTCTTCATCATTTTAATTTAGTTACAAAGTGAGCAGTCTTGAAGAAGAAAATGAAAATGCAATCTGGATGATTTATTACTCATTTTATTTTTGAGTCACATAATGCAGCTCTGACCTTAAAATGAAAAAGCATTTCTGCTAATGCATTTTAATTTTCAAATTTGACATTTTAAATTGAATTTTGGCAACTATTTGCTGGGGCATATTTTGAAAATTAAATCTTAAATGTAATTTTCTTCATCATTTTAATTGTGTAACAAAATGAGCAGTCTTGAAGAAGAAAATGAAAAAGCCATTTAGATAATTTATTACTCTTTTTATTTTTGAGTCACATAATGCAGCTATATTCTGAAAATGAAAAAGCATTTCTGTTAATGCATTTTAATTTGAATTATGGAACAGATTCGCTTCCATAACTTACCATGTCTTTGTCGCTTTGATTTATTATGTTGTTATAGTTACTGTCTCTGGCAACTTGTAGAGAAAAAAAATCTGTTCGATGGTTAACCCTCCCAACTGAGACTTGGAAAACAGCACCCCTCCTCACGAGTGAAAGCCAGGCAAGGTCTCCTATCTACTGATGTCGATTATGTGATGTCATTTAGAGCAAAAACATACCTTTCTCCCTTTCCACGATGCATGGTGGGTCAGGATCTTAATCACAACACATTATAACAACGTTGGTACAGTGTGAGAAAAACAAAGCGGCTGTAGTTTAGTGTAGAGTGGGTTTTTCCAGTAATCTGAAGGCCGCTGGTTCTAATTCCCAGCTCCCCCTGGCTGCATGTCGATGCATCAGTGCATGCGTGTGTGTGAATGGGCGAATGTGACAAGTGTTGTAAAGCGGAACTAGAAAAGCTCTACAGAAATACAAGACCATTACCAAAGGCGCGGAAAGGTGAGCCTTGTTGTGGTGATATTGTGGAATGTGTGAAAAGATGTGTATAGATAGAGAGAGGAGCTCAGTGCATCATGTGTCTTAACCTATGACATTATTGATAAGATGAGATCTAACAAGGCTAGTACAGAGACAAGCCCTTCATCAGATGAAATGCTATGATGCACTCTAACCCTGATTGGAAATTCTCATATAAACTGTTTTTCTGTAGAAAGTCATGTAACTGATGGGCAGCTGTTTTCTCAAGAGACACATTGATGGTTTGGCTAAGAATTTATTGTAGTTAGCTGGTGAGGTCCAATGGGAGAAAAGCAGTCTAAATACATATTTGGTTTTACAGATGTTTCTTTTTCTTTCTGTGTCAATCAATCAATCAATCAATCAATCTTTGATAACGCCAATTCACAATGAAAGTCAATTCATTACACTTTACAAAATGGGCAGGTTTAGACTCATTGATTAATTTATGTACAGAGACCAGACAGTTTCCTCTTTAGCAAACACTCCGCTACAGTGGCGAGGAAAAAAATGCCTTTTAACAGGCATAAACCTCAGAGCAGAACTGGACTCATGGGTGGGATGGGAGAGAGGGAGAGAGCGCATCCTGGGGTAAAAGGGTTCTATGAGGTCTTTAAGATATGCCCATGCCTGATCAGTAAACGTGCAGCAGCATTCTAGATCAGCTGGAGAGTCTTTAGAGACTTACTATGGCAGCTTGATGAAAGGGAATTACAATAATCCAGCCTTGCGGTAATAAAAGCGTGGACTAATTCCTCTGCATCTTTTTGTGACAGGATGTTCCCAATTTTTGCAATGTTCCAGAGGTAGAAAAAAACAGTCCTTGAAAAGTGTTTCATGTGGAGTTAAAGGACAAATCCTGATCAAAGATAACTCCCAGATTCCTTAGTGTGTTGTCAGAGCCCAGAGTAATGCTGTCCAGAGTAGCTCTTTCATTAGATTATGTGTCTCTAAGATGTTTTGGACCCAGCACAATAACTTTGTCAGAGTTTAGTATCAGAAAATTGCAGGTCATCCAGATTTTTATGTCCTTTAGACATGCCTGAAGTTTAGTTTTCTGCCTGATTAGTGTCACCTGGCTTAATGAATAAGTTTGTTTATCATTTGCATAACAATGACAATTAATGGACTGTTTTCAAATGATATTCCCTCAAGAGACTATATATATATATATATATACAGTAAAAAGTATTGGTTTGAGCACAAAACCTTGTGGAATCCTTTGGTATGCAATGAGGATTCATTGTTAACTCGTACAAAATGAGATTGGTCTGATTGGTCTTTGTAGTAGGATGTGGTGTCAAGTGTAGCACTAAGATCAGAGTAGTAGTAGCACAGACAAAAGACCTTTGTCAGATGCACTTAAGAGATCATTTGTGAGTATAACTAATAGTGTTTCAGTGCTATGATGCACTCTCAAATCTGAATGCATATTCTGATACAAACTATTGTGATGTAGAACAGTGGTTCCCAACCTTTTTTCCTTGAAGCCCCCCTTGCCTGTGTCCAAGACAAGCCAGGCCCCCTCAACCCGCATACACTAAAATAATGAAGTGATTAATTACAAACTTTTATTTGCAAAAATAAACAATACATTCTCCTAGTTTTACAATGTATATAGAATAGGCCTACCTCATAGGGGTGTTGGTAATAAATAGCTTAATGAATTTAAATGTGGACCAAGAAATATGTTTCAATTTGGATTATAGAGAGTTTTGATTGGGTGTGTTACTGGAATTTTATGCAGTCCAGGGTATAATTGGCCATTTTGACTATTTTGGATTTTACCATTATATTTCACCTTAAAAACTATTTATCTTGCCTTGTTTGGTGTCATTATTTTCAGCACAACCTCACATGTGTGACTGTAAAATTATTTTTTCATTTAGACACACATCTCTCAACTCTCTCACCGTCACTGTCGGTCCCTCCCACAACTTCCCCCTTTCCCCCAGCAACCAAATCACGTGTCTTGTCATGTAATTTTGTGATTGGCTGGTGTGGTGCCTTTTTCCACCAATAGGAACGTATTTTTTCGCTCACAAACTTTTTTCTGAAGGTATGAAGACAGCTCCTTGAGCCAAAAGGATACCCCAGGGGGCTCCTCACTTTTCCAATGAATGGCAATACACTTGTTAGCAGCAATTAGGGCCAGTTTAACAAAGCGTGTATTACCCCTCAGATTGTTGGGTAAGACTGAGTAGTCCCCCAGCAGTGTGAGCCTCGGGTTGGTTGGGATCTCACTCCCCACAACTTTTTTAATGATGTTCAGAAGTGCTTCAGACACTTACATGTCCAAAACATGTGCATAAGAGATCCTGTTTCAACCTTACACCTAGGGCATTGTTCTGAGTATGTCCCACTAATTTTATGGAGGCGTTCAGGTGTGTAGCAAGTTCTGTGTATGAATTTAAACTGCAATAGTCTGTGTCAACTGTTGTAAGAGAATGATTGAGAGTTAGCACAAATCGACTTCCACTCAGAGTCCTCAAAATCCTCACCAATGTCCACTTCCCATTTAACCCTTGCCCTGAGAGCTTTACTTTCCATTACTTTACTTGGACATTAGTCTCCCATAAGCAAAAGACAGAAAACCTTTAGGATACTGTTTTTTTGTATGTCTATTTGGTGGTCCTCCAAAGGGGCAAGTTTACTCCCTTGCTGCACTCTAATATAGTCTCTGACTTGCAGGAACTTAAAAAGTGATTTGAGGGAAACCCAAATGAGGATCTCAGTTGTTCAAAGGACCTCATGTTATCTTTCTCAAATAGGTGTCCAAATGTACATACTCCTCTGTTATACCAGTTCTTCATAATTCCATCTATCAACGGCGTGGGTAGAGCAGGATTGAAATGGAATGGAGTAGATCTATATAGTTTCCGGGAGCTTTTAAACTAGATATCATGCCAAATTTTGTATATGTAATTTTGTATGTTTTATCAATGGATTTTTTACATTTTCCAGCATGTCGTAAGAGGAGATAAATGGAATAGGGCAGGGTGTGCCCTTTTGGCAATTGCGAGGGGCTCGACCCCCAAAATGAAGAGCAGAGGGGACCCTGATGTGTGCCACGTGACAAGGGAAAGAGAGATGATATATTAGCATTTGTTTGGATCATTGCTGATGGATTATGGTAGAGTATCTGAATACTCTATCGTATTAATCGTATTAAATTTGGACCAAAGTTAATTTTTTCCAACACTGCGAAAAGGAAGGGCCACTCGAGGCAATCAAATGCCTTTTCAGCGTCTAATGAAAGCGCTATTACAGGGGTGTTGATGTCTTAAGCACAATGAATTGTATTTAGGAGTCTGCGTATGTTGTCACAGGAGAAGCCATTTTTTATTAAACCAGTCTGATCCTTATTTATAAGGCTAGGTATTACATTCTCCAATCTAGTGGCTATGACCTTGGTAAATATCTTGTACTGTGATGATAAAAGGGAAATGGGCTTATAGGATCCGCACAATTTCGGTCCTTGCTTGGCTTCAGTAGGACTATAACCAAGGCCTGTTCTAATGTTTTGGGTAACTGGCCAATCTCGATTGTATGTCTTATCATATCCATCAGCGGTGTAATAAGATCAGATGCAAAAGTTTTTATAAAAATCCATAGGGAAGCCGTCCAGCCCCAGTGATTTCCCACCCGAAAGCTTTCCTATTATATTCAGAAGTTCCTGTTCAGTAATCTCCGACTCCAAATGGTACCGTGTCTCCCCAGTAACCCCCAGCACAGTAATCCGCCCCAGAAAAGTGTCGATTTTACATCTATTTACAACCTGAGAGGAGTAAAGCTCTATATAGAAGTCCCTAAAAGCCTCATTGACTAGTTTGGGGTTATGGATTATAGTGGCACCTGCCTTGTTCTGAATTGAAAGGATACATCTTGAGCTATTCTCTTTTCGTAATATTGTCTTTTAGTTCTGGCCATAGTGTTTTCAACCGATCAAGTTGTTAGCGTGTCATATTCAGTCCTTTTGTTATTTAACGCATTGAATGTCTCCTCATTACGTGTTTGAAAATGTTCTCTCTCAAGAGTCTGTATTTCTGATTCAAGTGTCTTGGTTTGTAACAGGTGTTGCTCTTTTTCCATGATGAATGACTTATAGTCATACCTCTCAGGTAATCCTTTAAGGATTCCCACACTATGGATGATTAGGCAGTCCCCTTATTAGTGCTAAGAAAGCTGCCAATATCAACCTTGATACGTTTAACATAGTCTGTGTCATTAAGCAGGTGTGTGGGGAATCGCCATAGTCTTACATTTTTTGAGGTGTTCTCATGAGCTATGTGGAGCATGAGAGGAGCGTGGTCTGAGTGGGTCATAGCTAGATATTCAAATGAGATTACAAGGTGGATTTTTTTCAATAAGAGTAAGAAAAGCATCGATTCTGGTGAGCATGTGAATAGAATGAGTACTCCAGAGTGTTTTATGTGTTTCCCTCCAAGCGTCTACCAGTTTAAAGTCAGTCAGTTCTCTTTTAAATGTCTTGGCTGCTGAACAGCCTTTTTTTGATAACAATTCACTGGTGAAACATCCATCATGTTTCAAAGCACAGAATACATACCCAGCATGCAGTTCTTAAATAGACAGCAGCACTGCAAGCAAGTCATCACAGAGTGGCTACATGATCCTGAATTCCTGTTGGTACTCCAGTAAGTGACACCTGCACTTCACTTCATGAAGGGTTAGGGTTATCAACTATGTTCTCACTGTCAAGCAATGCTAGGTGAACTTGTTAAAAAGTAATCCATTAGACTACTCAAATTACTTTTTTTGTTGTAATGAGTAATATAATGTTATAATGTTAGTTATTCAATTCAAGTAATCTGGTATTTAGTTAGTTTTTCACAAAAGTAATTCATTACTGGAAAAAGTTGCAGTCTTTTCCTTTCCCTTTGTCTTGACCAAAACAAAATAAAATCCCTGAAGCATTGCACTGTTTCTGTTTCTGTCCTGCTGCTGCACGGCATTTGGCTGCGTGCCAGCGGCAGGTAAACCTACAGTTGTGTACAGCCAGTTCAATGCAGAAAGATGGCATAGAGGACAGCATTGACTTATTTTCCCCATTATTTTACATCTTTTGGGCGAAAAGGACAAGAATAACATCACAGTGAAATGCAAGTGTAATCGTTAATATGTAGGTATGTGTTTTGGTTTTTTTTAAAAAAAAGCCCATTCACTTTACTTACTTTTAAAAGTAATGTCACCTAACACTGCTGTCAAGCAAAAAGTATGCTTTTCCGTGAACGTTGTCATCAGTCATGATGTCTCGAAAGGAGGAGCACACACAGGATCAGCAGGGCTTCATCACCATCCTGAAGGACTCTAGTAGTTATGTTCTTCTGACAAAATGTTGGAAGCTATAAAGCATATCATACACGAACATAAAAATTGCTTTTAAAGTACTTTTTCATGAAGGGGTTGAAGGAACCTTGCTTCTCTTTGTGACCAGCAGTGCCTGTTAGCTGTGCTAAAATCACAGTTAAGTACAGCCATAGCTTATTGTTTGTATATTGACCTTTGTTGCAGAGAAAACTAAATGCTGAAAACACAATTCTTCAATGGGTGATAAAAGAGAATAAATTCTTGTACTGCTGTTCGTACCATCAAGATTCCACATCCGTGGTGGTAGTTCTCCTCACTTGAATAAGTTTAGATCCTAGCGATTGCAGTGTCTTCCCAACCATAGACATACTATATACATCGATTCTGCATTGACTCGCTGGATGGTATGATGACGTTGCTGCCATATTAGAGGTGGCAGGTCTGCAAATACAAGTAGATTTGAAAACTGTAGGTTTTCTGAATAAAAAGCACTAAAGTTTACATTTAACTTATTTTGATGAATCGCTTTTATTTTCAATTATTTATATATATTTAAGCACTAATAATGACAATCACTGAGACAAAAAAATTAAAGTCTACAACTCAAAATAAGACACTGCAACTGGCAGTGAGCCTGCTTTCTTTTCTTTCAGTGAAAAGATATACTCCATGACAGAAAGATGTACATTTTTTTATTTATATTTTTCACATTTTATTGTATCCTATACAATAACATTTAATTGTAAAGAAAGTTACCTATAACTGCAAGTCAGCTGTCCTGAGGGAAATTTAGTGGACATAAAGGCTGCCGCATAAAAAATACATACACTTGGTGTAGTAAAAGACATAAGTGTGACATAAATTTGTGATGTAAATGTCCTTCCCCTGTGGAACGTTGTGTATACACATTGACCCAACATAAAAACATGAAAACAATGAAAGTACAATTTTTAAGCACATGCCATGCCTTTGATCAGGCAGTTTTTGAAAAATCTTAAGGCATCCATTGCCCACCAGAAAAAAAACTTATAAACAAAATCTCATATTATAAACAAATGTTTTGATAGTAGGACTAACAACTGATTTTTTGATCTTTCATGTCTTTTTTGAGAACAACCCAAAAACCTCATAGTGCTTGTGGAAAAAGTATGTGAACCCTTGAGTTAATGACCTCAAAAAAACTAATCGGAGTCAGGTTTTAGCACACCTGGAGTCTCATTAAGATAAGTTTGGAAGTGTGGACTACAGCTACTTTGACTGATAAAAACCCCTCAAAATTTTTGAGTTTGCTCTGCACAAGAACACGCTTATGTGAGCAATGCCTCGCCAAAAAGAGCTATCAGAGATTGCACAATCAAGAATTGTTGATTTACATAAAGCTGGCAAGGGTTACAAAGTTATTTCGAATACTTTAGAAATTCACCAGTCTACAGTTAGGCAAATAATCTACAAATGGAGACACTTTGGGACTGTTGCTATTCTACCAAGAAGCGGGCGCCCAGTCAAAATGACACCAAGAGCACATTGAAGACTCATCAATGAGGTAAAGAAACAACCCCGAATGACAGCCAAAGATTTGAAGGCATCATTGGAACTGGCTAACATCTCTGTTCATGAGTCTACAATACGTAAAACATTGAACAAGCAGGGTATCTACGGCAGGACACCACGAAGGAAGCCACTGCTTACTAAAAAGAACATTGCTGCACACCTAAATTTTGCAAAAGAGCACATTGACACTCCACAGCGGTATTGGCACAATGTTTTGTGGGCTGATGAAACTAAGATTGAACTATTTGGAAAAAACACACATCACTACATCCGGCATAGAAAGGGCACGGCATATCATCATGAAAACATCATCCCAACCGTAAAGTATGGTGGAGGAAACATCATGATTTGGGCCTGCTGTGCTGCATCAGGGCCTGGTCAGCTTGGAATCATTGAGGGGAAGATGAATTGCCAAGTGTATCAGACAATTCTTCAGGACAATGTGAGAATTACTGTACGTCAGCTGAAACTGTGTAGAAGGTGCGTAATGCAATAGGACAACGACCCAAAGCACCAGAGCAAGTCCACAACAGAGTGGCTTCAGAAGTGGCCAAGTCAGTTCCCAGACCTCAACCCAACAGAGATGCTATGGATTGACTTGAAGAGGGTCATACACATGAGACGTCCAAAGAATTAGACAGAGCTAAAGCAATTCTGCCTGGAAGAATGGGCTAAAATTCCTCCTTAACGATGTGCAGGTCTGATCCACAGCTACAGGAAGCACCTGGTTTAGGTTATTGCTGCCGGGGGGCGGGGGGGTTGACCAGTCATTAATTCTAAGGGTTCACTTACTTTTTCCTCTGCCATTTTGAATGTTGAATGAGTGTGTTCAATAAAGACATGAAAGATCAGAATTATTTTGTGTTATTATTTTAGACACACATTTTAGACACATTGGCCCTCATTTATCAAACGAACGTACGGCAGAAAACCGTGCGTACGACCATTTCCACGCAAACTTCGGCATTTATCAATTTGGACGTGAGCGGAAGCTACGATCAGATCTCACGTCAGGTCTGAGATCGTGTACGCAAATTTGAGTCTGTGGATTTCCGGTGCAGCAGAGCAAAATCTGGCTGAGACTGAAAATGATTATTAAACAAATCTCAGCTGTCATTAAGCATAAGCAGTCACATATTTAGAACAGATCAAAACGGATTATTTTTTACATTTATACAGATACCACTTTTTTGTAAAATAAAATTAAGTAAATAGCCTAACATGACAACTAATTAACGGAATACCTAATAACCCCGCTGGCAAACCTGCTACAGAGCAGGAATGCAGATTCAATAGTGCGCACACATGCACATGGGTCACAGTGGAGCTGCTTCGGGTTGCTGAAGGGCAGGTAGCTCTGTCTCGGACCAGCAGGGGGAACTCGTCTGTATACCCCAGAGAAAGTGTGCCATATTATTTTGGCCTGTTCAGTTTTGCACAACATTGCATTAGTGAACGGAGTGCCTTTGATTGATAAATGAGGGCCATTATGTTTGTCAATACCCTTGACTTAGATAAAGATCAGATCACATTTAATGACAAATTTATTCAGAAAACAATGAAATTCCAAAAGGTTCACATACTTTTCCTTGCCACTGTGTGTATGTGTATGTGTATATATATATGTGTGTATATATGTATATATATATATATATATATATATATATATCTATATATGTATATATATATATATATATATATATATATGTATATATATATATATCTATATATGTATATATGTATATATATATATATCTATATATGTATATATATATATATATCTATATATATATATATATATATATATATATACATATCACATATATATATATATATATATATATACACATACACACAGTGGCAAGGAAAAGTATGTGAACCTTTTGGAATTTCATTGTTTTCTGAATAAATTTGTCATTAAATGTGATCTGAATCACATTTAATGACAATTAAATGGACCAATGCTTGGTCCAGGGCTCAGCTCATTCCTGCCTGTTCCACATTCAGCAGTCTCCTCTTTGTTTTGACTCACAATACAAAGAACGACTCCACTACACACTAAACACACTACACCAAACACTATATAGCATACTAACTATACACTCCAAACACGCTAAATGTCACAAATCTCTCAACTCTCGAAATTCGCTATCTCTGTTGCTGTCTCCAACATGTCACTGCTGCTGTCACTCATCCGCCGATGTCTCTCCCACAACTTCCTGTTCCTCAGCAACCAAACTTGCTGCTTGGACACTTTGGTGACAAAAGCCCGTTTTTACCGTTTCTTCCTGCACCAGACACAAAGCGAACGTGATGGCAATGTTCGCGAAAAAGCGTGGCGGACATTATTTACCCTAAGTCCGGTTTTGAATGTGCCGGTGCGTCCGGTCCGTCGACTCGGGAGGTGGGCTGGTGGGCTAGCAGCTAGCAGCTAGCTACACACTAACATCCACAGATTTCGATTCCACTTTGTTGTCCGCGCGTTTCCGGATCTCCTCAGACCTGAACAGACTTGGTCCGGACTAGTTTAGTCTCATGATTCCACAACAGTCAGTTTAGATGCACAGAACAGAACGGGACCGAACCGCAGGCAAAATCCCGGTCCAGCTCGCGTCGCTGCAGGTATAAATACGCTTGTTTCTTAAGGTATGCCGTGGGCTTGAGCTCTGCAGTGATTGGCTCTGGTGCGCACCTGGCTACGGTGTGTAGTGATTGGCTCTGGTGCGCATGTGACTGTGGTGGCTCTGGTAGACAATGCTTGCGGAATTTGTAAAGCATTTATTAAATAATTTATTAACGTCAGTCTGATCCTGATCCGCAGAGATATTTGAGTAACAGACACATACACACACAGACAGACAGAGATTCCTTGCTTTTATAGAGAGATAAAAAGGAAAAAAAAAATAATTTCGTCGTTGCTTAAGTTTCAAAATAAAGGTACTCTCAAGATAACGGCACGTCACTTGAAGGAAAACTGTACAAGTGGTTCAATCTACAGAGATTACAAAGTCTCGGAGCCAAAAAAATCTGCAAACTATGGAAATTAAATGTTGCAAAATAAAAGAGTTACGCGGCATTAAAACATAGTAAAGAAGCAAGGAAAAGAAAAACAAGTGAGAGCGAAAAAAACAAGAACAAGAGAGAGAAGGGACACAATGTATCCCTCTTTTAAGGCTCAGGAGAGGGCGGATCTGAGGAGCGGCTTGGTCACGTCACTCCCTCCGGCAATGTCACTGATCGAATCACAGACTTATTACATATTGCCGAATTAAACTATCCTTCTAAAAGTTTTAAGATCGCGATTGACTATTCACCGAAATCCACCATGGGTTTTTACATAAAACATTTGGTTACATGAATAAAAGGAAATAAACGAAATTGCTTAATAGGCAAAAAGGAATTATCAGTTATAATACATGCAACACATGGATACATAACCTACAGATACACAAGATTGTGGATTACATTACTTAAGAAAGTCCTCTGGGAACTATACCAAAACTTACCAAAAGGTTGCACTGTGGTTCCACCAAACATTCAGACATTAAAATCAGAAACTCATAACTTGGGTTAGGATTACATCAGGAAGATAAGAAACATATCAAAGTGTAGGTCTGGTCCTGCTGTCGAAAAATATATTATTAAGGAAAAGGTGAGTTCCCAGTTTGATATCTTTCTTGGATTAGGAAAGAAATCAGGGCTCTTTCCACTTCTGTTAGTATAGAAATGTTTATGGCTCTCTTTTACGACCCTTGATGTGATTACCCAGGGTCATGTGGCTGGAAAGCCTGATGTCGGGGTTATATTGACACATGGCTTTTGTCCGCCTAACAGGAAATGGGGGGGAAGCAAATATTCAGTCCAACAGACAGGCTTTTGTTTGTACGCCACAGTTTATAATAGGCTATCTGGTCATGGTGTTGATGGGTGAGAGAAGGGGGGAAAGGAAGCAGCCCCTCGTGATGAAGACAAAGGGTGCAGGGGGGTTTTTGAAACACAGACCCACAGTCAAGCCTCCAGCATGGGACAGGTTCCTACAGGTCTGTCACGGTGAAGAAAGAGCTGAGCCGAAAGGCGAAGCTCTCGATTTACCGGTCAATCTATGTTCCTACCCTAACCTATGGTCATGAACTGAGTCGGCCCAAATGAGTTTCCTCTGCAGGGTGGCGGGCTCTCCCTTAGAGATAGAGTGAGGAGCTCGGAATAGAGCCGCTGCTCCTTTACATCGAGAGGAGCCAGCTGAGGTGGCTCGGGCATCTGTATTGGATGCCCCCTGGAAGCCTTCCTCAGGAGGTGTTCCTGGCATGCCCCACCGGGAGGAGACCCCAAGAAAGACGCAGGACACAATGGAGTGACATTGTCACTCGGCTGGCCTGGGAATGCCTTGGGATCCTCCCGGAAGAGCTGGAGGAAGTGTCTGGGGAGAGGTAAGTCTGGGTGTCCCTGCTCAGACAGCTGCCCCCGCGACCTGGCCCCGGATAAGCGGAAGAAGATAGATGGATGGATGGATGGATGGATGGATGGATGGATTTATATAGATTAGTTTGAAGTTCATTCAAGTGGACAATAGTATTGTCTACAGCAAGTTGTACATCTTTTTTTTTTGTTAACAATTTTTTATTCATTATTAACGTCTAAGAGTCAACCCCCCAACCCCCCACCCCAAATCAAATACATTCACACACTCTCACACTCAAGTCCAGATCCCTGCATGTCCACAAGGCCCTCCACACATACTCTTATTTCATCCAAGCTCCCAATCCCCAGCCCAAAGTCCTCCACAGCCATAATCACATATTGGCACCTAATTGACCAAAGA
The DNA here is from genome assembly GCA_963678695.2 of Diplodus puntazzo. Taxonomy (NCBI): domain Eukaryota; kingdom Metazoa; phylum Chordata; class Actinopteri; order Spariformes; family Sparidae; genus Diplodus; species Diplodus puntazzo. Next base: position 32,888,154 of record OZ023163.1, read on the forward strand.
CAAAACAAAATAACACAAAACAAAACCAAACATAACTCAAAAGAAAATCCTTCCCTCCCTGGTGAGTGATCTGCATCCCCCCCACCCATTAACCCACGCTTTCATAGGCAAGATTCTTAACAACTATAATAGCTTGTTACCAAGATTTTAGTGTTTTATCCTTTGCCCCATGAGACCGTGCAACAGAAAGCTCTAGTTGTAGAATATCTATCAGGAGGTGCCACCAATGATCTAATGATAGAGCGTGTGGTGGTTTCCACCGTACTACCAACATTTTCTTAGCAGCTGTTAAGCCAGAAATCCAAACTCTTTTTTCATGTGTTGACATAGGAAACTGAGAATTATCATTCAGCAAACAAAGTACAGGACAGCATGGAACCTCCTTAATAAGAATTTTAGATAAGGATTTAGTGACTTGTAACCAAAACAACTGTACCAGGGCATTCCCAAAACATATGTGTAAAGGTGCCTAAGCCTAAGCAGGGATGATTCCAACTTCATTGTATGTCTAAGTTTAGGAGTAAAATATGCTCTGTGGACAATTTTTAGATGTATGGTTTGATGATTAGGGTTTTTTGAGGCCCGAGTGATATTATTCCATACTGTTTCCTATGATATTTCAGAGTTTATCAGAGCATACATTTTCTGCCAAAATACTTGAGTTGCCATTGGTTTATAAGATGCCTGCAAAATTTGGGCATACAATGCTGATACAGTTCCCCTGGTGTTGGTAGTATTGTACAGTTGTTTCGCCAGGTCATGTTTAGGCAGCTTTGAGTTCCATGGAACTCCATAAGTCTTCATGGCAGCACGGAGCTGAAAATATAGAAAGCGAGAAAATCGACGTAAGTTATACTGTTCCTTCAAATCTTCGAATGTGCGGAGACCATTAGAATTTAATAATTGTCCAAGTATATGGATCCCATTGTTTGACCATATAGGGTAGGCTGCTGGTCGACCACCTATCAATAAATTATGATTGTAAAATATTGGAGTGTGAAAATGCCATTTATTATTTGTATTGGTGTACTCAGTCACCAGTCTCCAAGTTACCAGAACATTTTCAATAATGGGACCAAAAAGTGTTGTGGCTTGTTTGATAGGAATATCTGTTAAGATGAGATCCTGTAATCTGCATGGATGTATTAGCTTTGCTTCCAAAGAGTGCCAAGATGTGGGATTTGATGGGTCTAACCATGATTTTATAGTACGGAATACAAATGACCAATGATAAATTTTAAAATCTGGAAGGCCCCAGCCTCCAGCTGATTTCTCTCTCTGCAGCACTGCAAATTTGATCCTTGTTTTTTTTTTTTTATTCCATATAAATTCACTAGTCAAACTCTTCAGTCTATCCCAAAATCCCCTTGGGGGGTTCAGAGGAAGCATGGAGCTCAGGAAGTTGATTAAAGGCAATACCATCATTTTTATGGTTGAGATCCTGCCATCGAATGATATTGGTTTTGCCATCCACTTGCCTAAGTTGGTTCTGATCTTATCTAAACATACAATGTAATTATTCTCAACAGTACTCTCCAAATTAGTAAAGATGTCAATTCCTAAATATTTGAATTGATTTACCATCGGCACCTTAAATTGAGATAGATCCTCTCCATTATCTTTTAGCGGTAAGTGTGCCGATTTTTGCCAGTTTATCTTATATCCAGAGAGATTGCTAAACTCCCTGAATAAATTAAAGATATGAGGAAGCGACTGTGATAATTCACTGATAAAGAGGAGTACATCATCTGCGTAAAGAGATATATTATGAATAGTGGACTTTATCGTAATAGGAATGATATTAGTCGACTGGTGTACTTTTTGGGCTAAGGGCTCCAGTGCTAACACAAATAATAAAGGGGACAATGGACATCCTTGATGTGAGCCTCTATGGTTTGAAAAATGTGAGGAGCATACATTACCTGACAAAACAATTGCTCCTGGATTCGCACACAGAACTTTAATATAGCCAATGAATAATTCTCCTAGTCCTATTTGCTCTAATAAGGCCCAGAGATAGTCCCATTCAAGCCTGTCGAATGTCTTCTCGGCATCATGAGTTAGGATTCCATATGAGGTCAAAAGGTCAGAACAGTCTGGGGTAAAATGTAAAATATGTAACAGGCCTTTCACAAACCCAGTTTGATCACAATGAATTAGTTTTCCTAAGTAATTATTAAGACGGTATGCCAGTACTTTAGCATATATCTTCATATCTGCATTGATTAATGATACTGGCCATTAACTGGTACACAATATTGGGTCTTTATGTTTTTTGAGCAGAAGTGATATTAGGGCTGTGTTTGTTTGTTTTAAAAAAGAACGTTTTGCAATTGATGTAGTTATCATTTTCAGAAGCATAGGGCCCAGTTCAGGCCAAAACTTGATATACACTTCAATGGGAATACCATCTGGTCCCGGAGACTTCATCTCCTGAAATTCATCTCCTGTATTGTGTCCCATAATTCTTTTAAAGATATACTATCTCCTAAGTCCTCTGCTTCTGAACTAGGCAGTTTTCCCAAATTAAGGTCACTAAAAAATTGTCTGAACTCATCTGTGCTGAATGAGGTTTCAGAGATATAAAGATTTTTATAGAAATCTAAGAAAACTGTAGTAATTTCCTCTGGAGTAGTGCATATCTTGCCTTCTGCGGCTTGTATTGCAGAAATGCATGCTCGTCTCTCATTAGTGCGAAGGCGCATGGCTAACTCGTGACGGTCTACTGCCATTGAAATAATGATGTTCTCTGGACTTTTGGATAAGAAACTCTGCATCTTTTCTAAAAAGTGCATTAAGTTCATTTTTCACCCAACCGAGCTGACCTGCTCGTATAGCACAGAAGGAATTTTGTTGAGCTTTTTCCAATTTTGTCAAACACGTCTCTAACTCAGCAGTTTTTAGTCAGCCTGAGCGATTTAAAGCTGAAGCAAAAGATGTGACATTGTCTTTCATAAAACCTTTAATGGCTTCCCAAACAAACCTAAAGTCTTCCACTGAATCTCCATTGAGTGAAATAAATTCATATAGCTTCGATTTAAATTGAGCACAAAAATCATTATTTGAAAGTAACATATTAAATCTCCAACAAGGCGCTTTTTTCTTAATGGTTGGAAATATAAATTTAACATTAACTGCATGGTGATCAGATAGAGAAACCAAAATTATGTCAGATTGTTGTGTTACTGGAATTAATGTATTGGATACAAAAATATAATCTATTCTAGAATATGATTTATGTCTATTGGAAAAAAAGGTGTACTTTCTAGCTCCTGGATTGGGAAATCGCCACACATCCACCAGATTAAGGTCTGACATGCACTGTTGTAGTGCTTTTGAACAGGATAGCTGGGCACTTCCCACTCGAGGATTTGATTTATCTAACATGGGGTCTATTATAGTATTCATGTCTGCCCAAATGACTAAATAGTAATCTGATTAATTTTTTGTCATAATCAGCAGGTTGTACATCTTTCAAGTTGTAGGGTTGTCGAATAGATATGCAGAATAAGTTGATGCATCTGTTTAAAAAAGATAATACAGTACAACAATCTATTTGTAGTTTACAGTTTATGTTAGCTAATTGTATGTACAATGTAGAGTGCAAATAACCACTGTCTATATTAATATTACACGTTGTCTATCTGTAATCTTACTCTTTTCTATTTCCATGAATTGATTCTGATTGTGGAAAAGTCATGTACAAGTGTTGTGTTGTTGCCTTGAAGACACAAAGGCTGAATGAGTGGAAAGATTTTTAATGGATACCTAAGTTAAAAGTGGCAGATGAGCCCAGTGTGAAGGCTGCTTTTCCCCCTTAACAAAATGACAGGTGACTTGCAGTGGAAGATCCAGCAGGGAGTGTTAGCAATCAATAATTTAATCTTATATCCTACATCCATTAAGTTTCCTTTCTGTTGCCAGAAATAAATAATCTCTCTCACTGTAATGGGAAATGGACTGAAGTTGATTTTATCTTTTTTGGTGGGCATCAGAGGAATGAGGTGGAAAAATTACATCTCACAAATGACAATTTTTGATTCGGACAAGCTAGGCTAGCAATAAAAAAAGATACTGAAAATGGTTTAGAATAGAATTTACATTCTTTGTTTGTTGCTCATGGTGAAGTCCATGAGGATTTCAGATTATTTTCCCTAACAAAGAACTTCATGGAGCTAGAACAGTCTCAATATTATTCACAAATAAATGCAGAAGGATTTGTATCTGCAAAACTGGATCCGTATTTGTGCCAGAGTAATTTGTATCTGCAAAACTGGATCGGTATCTTTGCCTCTTATTTGCAACTTCTATATCATCATTAGTTCATCAACTTTGTATTTTTCAGTGGAAATATATTTGTGAATTTCCACCTATTTGTGTGGATACTTTTGACACTCTTCTGCCGTGCTGTTTTCACACAAAATCCACAAATGCAGGGCGCAGGTGACTCGTAAAATGTCACTTGACTCGTGTTTCGTAAAACACAATTCACAAATAAATGCAGAGTGATTCATATCTTTAAATCTAATCCGTATCTGAGACAAATGGATTTTTATCTGTAAATTTGAATCCGTGTCTCAGACAAAAGGATTTGAATCTGTAAATCTGAATCTGTGTCTCAGTCAAAAGGATTTGTATCTGTAAATTTGAATCCGTGTCTCAGACAAAAGGATTTGTATCTGTAAATTTGAATCTATATCTGTGCCATCTAACATCATTTGCATATCAATTTAGTATTTTTCAGTGGAAATATATTTGTGAATCTCCATCTTTTGCTGTGGATCTTTTTAAGACTGTTTTTCCGCGCTGTTTTGTGTCATACAATTCACAACTCGTGTGTGTCTTCCAGTAGATGGCGCTAATGCAACATTGATAGACGCTGTTATACTAAACAGAAGAAGAAGACCAAACCAAGTGCTGCCACTGTTTGCCTGCTTGATGAAGGGCAGCAGCATGGCTAGCTAACTAGCTGCTTCCATGCTGCTATCAGTGTTGTGCCTGAGCGCGTTCATATTTTGGGTGAACATGAACTGAACGTACGTATTTCTGCCTGATGAACGTTATTGTGAACGAGTTCATTCTGGCGTTTGTGAACGGCACGTTCTCTCAGTTTAACTTCGTTCAAGACAGTGCCAGATTTCCATCGAGCCTTCCAGGCAAAAATCGGCTAAAACACACCGTGAACAGGCCTTAATATGTAGCAGAAAAACACCCAATCTGGCTGTTGTGTATAAAAAGGACGCTGGGCGAGAGGTTTGTACACGCAACTCTCTTTACTTTCGATCAAAATGAAACTTAACTATTTCCGACAGCAACAGCTGCATACCAAACATGCAGTGAGGCATTACCAAACGCACACAAATTAATTCGTCCTGAACGGACAGAACACTGGCAACACCAGCCACCACAGAGTCGCACCGCCACATGCGTCATCAGTGTGCTGAGCATGGAGGCAAAAACAAATGAAGTCTTCACATCTGGTTTTTTTATTGTGATATATCTAAAAAGTTTTGGAGTGTTGTTGAATCTCATTTTTTTTATGCTGCTAACTCTGTCCATTCTTTACCCTTAAACATGTTATTTGCTGTTAACCCAGAAGATAATGCTCTTGAACACATGATGAACTTTGTTATATGCAAAATGTTTTATTCACAAACAAAAATTTGCAAAATCACTACCTAAATTTGCTCATTTTCTCCTGGAACTGAGCCCTTTCCTTGAATCTCTGATTTTGTTAAATAACAAAAAAAGTAATACCTTAACATTTAGCTTTTTCATTATGAAAAGTTTTCCCCTGAAGCCACTGTCTGAACTATCTATTTATTTATTATTTTATTTTTCCCTTTCTTGTTCTTCTTTTTTAATTTTTTTTTATTTATTTACTTATTTATTTTTAATTTGTACTCTATCCTGCACCGTAAACCTGAAACGGCACATTGAACTAAGTATGAAGGTAGATTTGTGTCTTTATTATTCAATCAAAAAAAAGGTTGCTTCAATCAAAATATATATTTTCAATAAAAAAAAACCTTCACTTCAATCAAAAAAAACCTTTTCAATCAAAGAAAAAAAGTGTATGAATGCAAAAATATTGTTGAGACTCAAAAAAATGCATTTGAACACATTTTTTCTTTGATTGAAAATGTTTTCTTTGATAGAAGTGAAGGTTTTTTGTTTGAAGCAACTTTTTTGATTGAAGTATGTTGTTTTGTGTTTGGGACATATTATGGGTAGGACATTTGTGTCTTAATTATTCAATCAAAAAAGAATTTGCTTCTAACAAAAAAAAATATTTTCAATCAAGAAAAATCACTTTAATAAAAAAAACAGTTTCAATCATAAAAAAAAAGTTTTTGAATGCAAATAATATTTGAGACTCAAAAAATTGCATTTGAACACTTTTTTATTGAAAATGTTTTCTTTGATTGAAGTAATCTTTTTTGTGTTTGGGCCATATTATGGGTAGGACATTTGTGTCTTAATTATTCAATCCCAAAAAAGTTGCTTCAATCAAAAAAAATATTTTCAATCAAAGAAAAAACTCAAATGCAAAAATAAAAATCATTTGAAGTGTTGTTGGTTTTTTTTGAAAATATTTTTTTTTTGAATGAAGTGATCAAACTTTAGAAGTCTTTTTTTTCTTTGATTGAATCATTTTGACACAAACATCCCGCAGTGGGCGGGTGCTTCGGAATGGTGGCCCCTCGAAAATTCGGAATGACGGACCTTTGGAAATTTTCGTAATAGTGGAACGTCAGAATGGCGATCCTTCGGAATGGGGGTCGCCCCCCGCCTGGGTTGATCCCTCGCCTAAAAAAAGACCAGGTAAAAGCTTTAAAACTAGCTCTGTCATTTGGGAGGGTGAGACAGAGTTTCCCTCATCATTATTACACTTGTCCAAACTGAATGAACGGGCAGTATGAAAAATAACTCCACTGTATCACCGCCGCCGCCATCATCGTGGCCGCAACAACATCAATAAATGTTGTTGGTCGTTTGCTCAGCATGTGTCGGTTCACAAAAGCAAACACAATGATTCTACAGGCAAGTTAAAGTTTGTTAGTTGGTTTGTTCCTGACCATTAAACGTACAGTTCGTAGTGAATGGTCTACTTTAGGCCAATAACGTGATACAAATAATAATAAAATGTTTTTAAAGAAGTCTTGTAATTCATTGTTTTATTGCTTAATTTTCATTGAATATAAGAAAGTAGGGATAAGTAGTTGACTTGTATAAAATAACATGACACCGTGGACTGGTTCTCCTCCTGTCCTCCCCAATTTTTTCAGTCACCAGCCGTCACTGTGCCATGCTTATGTATTGCAATTGCATATGAAATTTCCATCCATTTGAATTACATAGTTTCAATATAAACAAACTAATAAACTTTATGTGATGCATATAAGTCAGTCAAACAAAAATGAAACAAGTAAGAATGAAGTTTATGTAATAATACTAATAAACCCAATGTATTTCAAATAGTCAACAACCAGGTTTATATATTTATTATTAGTAAATCCAATTCGTTTGAAATTCATAACATCCAGAGTTATGTATAATCATCAATTAATCCAATATATTTAAAATGCTTAAAAAACAGCTTTATGTTATAAACCCAATTTACTTAAAATGCATCAAATGTATGTATTTTTATTAATAAATCCAATGTATTTATAACCAGATATTTCACATTTTATGATTTTGTTCCACCCAATACATAAAAAAAAAGACAGAATCAGACAATAATTTCTCACATTAAGAGGCAAGTTTAGGCATCACAAAACCTCAAGGCAACAACATCACTTCCATTCAATAACAGCACACACCCACATGAGCTGCTTAGACACACTTGAACCAGTGCTCATACACGTGTTGTACAAGTGCTGTGTGCTAAAAAATAAATAAAACAAAATAACAAATAAAAAAAAAATGCCCTCATTTGTTCGTGCACATTAAGGTTAAGAAAGTGTTTCATTTTCAGACAGTTACATTTTTGCCACAAAAAGTCTTTGGGGTAGCTTAAGTTCAGCACATAAACCAGTCCAAAAAGCATCACACATTCAAACGTGACACTCAGTAGGTTTTGCAGAATATCCATGCCTTCAAGTACAACACCAACATCTGCAGGCTTGTCTCTAGGACCAGCTACCTCCACCCGAAGGACATAGATGCCCCTTGTTGTCTGTGCAATCCCAGATTCAGCCTCTGCACTTTTGCTGTCCTAGAGGATAAACAAAAAGAACAATGAGCTTTTTAAGTCACACTTTCAGATATTTAGGATCATTCAAATCAATATATGTAAAAAAAAAATGAACATTTTTCAAAACCTCACACAAAGAACCCAGACATACCTGAAAACTGAACATCTATTCTGTCTAACCAACCAGTCCCTATGTCTAGCTGGACAGTTTTTATAAAATTATCTCAACTCAACTTAAAATTTTTGTTGTAGAATTTTTCACATTACTTTCATATTGCTGAAGCCATGTATTTAAAGTGATAGTTGAGGTTTTTACTCATGTTAAGAGTAATACATCTGTAAACCTTGACCTATCAACTCCTTCCCTGTTGTGAGAACAAGCAATTCACAGGGACTGTTCTTCAAAATGAATAAGGTGGATCTGCCCCAGCAACAACACTATTTTGAGCAGTGATGCTCTTTTCAGACCCCTTCCTTCCAAAAGTGTGGAACTACTTTCTTTCCTAGAAATGCCACTGTATCACCATGTTGTGCATCCTTAAACAAATGTTTTAGCTTTGAATCTCTACTCAAAATTACTGGTCCAGATCCACTTCATTCATTTTGGAGGAACACACTCCTGTTGAAGTGCTTGTTCTCATGTCAGGGAAGGAGCTGACTGGTCAAACTTCGTGGATCTATTACTCGCATGAAGCAGCAAATGTAAATATATGGGTAATAATCCAAACTTTCATTTTAAATGTTCAAGTACTGTGGGTGTTATTGTTTAAATTTGTAAGGAATAATGTATTTGTTCCATATATACACAAAATCTGCAATCAGCATATCATGAGTGTTTCATGATTCTGATCCATAATTTCCATACGTTGTACTGCCAACTGTTTTATACTTTACCATGGCCATTTACAACTGGCAAGTTTCTCATTTGTCTTGTAAGACCAATCATACTTCACACTGATAGTTAAATCTTTCAGTGTACATTGTACACAAAGCCTAAAAGACAATGAACAGATCTTTACATGTAAATATATCCATAAAGCAATTATCATCTAAAGAGAGTAGGTTTAAATACACTTACCATGTATTCTTTGACGACTAGCTCCATGTCTGCATTGAGGTAGACACTTCGGCTCATCAGGACACATTCGCGCTTGAAGATTATGTCGTCATTCTGAAACAAGCATACCAACAAGATCCCAAAGGAAATTACATTAGTCAATGCACTGATTTACAGTTGAAGTAATGCTGCATTTTAAAGTTTTAAATTTAGTAACATTTTAAGATTAGAGCAGAAAGGCTATAATTGCTGGACCCCCTCCCTAGACATGCTGAGGACAATACTTTGCTAGAGAGAAATTGTTTGTTGTATGTGTGGGTTAAGCTGCTTAAATACAGCGGTCACTGAAGGCGGTGGTGAATCTTTGGTGATATGAATTCATAAACCCATATTTGCTACATGAAACCACTGTAGGCCTGCAAATCTATTTAACATTTAGAAACGAGAGAAGACGATGAGATGAGGAGGTTGAGCAGGAGAGGGAGAAGAAAGACAGACAATTCCTAAGAATTCCAGTAGCATTCCAGCATCTTGTTGCTTGACACCTTAAAAAAAAATACATAAAAACACCTACTTTAGCCGTCTGTGCCATTATGGTGCAGATTTTATGTCTGGCAGACCCTCCTTTGGTACAGAAAACCCTCATCAGGTCATCAGCATATCTGTCCAGTTGTCCAATGAATTTTGTTATCAGAGGAACGGTTATTATAAGCATGAACTCCATGTTGACTTGAAAGAGAGGAGAAAATACTGGAAGTACTATACTTAAAACAATATGTATTACACTGAATACATTTTACATCTACATTTCAAAAAACACAGTCAGCTAGTTTTTAAAAAATGCACATGATTTACAAGGCACAACCTGCAAAACTATATCATAGACAATTTGTTGCAATTTGAATTTCAAGCACTTTTAAGCTAAGCACATTTTTAATAATGGTTGAGTTGACTAGGAAAATGTAATGTAACAAGTTAAGTCCATGCACTAAAAGACTAATAAACAATATATTTGTTGGCTATAAGTTACCCTAACATAAGTAGCTAATGTAGTCAAATGCTTATGAGGCTATTGGGCTGAATGAATGAATGAATACAGGACTGTTGTGGACAACTTTGTCACTTGGAGTGAACAGAATCATCTGCAGCTCAACGTGACAAAAACAAAGGAGCTCATAGTGGATCTGAGGAGGGCGAAAACAACAGTGACCCTTGTTTCCATCCAAGGTGTCCCTGTGGACACTGTTGAGGAATATAAATATCTGGGGGTGTACTTTAATAATAAGCTGGACTGGACAAGAAACACAGAGGCGGTCTACAAAAAGGGCCAAAGTCGACTCTTTTTCGTCAGGAGGCTGAGGTCTTTTAACATCTGCCGGACAGTGCTGAGGATGTTCTACGGGTCTGTTGAGGCCAGTGCGATCTTCTTTGCTGTCATATGCTGGGGCAGTGGGCTGAAGGTCGCAGATAACAACAGACTGAACAAACTGATCAGAAGGGCTGGTGATGTCGTGGGGGAGGAGCTGGACACTCTAAGGACTGCGGCAGAGAGGAGGATGCTGTCCAAGCTTCAGTCCATCTTGGATAATGTCACACACCCTCTTTACGACACACCTGCCCAACAGATGAGCACATTCAGCGGTAGACTCCTCTCACCCAGATGCACAACTGAGCGCCACAGGAAATCATTCCTGCCTGTGGTCATTAAACTTTATAACGCCTCCTTAAGAGAGTCAGACACCCCTCCTTCTGTAACCTGACTCAAACATGGACAGTTCTTTTTTGTACTTCTTGCACATTATTTAACTGTATATATGATCTTTTATATGTATATATATACATATATATATATATATATATATATATATATATATATATATATATATATATATATTTATGTATATTTATATATATATATTTATGTTTATATTTATATTTACATTTTGCTCTTAATAGATGTTGCTTGTATAATGTATGTTATTTGTATATCTGGAGCTTGTAACAAAAATAATTTCCCCATGGGATTATTAAAGTATTTCTGATTCTGATTCTGATTCTGATAATAGGAAAAGTCCCTCATCCAAACTATAATTGCTGAATTGTTTTTATTAGTCATTCTTCGAACGTTAGCTAACGAGCTAACGAGCTAACTAGCTAAAGCTAACGCTGATTTATTAGAACCACTTGCAACTGCTAGCTAGTAAACTTTATGAAAATGACGGACTTATTGGACTTAATAGTCAACGTATTGGTATTAGTGTAACACTATATCAGCTCCACTAATGATAATTATGACATGCACTGATAACTGGATTATTAAATAGGATGAGTGCAGATATAACTTACCAGGCAGTAGGCCACAGTCCAGGCCGCGGGTCTCTGTGGTGTAACTAACGGCTGAGCGGGCTTTTTGTCGTCTAAACTGGAGGTTGGCCAACGAGCCTAAAGCTATGGAGTTAGAATCATGCCGAAACCTCACACACACACAAAACATGTTTTACTCACGCCCAACAACTCACAAACTCAGTGTGCTCTGCAAATGCAAAACATAATTCACAAACTAATGCATTTTGTTTTGCAAATAAGAAATGTACCAATCAAACAAATACATCATGCTTCAGAAACAAATACAGCATGTTTTACACATACAAAGAAACATATTTCTTCAAGTACAAAAAAGTATCCTTAAAATACAAATTAAAATCTTTCAAGTACAAAAAACAATTCTACAAGTACGAAAAAAAACTGTCAAGTGACTTTTGGCACTATCTTACCACTGTCACGTGAGTTTTGGCACTACTTTTCCGCCTTGCTGATCCACAAACAAATGTCTTCAGATCCACACGCAAATGTCTTAAGATCCACACACAAATACCAGTAAACTTTCCAACAAATGTCCTGTAAGTCGCACTCCACAACAACAGGTGGCGCTGTTGAGTCATTTTAATGACAGCAGGATGATTTTTTTCCCCCTAAATCTTTATTTTTATTGTTCTATTTTATTCAAGACCGCAACAGGATTTACCATTAGACATACGTTGACGACACCATCATATTGGAGGAGGCAGCTCTGCCCCGTGAACTAATACAAGTCAATGGAGTGAACTTTATAAAGCTCGTTCTACAAAGTGCTATAAGTCAATGCCTCGCATTTACACATTCCCAGATGTACGGATATATTCAGAAAACAGATAGGAACCAAAAACAACGTCTGTGACGTTCTCTGATGATTATAAATGTAGTGACTGGAGAGGTACCGATTGCGGACGGTGAGCGCTGATGGCGCAAAGACTCATGGGAGTAAATTCTCAAGTGCTCATGAGACTGTTGTTGTTCGAATATGTTTCGTTTGGTTGCTTTCTGTACATCTTCTGGGTGTTGTTGTTGTGTCCTGTTGTGTTCTGAGGATGTGTGATATCGAATTGACATAGACATGACATGTCATAGATTTTGCAGTGTGCCACCATGGCCGAGGATGATAGGGCAGGTGGTTACGTTCATCAAAGGTTTTTGGTAGCCAGATGAAAATGAACTTGCGTCCTGGAATCGTTGCTGTGTAAATGGTACGGGATAAATGTTGAAGTTAAAAATCTGTCTCATGAGACTTTTCCCCATCAAGCTAGCCACGTAACGCCTCCTTATACGTTTAGTATACAGGTCGGCACCAAACCACAGGATGGATTACTATAATGTTTTTACGAATGTTTACAGCTGCCAATGTATGTAACGCTATTACTGTGATGATACATGACAGTTCAAGGGGCAGAGCTGCCTTCTCCAATATGATGGTGACGTCGACGTACGGTCCAGTGCTCAATGAGGCGTGTCTATGGTAAATCCTGTTGCGGCCTTGAATAAAATAGAACAATAAAAAATAAAAATTTAGGTGGGAAAAAATTGTCCTGCCGGCCTTAAATGGACTCAACAGCGCCACCTGTTGTTGTGGAGTGCGAATTACAGGACATTTGTTGGAAAGTTTACTGCATTTACATTTGCCTGTGGATCTGAAGACATTTGTGTGTGGATCTGAAGTCACGTGACAGTGGTAAGATAGTGCCAAAAGTCACGTGACAGTTTTTTTTTTTCGTACTTGTAGAATTGGTTTTTGTACTTAAAGGATTTTAGTTTGTACTTGAAGGAAATTTTTTTTGTACTTGAAAGATTTTAATTTGTACTTGAAAGATTTTAATTTGTACTTAAAGGATACTTTTTTGTAATTGAACATGCTGTATTTGTTTCTGAAGCATGATGTATTTGTTTGATTGGTAAATTTCTTATTTGCAAAACAAAATGCATTAGTTTGTGAATGATGTTTTGCATTTGCAGAGCACACTAAGTTTGTTTGTGAATTGTTGGGCGTGAGTAAAACATGTTTTGTGTGTGTGTGAGGTTTTGGCATGATTCTAACTCCATATAAAGCTACATTAAAGCTACATACATCTACTGGACGGGAGTGTCCCGCCTCTAAACGATTCCATTTCCTGAAATGTAAACTAGTCACAAAAAGTTTTACTAATTGAATCTTGCTTATTCCTCAGCTTTCCATATTTAAACCATGTTCATACGTTTAAACTGATTAAATTGAATTGTTTTCACAATTTACAGATTTATGCTGATTCTAAGGAATTTGAATGAATACATTTAAAAAATGTAATTATTTAAATAAAATCAAATAAATGCAAACACTTAATAATCAACTATGCCATGATTCATTTTTCTGAGTGTACACAACTGAACTTAGAACTTCCTGGACTATGTGCATCAATAATATGAAGTACTTTTACTGTCATTCATGTTATTATTGGTGTATTATGAATGTGTAATCATTATAAAACCTCCCTCTCAGCCCCATGTAGGGGGTTGGTGTATGTCTATTTTGTCTTTTTTCTCAAGCTTGAATTTGAGGGTTCTGCCCTGATGTTGCACCTGGAAACTGCTGGAGCTTCTCTCCCAGTTTAGGGGGCACAGGTCCCAATGCTCCTATTACAACAGGGACCTTTTTGGTCTTCACCTTCTACATCTGTTCAAGTTGTTCCTTCAACTCCTGGTACCTCTCGATCTTTTTGTGCTCCGTCTTCACAAGACGTGCCAATGCTTACTGTCAGCAAGCATTGGCACATCTATCTCAACTGTTCTCTTCTGCTCCAAGTCAACTACAGTCAACATCTGCTGGCTGATGGTCAGCTCACTTCTCAAGTTGTATCCATGGCCTTATATGCTTGGGGTGTTGTTATGACTGGAAAAAAACCTACTGATGAATCCAGGTTTCAGATTTGCACACTGTTGGAGGAAATACTCCGATCTTTTACTTAACAAAAAGGGAGCAATACCACAGTTTAATGATACTTGGTTACAAGTAAATTTCTACATCAAATTTGGGCGAAAAGACTTATTCTTGTTCTCTCTTAAGGATTTTGACAGAGGATTATTTAAAAAGTAAATATACTTCATACTATGCATGCAGGTAGTCTAGGAAGTACTAAGTCAGCAGTATATGAATCTTGAACTACTTATGGAAACTTTTTTTTTTTCTCACGGCGTCCTTTACTTTGAAATACCGAAGCATACCTTCGTGATACCTTCAGTTTATAACCGGGAATAATAACTGTAAAAGTCTGGTATGTTTCATGGGTCTGATGTGAGACTGCAGTCTGCCCCACAGTCACTACCAGCAGCTCTTCAGAGCGGTTTCACTACAATTACCGTAAATGTTAGTAGATTCACACACTAGAAAACAACGTGTGGCTGATTTGACCAACCTAACGCAAACCACGGCTGGCTTGACCGCAGTTATGGCTCTAAGTGTCTTTTCATAATTAATAAAGTGTGAAAATAGCAGCATGGAAGCAGCTAGTTAGCTAGCCATGCTGCTGCTGCCCCTTCATCAAGCAGGTAACCAGTGGCAGCACTTGGTTTGGTCTTCTTCTTCTGTTTAGTATAACAGCGTCTATCAATGTTGCATTAGCGCCATCTACCGGAAGACACACACAAGTTGTGAATTGTATGACACAAAATGCCGAGGAAAAACAGTCTCAAAAAGATCCACAGCAAAAGATGGAGATTCACAAATATATTTCGACTGAAAAATACTAAATTGATATGCAAATGATGATATACAAGTTAGATGGCACAGATACAGATTCAGATTTACAGATACAAATCCTTTTGTCTGAGACACGGATTGGATTTACGGACTCAAATCCGTTTGTCTCAGATATGGATTAGATTTACAGATATAAATCACTCTGCATTTATTTGTGAATTGTGTTTTACGAGACACGGGTCAAGTGACATTTTACGAGTCACCTGCGCCCTGCATTTGTGGATTTTGTGTGAAAACAGCACGGTAGAAGAGTCTCAAAAATATCCACACAAATAGGTGGAAATTCACAAATATATTTCCACTGAAAAACACTTAGTTGATGAATAAATGATGATATACAAGTTGCAAATTAGAGGTACAGATACGGATCCAGTTTTGCAGATACAAATTACTCTGGCACAGATACGGATCCAGTTTTGCGGATACAAATCCCTCTGCATTTATTTGTGAATAATATTGAGACTGTTCTAGCTCCATAGTATTTAGATAAGTTTATTTCACATTGCTGTTTCTTTACAGCAATGTGTGCAGTGATGTGATGAATTTGACCAAACTTGGTTACTTTTTAATTGTAAGTAAATAGTTTTCTACAAAAATAAAGTCTCTCTCTCTCTCTGAATGTTAGTCTGGTACGTAAAATTGTCTCTATTGTGAAGCGTTTCAAACAAACAAACAAGTCTCTCACATGCCCATTCCCTTTCTCCAGAGGCAGAGCAGAGCAGCAGTCCCAGTCATACAGGAGTGGGCTCTGATCAGGAAGACAGTCGAACAGCTACCATGGGTAATGTAAAGGATCTTTCATAATAGAGAAACATTATGTTTGTGCTTTGAAAATTCACTTTGTTACAATTTATTATGTCATGTACACGCACATGTATAATCTCAATTATTTCTGGGGGTCGCTGTGGCTCATGAAGTAGAGCAGATCATCCACTATTCAGAAAACTGGTTTGACTCTCTGGCACTTTGTATCTAGCTAAATTTTAATCTAACTCAGTCGATACTGCAACCTTGATATGTAAATCTGTTTTGTTTTACTCATTGTCAAGCTGAATGGAAGTATTTCAGAGATAAGTACAGGAAAGAGAGAAAGGCTGTGAAGGAGCAGAGGACTTGGGGAGATACCACTGTGATGCTGCCATTGGTCCGTCCACAACTTCACCCTGCTCTGTTGCACCACCACAGGCACAGAGATCTGCTCCCCCTGCTAAAGCACAGAGAGGTCAGGGACTGGCCTGGCCCCTCCTGGGAGGTGGTACATGGAGCCAAATGAGGGAGGGCCGCACCACCTCCACCAAATGCCCTCTGTGTTTCAGCAGGAAGTTCCAGAAGTCCCTAACAAAGACTTTGCTGAAGAGTAGCATTTCCCTCTAAGTCTAGTACTGGCTCTTAAAAGACTTGAAAAAAGCACTTCAGTACTTCAAATTCCAGACATTTCTGCATGATTTTGACTTTTCTGATGTTAAGCTTGTCTTTTTGCTTATATTGTAATCTGTAAACATGTTATTTTCATAGTGATAATAAAAAGTTCAATTGTGTCTAGATGTTTAAGTCTTAGATATGTAACAAATCAAATGAATAATGGCCTTAGTTGGTTTAAAATGTACCTGTGTCTAGATTTTTTCTTTTACTGTGAGGTAATTTGTTTGTATTTCTTTAAAATTTTCTGTTGATGGTTAATAAGTTACGAGGTGTTGCTTGAAATGATATGCTGAAGATGAAGATGTGGAAAATATTTGTTCATCAGTTAACAATAACAGCAAGAGTTTGCATAATTCTACTTACTACAACTGAATGTAGCCTGGGCTCCCGACCAGGCCCAAACTTTAGGTTTAAAAAGATATAACTTTGCTGTAGAATGACCACTAAAACCACTAATAACGCCTCGTATAATTAAAGGAGAATGTGATCAGGAGTTAAAGACTGAGACAAAAAGGGATTAGTTATTATAGCAAAACAGGTTTGATTGATTCAACACAATATGTTAAAAAGCAAACTGCAAATGTTTTAAAATACAAGACCAGCTGTGACAAGGAGCCGATGACACTTATGCAAACACTAATAAAAAGAAAGTGGAGGATAACGCTGACCAGTGGCCGCAGTCGCAGACAGTGGGGGAAACAATTATAATAGGACAGAGTACTCACCAGGCTCAGGTGCCCTACACACACACACATGACCCAGAAAATATATGGTAACAAAAATGTTTTACCAGGTATTGTATTTACTTTCTTATTAACATTGGTAATTACCTAGGAACACTTTTGTGTTACCATGAATTTACCAGGTAAAAACCTGGTAGTTAGGGGACTATAAAAGACAGGCTTACCGGAGTCTCCTATTGCAAGGAAGCTGTAATGTGAGAAAATGAGACAAATGTTATTGGAGTTATTCTGTCAGGATAACTTTTGTCAGCATAACTGTCAACTATTCTTTATTTTCATCTAAGTGGTTGTCTAATTCGTACTACCTAAGTTTAATCCTATTCAAAAGGTCAACAAACAAAAGAAAACTGCTTACTTTACTTGCTCATGATAGAAAATACAATCTATTTACTTCTTAGTAGGTTGGATTAATCCTGTTTTGCATTCCAACATGTTTTAACTGCTGATAAATATTGATCCCAGCCATACTCATTAAAAGGGGTTAATAAAGCAAGTACTTATCAAATAATGTAGTAAATTTAACTTTTTTTTTCCGGCAAAGTACAGAATGAGAGGGTTAGGGTTAGGGTTAGAAAATCCCAAATCACCATTGGCAGATGCACGGATGCTCTGTTGGGCTGATAGTGTCCCTGAGAGTTGTCAACAAACAGAAAAAAGGTAAAAACCAAAGAGGCACTATCGTACATACAGCTGTGATTGTCAGGATACCGTATTCATAGAGACAAGACCCACATACAGCATTTTCTCTCAATGCACAAGCGCTCTATCCTAGCACTCCTGAGTGCATTGCCAGCACTTTTATCCCTAAAAAAAACACTATATCGTAATCCATGCAGTGTAAAGCATAGGGAAACATAAGTGATGTCAACACAGGAACTGATTGGTTCAAGGCTGGGTCTTGAGCCGGGTGGAGTGAGGACCGAAGTGTGGACACTGACGCAGATAATAGTTTCAAAAAAGGTTATTTATTGATTTTTGATATTGCGGGAGTTGAGCGCTCCAGGCGGAGTCCCTGTCTGGTAGCGTGGAGGTGGTGGCGCAGGAGCTGTTGCTCACAGGGATGCAGGTAGCGTCAGGTGCGCCGGAGAGCCGAGAGTGAGCCAATGCCTGAAGAGGTGCAGAGGGCTGGATGGCTGGAGCAGGGAGCACAGGTAGCTGGTGGGTTGGTGATCACTGGAGGGAGAGCACGAAAGTAATTAATCTCACAGGAAAACGAAATAAAACAGTAGAAGCCGTAGTAATCTACAGTCTATTTGCAGCCATGTGCCACATCTAGTAGATATAATTATCTGGCAGCAGGTAGCGTGAAGAGCTAGGCTTTATCAGCAGCCGCTGATTGCCAACCTGCTGCAGGTGCGTCTGTGACAGCGGCTCCGGTCTATGGAAGCGAATCTGTTCCATAATTCAAATTAAAATGCATTAGCAGAAATGCTTTTTCATTTTCAGAATATAGCTGCATTATGTGACTCAAAAATAAAATGAGTAATAAATTATCTAAATTGCTTTTTCATTTTCTTCTTCAAGACTGCTCACTTTGTAACTAAATTAAAATGATAAAGAAAATTACATTCGAGATTTAATTTTCAAAATATGCCCCAGCAAATAGTTGCCAAAATTCAATTTGAAATGTCAAATTTGAAAACTAAAATGCATTAGCAGAAATGCTTTTTCATTTTAAGGTCAGAGCTGCATTATGTGACTCATAAATAAAATGAGCAATAAATCATCCAGATTGCATTTTCATTTTCCTCTTCAAGACTGCTCATTTTGTGCCAGGGCTGAAAAGTAAACTGCTTTTTCGTTTTAAAGCCCGCCCCCCGCAAAAAGTGTTCCAACATTCAATTTGGATTCGCAGTCCCAAGCGGTGCAGGACAGTGACGTCAGCGGCCTCTGTTCTTCTTCAGCCCCAGTCTGACCGACCGTGCTACGCATCTAACACGTTAGGGGGCGGCAGTGTGCATGTTCGACGCTGGAGCAAGAAGAGAGACCAGAGCAGAGTGTGAAGGCTGTGTTGTTGTTGGCATAGACTGTGGTACATGTTGTCAGAAGCAGCGGGGAAATCACCACCATGTCCAGTTCTGTACTGCGGTCAGGACAGCCATGGTTCGCGTTTGCTTGGTCAAATCAGCCGCACATTTTTTTTCCAGTGCGCAAATGCTCTAACATTTACGGTGATTGTAACGAAGCCGCTCTGAAGAGCTGCTGGTAGTGAGTGATGGGTCCGCTGCAGTCTCACAGTCAGAACCGTGAAACACACACGGTACTGTACAGTCAGTACTCCCGGTAATAAACTGAAGGTATCAGCTGGACTGTACGTCGACGTCGCCCCCGTATTGGATGTGGCAGCTCAGCCCCGTGAACTGATACAAGCCAATGGAGTGAACTTTATAAAGCTCCTTTTACAAAGTGCTATAAGTTAATGTCTGTCATTTGCACATTCACACACGTACGGATACATTCAGGAAACAGAGAGGAACCAAAAACAACGTGTGTAACATTCTCTGATTATTATAAACGTTAACTACTCCTCTTATGTTCAGTATACAGGTCGGCACAAAATCACAGGATGTGTTTTATAATGTTTTTATGAGTGTCAGCTGCAAATATATGAACGTTGTTACTGTGATGATACATGACAGTTAAATATTTAATCTGTGGCTATAATCACCGGATCCTGACATGTAAATGTGACGTCTGTCCACCATACTGTCAATCATTTAATTCAACTTTAAATATGAACAACTGACTTCATAATATAGGATGATAAGAAATCAGAAATACTATACTATACAATACTATACTATACTTTATTGATAATCATAGTAACTGTATATGGTGCATATTTATAATAGTAGCCCACTGCAACTTTACTCTTGACCTTTTTTGTTTTAACCATTAAATGTTATTGTATACATTATTGTTATAATGTTCTGTCATGGAGTACATCTCTTCACTGCTAAAAGAAAAGAAACATGCAGAGTTTGAGTCTCCATGATTGTTATTATTAGTAAGATTATCAAAAATCACTGTATTTATAAAAACGACGTTGGTGCTTTTTATTCCCACAGACGTCATGTTTACATGTCAGGAGGTTATTATAGACACAGAACTGTCATGTATCGTCAGTAACAACGTTAATACATTAGCAGCTGTAAACACTCATAAAAACATTATAAAACACATCCTGTGATTTTGTGCCGACCTGTATACTGAACATAAGAGGAGTAGTTAACGTTTATAATAATCAGAGAACGTTACACACGTTGTTTTTGGTTCCTCTCTGTTTCCTGAATGTATCCGTACGTGTGTGAATGTGTAAATGACAGACATTATAGCACTTTGTTAGCTTGATAAAGTTCACTCCATTGGCTTGTATCAGTTCACGGGGCTGAGCTGCCACATCCAATATGGGGGCGACGTCGACGTACAATCCAGCTGATACCTTCAGTTTATTACCGGGAGTACTGACTGTAAAGTACCGTGTGTGTTTCACGGTTCTGACTGTGAGACTGCAGTGGACCCGTCACTCACTACCAGCAGCTCTTCAGAGCGGCTTCGTTACGATCACCGTAAATGTTACAGCATTTGCGCACTGGAAAAAAAATGTGCAGCTGATTTGACCAAGCAAACGCGAACCATGGCTGTCCTGACCGCAGTACAGAACTGGACATGGTGGTGATTTCCCCGCTGTTTCTGACAACATGTACCACAGTCTATGCCAACAACAACACAGCCTTCACACTCTGCTCTGGTCTCTCTTCTTGCTCCAGCGTCGAACATGCACACTGCCGCCCCCTAACGTGCTAGATGCGTAGCACCGTCGGTCAGACTGGGGCTGAAGAAGAACAGAGGCCGCTGACGTCACTGTCCTGCGCCGCTTGGGATTGCGAATCCAAATTGAATTTTGGAACACTTTTTGCGGGGGGTGGGCTTTAAAGCGAAAAAGCAGTTTACTTTTCAGCCCTGGCACAAAATGAGCAGTCTTGAAGAGGAAAATGAAAATGCAATCTGGATGATTTATTGCTCATTTTATTTATGAGTCACATAATGCAGCTCTGACCTTAAAATGAAAAAGCATTTCTGCTAATGCATTTTAATTTCAAATTTGACATTTCAAATTGAATTTTGGCAACTATTTGCTGGGGCATATTTTGAAAATTAAATCTTAAATGTAATTTTCTTTATCATTTTAATTGTGTAACAAAATGAGCAGTCTTGAAGAAGAAAATGAAAAAGCAATTTAGATAATTTATTACTCATTTTATTTTTGAGTCACATAATGCAGCTATATTCTGAAAATGAAAAACCATTTCTGCTAATGCATTTTAATTTGAATTATGGAACAGATTCGCTTCCATACCGGTCATCGAAAAACTCTGCCCAGCCTCTCCATGCACCTCTGTAAGCACAAGCCAGAAAACAAAAGAAACCACACCAAGCACCACAATACCCCACAAAATGTTACAGGACATGAGACTGGCCCCACATGCATTTTCACTTTACGCTCCAGGTATGTCCATGCAGTCGAGTCAGTCTCAGTCAAGTGTTATAAGACGAGTTAATACATTTCTACAGCACACTACTATGTGGACACTGGACATTTTTCCTCTTAGTTAAAAGTGAGCTGGTGATGGGGTAGTTGATTGGCGCTTCTGTCACTGCAAATCCAACCAAGCTAAAAATGTTAGTCTGCTGGCATAAAAGCACCAATTTTTCCTACAAGCTGATGTCAAAATGATTTAGGTGGAGTCAATATTGGGATCAAGCTGAAGACAGGATTTTGAAAAGATTTAAAGCTCTTTCAACCCTGTCAGTTGAACCATCCACTGTAGCTGTCAACATTCCGTTGCACATCCACTAGGGGTGGGGGAAAAAATTGATTCACATAAGAATCGGGATTCTAATCATCCACAATTCTGAATCGATTCATAAACTTCCAAAAATCGATTTTTTATTAACGTTCCCCCGTCTCTCTGTGCACCCCCACGGGCTTCCGTACACAGCGTTGCAGCAAGCTTGGGGAAAGAAAGACAAGGAATTGTCTTCAAAAAAAGAGCTTGACATTGCACCCCATTGGAGTTTAGAACTGGGTTCTTAGCGGGGGGCTTTTAATTTGAAAGTAGCGACCGTTCCTAGCTAGCCGCTACAACAAGCTAACAGCGAAGACAGCTTCAGAGACCGAGGAGACGCTAGCATCTCCTGGATCTCAGCAGCTGTCCAGTTGCTCATCTTGACGTCCGCGGATGAAGTGATGGACTGACTGCTGTGATCAGCTGTTTCCTGGTTTTAAAACTCCCCAGCTGTGGGTCACACAACAGTGCTGGTCATCCACACCTCCGCCCATCTCACGCAATTTCTGGCATAACGACGTCTCGGATTTAGATCAGAATGAAGTTGGATAAAAGTGTAAGTTACCCTCCGAGTTGGCAAATTGGCGGACCAGGACAGACCCCCAATTTACCGGCTTCTGTCTAAATCCGCGGACCGAGCCGCAAAAAGGATGGTCAAATTGGCGGCTTGCTGCCCAGTATATAAGCAGCTATTAACTATGCAAACAAGGGCAGCCATGCACTACAGGCACAATGTCAAACAGAAGTGCACAAAAATAAGGTGCAGGTCATAACATCCACAGACAGTGTAGCCAGCACCTTCCTTCCAAGCAGAGAGACAGCAACTATTTCAAAACCCATATTCATCTAGTCAAGACACACTCTTTAAGGGCTTGCTTTTTTCTTTCTGCAGCAGATTGCGCTATTAAAGTTGTGCTGTTGCGCATTTCATGGAGGAAGTTCTCATTTCTTATATAGCTTAATGTGACCATAGATAGATGTTACCTTTTGTCTTAAGTTTGCCTTTGTGTGATTACATCATTGGAATCAGTTTATTTAAAAATCACATTATCTTATACAAACTGTATTGTTTTGATGCCATAATTTGCCTTAACACACTATGCATTGTATAAATTTTTGAATCTAGAATTAGTTGAATCGAGAATCGGTTGAATCGAGAATCGATTTTGAATCGAATCGTGACCCTAAGAATCGGAATCGAATTGAATCGTGAGACACCCAAAGATTCACATCCCTAATATCTACTACAGCAAAACTCTAAGAATGGCTCTTATTTTTCATGTAATTTTGAACTGTTCATGTGTCCAAAGAATGAATGATATTAATATGTTGAATTAATATGAAAAAGTCCAAGTTTCTGTGAACATTTTAAAGTTTGAATAGAGTTTCCATGTGAATGTTTGAAGTACTGGGAAGAGTTTGAAATCGAGTGGGTTTGAAGGGTCTTCTGATTGACTTCCATTAAAACTAATTTTAAAAGAAAGTTGAATACTTCGATTTAGAAAATGGCTGCTGTCATCTCTTACCACATATCTTTAAACATTATTATAAAGCTATAAATGACAACAAAAAACACAAATTTCCCAAATTAACATATCTACACTATGAAGAATACAGCCAGTTTTCTACCCTGTTGTTGTTCTTGCAATGTCACATGCCTCAATCATTCACAACCAATAAAGAGATAGAGAGAGAGAAACAAAGTGTGACTGCTTCCACAATAAGAAAGAAAAAAGAATACAACGTAGTGTGATTGCTGCCAATAAAGACATTGGATACCATAGTGTAATTGCAAGAAACTGACAAAATATTATGCAACACAAGAAATTTTGTTAATGCCTATACACTTTGAAGTACACACGTTTGAAATGCTTCTCAGTGCTTCTGAATACATTTTTTCTTTTGTTTTTCCAACAGAACAGATGTGTCGGGGCGGCATTGTTTCATTGAAATCCAAGGCAGTAATCTTGGCTCTCTGAAAGTGATGGGGGGTCTTTAGAAGCTTTTGCCCGCTCAGTTTTTAAACTAATGTCTATTTCAAATGTATTTGTCTCCAAAGGCCAATTGGTGTAGCAGCATAAAGTGCCACATAATAAAAGAACTACAAACATAAGAGAGCATGGGCTAATGTTGAGGTCAGCCTCAGTCTCAAATGATTGCTTGTCATATTAGTGGCCACACACATGCTCCTCTTATCTCACTCTAGAGATAAGGTTTTCACAAGAAACCTGCTGCTTCTCCACGCTCAGTGGCTGTTTCTGAAACTGTGGTTCATGATGTTAAGCTTTTCTAGCCAATAAAACATCATAAAGTAACCACCATAACATTGTCACTGGCCTCCAAGTCAGTACCCAGAACTTGCTGGCTTTTCAATCAATTGGCTACTGCATATGTGCTTTCTCAACAGAGATGAGGAGGAAACAGGATCTCTCCTTAGCTACGTAAAAAAAAAAAAATGTGTCTAGTTCGGAATCTTATTTGATTAAGATTGTTTTATATTTTACAATTTTTTAAGTTTTAACAATGCAGACGTCTCAATGCAGTCTGATGAGGTATATGGTCTGCTGCTTTTTAGTGTTCTATGTTTTCCAACGCGTTTGCAACATTAAATGTGACACACCAGGGGAAAAAAAAAACATACCGGCAAACTGGTCTACTGGCAGTTGTTGGTGTGATAGTGGGTTTTCCCTGCATTTAAGATAAAATGCATATTGAATAATTTTGGTGTAAAATGGTATTAATGTGTAACTACTGCTGTGTTTCTACAGATGGTCCAGAGTATCAGGAGAGTTTTGTGACATCAGGAGTTTTCAGTGTCACTGAGCTGGTCCAGGTCTCAAGAAGTAAGTCTTCTTTATTGTTAGCTTTAGCTTTTACCCTACTAAAGTAATACAATTTATTGTAATACCAACCCTTTATGTATTAGTTTAAATTACATTCAGCATGTTACATCATCTGACAACTCAAGAGGGTTGTATGATTGTAGGGTTGGCCATTGGAAGGTTAAAAATTCTGTGGATTGACCAAACATCAAAGGGGGGTCGGGGCGATATAGCAACTATTTAAGAACTATTGATATATTTTCAAGCAAGATATAGTTTTAGACAATACTGTATGGTATACTGATATAGAGTAAAGTTGCACCACATGATGCCTCTCTTCCATCTCTCACTCACTCTCCACACAGCTCCGTCTCACTCACTGACAAGTTCTCCTGTTATGCTGAGAGGACACAGCACACACCGCCACTCCATTTGAATCAGTGTGGTAATAATTCTAAAATGTAACACACACCGATCAGGCATAACATTATGACCATCTGCCTAATATTGTTTTGGTCCCCCCTTTGCTGCCAAACAGCCCTGACCCATCAAGGCATGGACTCCACTAGACCCCTGAAGGTGTGCTGTGGTATCTGGCACCAAGATGTTAGCAGCAGATCCTTTAAGTCCTCTAGGTTGCGAGGTGGGGCCTCCATGGATCAGACTTGTTTGTCCAGCACAATTAGATTGCTCGATTGGATTGAGATGTGGGGAATTTGGAGGCCAAGTCATCACCTCAAACTCTTTTTTGTGCTCCTCAAACCATTCCTGAACCAATTTTGTTTTGTAGCATGGTATTAACCTGCGGAAAGAGGCCACAGCCATCAGGGAATACCATTTCCATGAAAGGGTGTACATGGTCTGCAACAATGCTTACGTAAGCGGTTACGTGCCAAAGTAACATCCACATGGATGGCAGGACCGAAGGTTTCCCAGCAGAAAATTGCCCAAAGCATCACACTAGCTGTGTCCCAATTCAGGGCCTACATCCTTCGAACAATGCATTTGAAGGCCAATTACGTCACAACGCTGCGCAAGGGCTGTCCCAATTCGAAGGCTCCTTCAAATGCACCCCACAACTGCGGCCTCTTTTCCCTCTTTTTGGAGGATGCACCGCTACTATCCTTCGTGGCCTCACATATCCCAAGATTCTTTGTGTGCTGCTGCTCAGTCCTGACAAAAAAAATGACAATGGTGAAATCATGTGGTGCAGATTTAATAATGACAACATTACTGTGAGTCCAAATAACAGGTTTACCTCTCCATGATGCTCTGTTAAACGGAAATTATGCCAGCCTGGCGCCGATGCCGACGAAGCCGCTTCTCCTCTTCCTCCAGAATCAGCAGGATTAAAAGAAAATTAAAAATTGTTCTAGGTAAAATATTTTTACTTTCTACTCGTCTTTTCACTCTTACTTTCGCGAGCCTGGGTGGCAGAAATCGTAACGTAAGTGTAAGGGCGGGAACATCTGGTGACGCAACCAGGAAATACTCTGAAGGCTAGATCGTCCCATTTAACACTGGTTGAAATGGCCTTCGAAGGTCTGTCAGAGGAAGCCACCTCTAAGGCCGCAAAGGCTGCGTCCTTCGAAGGATGTAGCCCCTGAATTGGGACATGCCTTCTTCCCATAGTGCATGCTGGTGCCATGTGTTCCCCTAAGTAAGTGATGCACGCGCACCCAGCCATCCACGTGTTAGATGCTCACGTGCCCATTGTTGGTGCTTTCGGCGGTGAACAGGTGTCAGCATGGGCACCCTGACTGGTCTGCGGCTATAGCCCCATATGCAACAAACTGCGATGCCCTGGGTATTCTGAAGCCTTTCTTTCAGAACCAGCATTAACTTCTTCAGCAAATTGAGCAACACTAGCTTGTCTGTTGGATTGGACCACACAGGCCAGCCTTCGCTCCCCAAGTGCATCAGTGAGCCTTGGCCACCCATGACCCTGTCGTGGGTTCACCACTGTCCCTTCCTTGGACCACTTTTGATAGATAGTGACCACTGCAGACCGGAAACACCACACAAGAGCTGCAGTTTTGGAGATGCTCTGACCCAGTCGCTATCACAATTTGGCCAGTTTTTCCTGCTTCCAACACATCAACTTTGAGGACAACATGTTCACTTGCTGCCTAATGTATCCCACCCACTAACAGGTGCCATTATGATGAGATAATCAGCATTATTCACTTCACCTGTCAGTGGTCATAATGTTATGCCTGATCAGTGTACATGTTGCACATGCTAAGCGAAATCAGTCTGTGAGAAATGTGTGAGGGTTGGGGTTTTTGTGTGAACCCACAATGCAGAGACAGAGGCAGAGACAAAGAAGCAATCCAAGAGTGTTTATTTAACAAACAAATGTTAAACAATGAAATGTGAGGGCAGGCAGGATGGGTGGTGTGGTCGGGACAGTGTTTTCAAGCATGGCATAGGCGCTGAGAGCTGAGCAGAGAGACGCTGGAGAATCTGAACACGGAGGAGGAATAAAAATCACAAGCATGGATTGAGATCCAATCTCAGACAAAAAAAAGCACAGTAACAAAAACACGTAGCAAAATACACTATACTTGGTTGTGTGAGGCAAGGGGTTTCTGTGTATGTTTGTGAGTGAGGTGAATCATTTCTACTGGGTAGAGTCAGGCTGTTTTGTGATAGTGAGATAGATGTATTTACAAAGATGCAGTACAGTTATGATACAGACATTTCATACACAACAATGAGTGTTTCTGTTGCCCCCTCCCTCCCTCACCCTGTCCATGGGTATAAACATAGCTATGTATTATGTATTAATTTTATGTAAATCGTCATTTGCATGTGATGCAGCTGTATATTTTCATACGTGGAAGAAAATCCTGTCTTTGCATTTTCTTGTGATCACAGTATGTTTTGAAAATGTGTTTGTGACATCTCAAATGTGGCATTGACATAAAACTGAACATTGAGCCCCCTAAGTAGAAAATATCAAGATGTCCAGATTTGTCCATATCACCCAACCCTAACACAACACTAATTGGAGCCTGGTAATCACTGTCATATAACACAAACATAGTGTAACATTCATGGTGTATTTTGGAGGGAAATCCTTTTTTTTTTTGTTCCACTGTAGTTTGCCCTGTAGCATGTGCACCCAGAGGAGAAGCACTGTTGTGCATGGGTTATCTTCTGTTTTTTGGATAGCACATGGAAATATAGCAGTCGCTTATTTGCTCTGTGCTGCATGTACAGAGGGAATGGCGCAGTAAGAACGTGGACTTGAGAAAGCTCAGCCAAATTCAGCACAATGTCTGTCTTTCAATGACACCGTGGCACAAACGATCATCGTCAAGCATCATTGTTTGATAGTGTCAATCGTATCCAGGTGTATGCTGGAATATTGCAATTGCTCTTTGTTCTTATATGGGAATCAAACTACTAGATGCCAAAATTTAATAAACAAAAAAAAAACTGTGCCTAACCAAACTTACAATTGTCTTTTTGACAGCATGACATTCAAAACCCATGAACCCATTGGCTTTGATGAAACATCAGAAGATAGATATTAAGGACCCAGTTTAATGCAGTTTCTTATGTTTGAACAAAGTTACAATTAGTATAATGGACCTTGAAAAAATAAGATAGATATTCAGTGTTCAGTGTGACCGTCATCACCACATTGTATATTCTCCCTGTGTGTGTAGCTCCAGTAGTCACAGGCGTAGGTCCTAGTTTCTCTATGGGGGAGCTCCAGGGTCATCTGGCCTACGACCTCAACCAGTCTGTCAACCAGCCAGTCAGCCTCAGACGATCACTGGCCAGCACCTCATCTAGCGGGTAATCTCATACACACCCACACACGCACACACACACAAACACACGCACGAACGCACGCACGCATGGACGCACGCACGCACTGCATTGACTACCTTGCATTAGCCTTTGCTATCACAACATCAGAAAATACACAACCAGCTTTGTTAATTCATGTTAGCCTAATCCCAGTATTAAACCCTGTAACTAGCCATTATTAAATGGCCAACATCAGTGTTATATCCTTATGAGTTACTTCACTTAACTACATGAATAACATTAAGATGGAGCCAACTTCGTCTTGCAGCCGTAGCCCTTTTATTTCATTCCTTCACTGAACTGGCAGTCTCAACACGTGTCAACACATATATATATATACATTTGACCTCTAGAGGGCAGTATCGGACTACAAATTTTAATATGTCAACAAATGTTCTTGAGTGCCTTAATATATAACATACTCCTCCCCACTAAATGAAGAAGCGGTAGTAACAACTGAAAGAAATGTTCTTAAACATTTTCGTCACTAGCATATTATCCTGTATGACTAGTAGAATAAGTTGCAACAAAGAGCACAACATTCATAACTTAAATGTATGGCTTACTCAGTGTAACTGGAAATAATACTGTAAATGCTTCATTATTGTTAAACAGGAAATCACAGTATACTCTTAAGCTAATCAAAAATGCCACCCAACAATAAACATTTAGTGCATACATCAACTCAAATATTTTAGTCTCTTTTTTTTTACCAAGGTAATGAGGTAGACTGCTCATTCCTGACATTACCCTGGGGATTATTCTGCCCCATTCTTCTGGGTATGTCGCTATGCTAATAAATCAGACGAGAAGGGGCCCACCGTTCTCTCAGGGGGTAGCGGCGAACAGCACCACTTTCTGGCGACAGGTAGCTAAGGGGTGGGTGACAGTTCAGTTTTTGATACCTAAGAAGATTGTCCAGAAGAATCAGGTTTCATGGCATACGGTGTATCCTGGACGAATGTGTGCTGAGCTGGCTTGATTTGTTTGAATGGCTCAGCAGCGTTCGCTGGTGGAGATTCCACAGGAACAGCAGATCCAAGAAGCAGCTGGTCAGCGTGTCTCTTCCAGACGATGTCCTCTGTCGTTTTGTCTGTGTAAGACACAGGGCCCATCTGTGCTATGACTGTGGCAGGCACCCATTTTGGTCCGCTGTTGTAGTTGCGTGCCAGCACATAATTACCAGGGTGGAAAACACGTTCTTTAGCCATGCGTCTGCGTCTGTCAATCTGTGCTTGTTGTTTCTGCAGGACAGTTTGTTTGCTCTTTGGTGGTTTCAGAAGGTCGAGGTTTGTGCGGAGCTGTCTTTTCATGAGAAATGTTGCAGGAGCAGCTTTTGTAGTTGAGTGAGATACATTTCTGTAGGACAGCAGGAAGTTGTTAAGCCGCTGGTGGAGAGATCCTTCTCCCTGCGATGCTTTTAAAGCATTTTTCATGCTCTGAACAAACCTCTCTGCCAACCCATTGGTGGATGGGTGATATGGAGAAGAGCGAATGTGCTGTACTCTATTTGCTTCCAGGAATCTTCCAAACTCCTATGAGATGAATTGTGGCCCATTGTCACTCACAAGTTGCTCGGGAAAACCAAATCGACTGAACATTTCACCAAGTTTCTCAATGGTTTTCTCTGCAGTAGTAGATCTCATGAATCACACCTCTGGCCACTTCCTGCGGCATCTACTGCTACTAGAAACATCCAATCTTCAAAAGGACCAGCAAAGTCAACATGGATGCGCTGCCACGGCTCCTCTGGCCAATCCCACGGATGAAGAGGGGCTGGTTGTGGCATGCAACAATTTTTCTGGCACGTAGGACATGTTGTCGCGGTCTCTTCAATTTGCATGTCAAGTCCAGGCCAGCAAAAGTAGCTTCTGGCTAGCTCCTTCATGCGCACCATTCCACAGTGACCTGCATGCAACTGCTGTAGCAACCTTTTTCTCAAAACTGGTGGAATGATCACTCTGTGTCCCCATAGAAGACATCCTGCCTGAACAGAGAGTTCACTCCATTTTGTGATGTAGGGTTTCAGTTCAAGAGAATCTCCTTTTCCTCCCTATAACAACAGCATCCAGTAGTTTTGACAGTACCATGTAGTTTCTCGTATGCCGTTTCACCTGAGCAGATGTGATGGGGGCCTCTTCTACTTGTCTGAAGTAGAAAATGTCTGCTTGTTTCCCTTCCTCATGTCTAACAGGTAGAGGTAACTTGGAGAGACCATCTGTGTTTGCATGTAGCTCTGACTTTCTGTACTTGATGTCGTAGGTGTGAGCAGATAGCAATAAAGCCCATCTTTGCATCCTGCTGGCTGCTAATGGTGGAATGCAAGTATGAGGCCTGAAGATGGTTGTGAGGGGGCGGTGATCAGTTAGGAGAATAAACCTCCTCCCAAAAATAATTGCTCTCTGCTTTGCTGAGTGTGCAAGAAGCAAATGCAATTGGGCGCTCCTCGCCACTGGGCATTATGTGTGAAACAACTGCTCCTACCCCCTAGGGGGAAGTATCACATGCAAGCTGTAAGGGCAGTTTTCGGTCAAAATGCATCAGAGCGTTGGATTCTAGCAATGCTGTCCTTGTTTGTGTGAATGCTTGCTCACATTGCTCTGTCCATTTCCAGGCTTTGTCATGGCACAGTAGCTGGTGAAGTGGTTTGAGCATTGAAGACAGGTTATGTATGAATCTTCCATAATAGTTCAAAAGTCCAAGATAAGAGCGTAGCTGGCTCACATTTTGTGGCGCTGTTGTTTCTAGAATCGTTTTGACTTTGGATGGGGCTTTGTGTAGGCCATCAGAGTCGATCACATGCCCCAAATATTCCACTGAGGGCTGGAAAAACTCACACTTGAATTTGCGCACTCTGAGTCCATACTCTTCCAGTCGCTCCAGTGTGGCATCCAGAGTTTTCAGATGCTCATCCTCTGTCTCTCCCGTGACAAGGATGTCATCTAGATAGCATTGGACTCCAGATAATCCACTCAGAATCTGGTCCATTGCACGCTGAAAAAGAGCTGGGGCCGATGTTATTCCAAATGGCAGTCTGCAGTATCTGTAGAGGCCTTTGTGAGTAACTATCATGAGCAACTCTTTAGACTTGGTTGAGATCAATCTTGCTGATTTTTTTTCCTCCAGCCAAGCCAGTGAACAGATCATCAATGTGGGGAAGTGGATATTGCTCAACCTCCAACACTGGGTTTAAGGTGACTTTGAAATCCCCACATACTCTCACTGAGTCGTCCTTCTTTGTGACCGGTACAATTGGTGTTGCCCAGTCGCTCTGGCTGACAGGTTCCAGGACACCACTTTTGACCAGGTTTTCCAACTCTGCCTCCAGCTTTGATCTTATTGCGTAGGGAACTGGTCTAGCTTCAACAAACTTGGGTCGGCTATCAGGCTTTAGATTCAGTTTTACTAAAAAGTTTTTCATGTTACCAAGTTCCTCCAGCAGAGATGGGAAGTTTCCTTCAACCACGTACAGTGGTAACTTAGCTGTCTGTCTATTCACCTGAACAGTGACATCGATGACTCCTTTGGTTGGCACAGGCTCCTCGGTGTAGGTTTTCAGGATGAGCGTGGACGGTTTTAGTGGCAGATGTAGGAGAGTTTTTTTTATAAACAGCTTCTGATACTAGTGAAACTGCTGCACCTGTGTCGATTTCCATCCGCACTGGTTTTCCATCCAGCAGTGGTGCCACCCAGTAGCCTCCTGCACCTCCAGTGACTGACAGCACATACACTGTTGCCTCACCTGATGAGCTGCTGCATCCAGTTGCTGTGTCGTTTACTTGCACATTATGAACAGAACGTCTCTCTTTACCTCTGTTTTGGGGGTTTTTGTTGAAGTGTTTTGTTTCCTTGCGAACTGTTGTACTTTTGCAAGCACGTTCCACATCTCCTTTTTCTTTGCATTTCCTGCATTCAACATCCTTGCTGAAACAGTCTGTTGCCAAGTGTCCTGTTTTATCACATCTGTAGCATTTGTTCTGCCTTCCCTTTTCTTCAGTATAGACCTTATGAAGTTTCCCAGTTGAGCTGAGCTGATGCGCCTCTTTAGCAGCTAACTCCATGGACACACTGATTTCAATGGCTTTGTCCAGAGTAAGTGCACTTTCAGTTAGCAGGCGTTTCTGAACAGCTTCGCTCCTCAGCCCACACACAAGTCTGTCTCTAATAGTGTCATTTAGCGCCTCATTGAATTCACAGCTAGCTTCTTCAGAGCAGCAACAAACACTATTACAGACTCTCCTTCAGCCTGATTTCTCTTATGAAATCAGAAACGTTCAGCAATCACCAGCAGTTTTGGTGAAAAATGCGATGTCAAGATGGTTACTATGCTATCATAGCTCTTGCTCCAGGGCTTCTTCGGCAACAAGGCACCGTAGCAGGTGAAATGAACTGGGGCCCATCACACTCAGGAATGTCGGCACGATCCTGTCCTCCTCAATGCCGTTAGCTTGGACGAAGTAGTCAAAACGCTCCGTGTAAGAGCTCCATTGCTCAGCACTTTCATCAAAAGGGCCAATACTGCCAATAATCCCCGTCATGTTAGCTTTCAGCACGTTAATGTCCGTTTTAACCGAAGGTAGCTTGGCTGTATTTTTACTCATTGCTCCTTTTGTTTGTGCCACTGTGTTGCGTCGTCCTCCCGACAGTGAAGCTCATCGCTAATTTTGTTAGCTTAGCCTCCAGCTGATCGATGTTCCACGGTCACGGCACGGTATTTCCCTTTCAACCGAGTACAAACACACGTAGATGCCGATGATCCTCGTTGCCACTTTGTTATATCCTTATGAGTTACTTCACTTAACTACATGAATAACATTAAGATGGAGCCAACTTCGTCTTGCAGCTGTAGCCCTTTTATTTCATTCCTTCA
Source organism: Diplodus puntazzo (assembly GCA_963678695.2). Lineage (NCBI taxonomy): Eukaryota > Metazoa > Chordata > Actinopteri > Spariformes > Sparidae > Diplodus > Diplodus puntazzo. The sequence continues at coordinate 32,922,046 of OZ023163.1, forward strand.
CTGAACTGGCGGTCTCAACACGCGTCAACACATATATATGTATACATTCGACCTCCAGACAGCAGCACCGGACTACAAATCTCAATATGTCAACAAATGTTCTTTAGTGCCTTAATATATAACAATTAGCAACCCTCAAAACACCTTTGAAAATGATAGACCCGCAAAATGTCTTAGTATAACAAAGAACTTCCCTCTCTACGTGTCCTATTTTAAGGATCCCCCTAATTGTTTTAGACATAAGATGACAAGGAATAGGACAATTTCAAAAGCTCCAACAATGCAGCTACCATATGCAACCCTCATTCTCCCAAATGTGGAGGACATTATTGCTGTGTCCAGATACTCAAATCCATTGTGGTCACTGTCTTTAGAGAATTTAGTCTTCCGAGGGTGCAGCGTTATGAACTACTCGTTTTAACACATGCACTTTGCCCTGGTGAGTGTCCTCAAGAGGCTATGTTTTTCTTCGACAAAAGACATGCACGTTCAATTCAACCGGTGACTCTAATTAACCCATGTGTGTAAATGTTTTTTATGTCAGCCCTATGATAGACTGGCAACCTATTTAGTTGTACCTTGCCTCACAACTTGTGAGTGCTGGGATAGTGGGTATGATGCATGGGATGTACTTGAAATCAATTGAAGTGGATAAAACTGAGATGCAAAAAAATCATGGTTCTGTACAGAGATGCCATACACATATTTTTTCAGGGTGAGCCTGACAGTGACGTTCACTTTTGCACTCTACGTTTTGCATTCAAAAGGTCAACAGCTGTTTTTTGTGCATAAATATGGTGGACAGTGTAAAAATATATACCAATCAGCCACAACATTGAAACTACTTATGGGATGTTTGTAGTGGATCTTTTGGGTCCTGTATGTCGGGGTGGGGCCTCCAAGGATCTGACTTGTGCTGGCAGAGCCCACAGATGCTTGATCAGTCACCTTGGGCTCTTTGTTGTGAGCTGTTCCCGAGCAGGTTGTGTGGTGTGTCGGGGCACATTGTCCAGGTGGGGTGCTGATCCCATCGGGAGTGCTGTTGCCAAGGGGGGTGTACTTGGTCCACAACGGTGTTTGGATGGGTGGTGTGTGTCAAGTGACAAGTGACATTTTGCCAGGACCCAAGGTTTTCCACAGAACACTGCATTGTAACAAGAGTCATCCATCCATTTTCTTCGGCTTATCCGGGGCCGGGTCGCGAGGGCAGCTGTCTGAGCAGGGACGCCCAGAGTTCCCTCTCCCCAGACACCTCCTTTAGCTCCTCCGGGAGGATCCCAAGGCGTTCCCAGGCCAGCCGAGTGACATAGTCACTCCAGCGTGTCCTGGGTCCTCGGGGGCATGCCAGGAACACCTCCCGAGGAAGGCATCCAGGGGGCATCCGATACAGATGCCCGAGCCACCTCAGCTGGCTCCTCTCGATGTGGAGGAGCAGCGGCTCTACTCCGAGCTCCTCCCGGGTGATAGAGCTCCTCACCCTATCTCTAAGGGAGCGCCCCGCCACCCTGCGGAGGAAACTCATTTCGGCCGCTTGTATCCGGGATCTTATTTTATCGGTCACAACCCAAAGTTCATGACCATAGGTGAGGGTAGGAATGTAGATTGACCGGTAAATCGAGAGCTTCGCCTTTCGGCTCAGCTTTCTCTTCACCACAACAGACCGATACAATGACTGCATTACTGCGGCTGCTGCTCCTGTCCTCCTGTCAATCTCACGCTCCATTCCTCCCTCACTCGTGAACAAGACCCCAAGATACTTGAACTCCTCCACTTGAGGCAAGAACTCTCCCCCAACCGGGAGGGAGCCAGCCACCTTTTTCCGGTCAAGAACCATGGCCTCAGACTTCGAGGTGCTGATTTTCATCCCAGCTGCTTCACACTCGGCTGCAAACCGCCCCAGGACATGCTGGAGGTCCTGGCTCGATGGAGCCAACAAGACAACATCGTCCGCAAAAAAGCAGAGATGGAATCCAGTGGCTCCCGAACCAGACCTCCCTCTGACTGCGCCGAGGAATTCTGTCCATAAAAATAATGAACAGAACCGGTGACAAAGGGCAGCCCTGCCGGAGTCCAACATGCACTGGGAACAGGTCTGACTTACTGCTGGCAATGCGAACCAGACTCCTGCTCCAGTCGTACAGGGACCGTACAGCCCAGAGGGCCTCCGACCCCGTACTCCCTGAGCACCTCCCACAGAATGCCACGAGGGACACGGTCGAATGCCTTCTCCAAGTCAACAAAACACATGTGGACTGGTTGGGCAAACTCCCATGAACCCTCGAGCACCCTGCGGAGGGTGCAGAGCTGGTCCAGTGTTCCACGGCCAGGACGAAAACCGCATTGTTCCTCCTGAATCCGAGGTTCGACTATCGGCTGAATTCTCCTCTCCAGTACCCTGGAGTAGACTTTCCCAGGGAGGCTGAGGAGTGTGATCCCCTGATAGTTGGAACACCCCCTCCGGTCCCCCTTTTTGAATAGAGGGTCCACCATCCCGGTCTGCCAGTCCAGAGGCACTGTCCCCAACTGCCACGCGATGCTGCAGAGACATGTCAGCCAAGACAGCCCCACAACATCCAGAGACTTGAGGTACTCAGGGCGGATCTCATCCACTCCCGGTGCTTTGCCACTGAGGAGCTTCCCAACTACCTCAGTGACTTCGGCTTGGGTGATGAATGAATCAACCTCTGAGTCCCCAGCTTCTGCTTCCTCTATGGAAGGCGTGTCAGTGGGATTGAGGAGATCCTCGAAGTATTCCTTCCACTGCCCGACGATATCCCTAGTTGAGATCAACAGCTCCCCATCTCCACCGTAAACAGTGTTGGTGGAGGGCTGCTTCCCTCTCCTGAGGCGCCGGAGTTTTTGCTTCCGCAACCGCCCGTGCTGCCGCACGCTTGGCCTGCCGGTACCCGTCAGCTGCCTCAGGAGTCCCCTGAGCCAATAGGACTCGATAGGACTCCTTCTTCAGCTTGACAGCATCCCTTACTTCCGGTGTCCACCACCGGGTTCGGGGATTGCCGCCACAGCAGGCACCGGAGACCTTACGGCCACAGCTCCAAACAGCCGCGTCAACAATGGAAGTGGAGAACATGGTTCATTCGGACTCAATGTCCCCAGCCTCCCTCAGGATCTGGTCAAAGCTCTCCCGGAGGTGGGAGTTGAAGACCTCCCTGACAGAGGGTTCTGTCAGACGTTCCCAGCAGACCCTCACAATATGTTTGGGTCTGCCAAGTCTGTCCAGCTTCCTCCCCTACCAGCGGATCCAACTCACCGCCAGGTGGTGATCAGTTGACAGCTCAGCCCCTCTCCTCACCCGAGTGTCCAAGACATATGGCCGGAAGTCAGATGACGCGACCACAAAGTCGATAATTGACCTCCGGCTTGGGGTGTCCTGGTGCCACATGCACTGATGGACATCCTTATGCTTGAACATGGTGTTTGTTATGGACAAACTGACTAGCACAGAAGTCCAACAACAAGACACCACTCGGGTTCAGATCGGGGAGGCCGTTCCTCCCAATCACACCCCTCCAGGTAACACTGTTGCTGCCCACGTGAGCGTTGAAGTCCCCCAGTAGAACGACGGAGTCCCCGGTTGGAGCACTCTCCAGTACTCCTCCCAGGGCCTCCAAGAAGGCCGGGTACTCTGCACTGCTGTTCGGCCCGTAAGCCGAAACAACAGTGAGAGACCTATCCCAGACCCGAAGGCGCAGGGAAACGACCCTCTCGTTCACCGGGGGAACCTCCAGCACATGGTGGCTGAGCTGGGGAGCTATAAACAAGCCCACACCAGCGCCCCCGCCCACGACCGCCACCCAAATCACATAGCATCGGCCCCTTCTGAACCCTCCTGCGGGTGGTGAGCCTACTGGAGGGCGGGCCCACGTCACTCTTTCGGGCTGAGCCCGGCCGGGTCCTGCGGGCAAAGACCCGGCCACCAGGCACTCGCCTGTGAGCCCCATCCCCAGGCCTGGCTCCAGGGTGGGGCCCCGGTAACGCCATTCCGGGCAATGTGAACAATCTTGTTTTTACATCTGTCATCAGGGGCATTGGAACCGCTCTTAGTCTGACCTGTCACTGAGATAATCAATGTTATTCACACCTCATGTCAGTGGTTTTGATGTTGTGGCTGATTGTTGTAAATCTATATGCTGTATAAAGCTACATGTGTATTCTGACTATGTGCTGTGTATACATTTTTGGTAGTGATTGTGATCTAACAGGTCAGTAAAAAGAGGGGGTTTAGCTACTATTGCTTCTAAGGCCTTTGATTTTAGACATGTTTCCTTTGATGATTTTAGCTCCTTGGAATATCTTTTGCTTCTGTTTTTAAATGCCAGTCACCCATATTAACTGCCAGTGTATGTAGAGTTATCTATTGTTGGTGATTTTGAAAGGGCTGCTGATTTTTATAATCCATTAGAAGACTTTGGGCTCACACAACATGTCCATGGACCAACCCCCTATCATGGCCATACTTTAGATCCAGTAGTTAGTAAGAGGCTGAATGTTGATGAAGGTTCTCAGTCATCCAGGTCATGGTAATTCTAAGTGCTGTATCGTAGTCAGCTGGACTTGTTTCAGTTGCCTGAAGATGTTTCACTTCTCTTCCAAAAGGCTTCTTCCGTTCTAACTTACTGGAGGGGAGTTGCAGGCTCTTAAACTCTGTGTGGGAGTGTCCTCACAGAGTCGTTAAGGACACGTGTGACTCCGAGTTTCAGAGTTGTCTGGGGAGGCAACTCAGTACAGCATTGTAGGTGGGTGATAAGTAATAAGTAAGTCTTAGGCCACCTCCTCTGTTCAAAGACGGTAGTTCCAGTTTGACATAGAAGGATTCCTTTACTCCTCTTTCAACCCTGCTGAAAAAAATAGCATAGACCAGCACCAAAACACAACATATGCTAAGTGACCATTCACTAGACCAGCATATGTTGTGTTTTGGTGCTGGTTTTGGTGCTGGTCTATGCTGTTTTTTTCAGCAGGGAAACCATCAGTATTCTCCGGCCAAGGTGTTCAAGGTGTAAGTGGACAGCAGAGTCTTGACCTAAGGAGTTGCGCTGTGTTGTGCCATTCATTTATGGAAAGGCTGTTTTGTCTCCCCAATGTACACATCTGTGCAGGCCTGGCTGCATTGAACAACATAAACTACTTTACTCTGTTTATGCCTGGGTGTTTGTCCTTTGGATGGACATGTTTCTGCCTCAGCGTGTTAATAGTTTTAAAGTGAACTAGGATATGATGTTAATTAAAGATCCTCCTTAGTTTCTCACATATTCCCGTGACAAAGGGAATGACGATGTTGTTACATTTTCTCATCTCCTCCTCTTTGTCTGCTCTGGATCTTTTAGAGGTTTTGACAAAGGTCCAGTTTGGGATACCACAGGTTTTAAGTGCTCCCCTGATGTGCTTCTGTTCCTTCTCCTTCCCCTCTGTCTTTGTGGGTATGGTTTCAGCCCAATGGTTTAGGGCTCTGATGGTTAAACATTGAAATGTCATTTTCAATTAGAGACATTGCTCTATATGACCATTATTGTGTTGAATTTAGTGCGTCAGTGCCCATGCCCCAAGTGAACATTGAACCCACTGTAAAGAGAGTGGCTGATCGTTTTATTATGCACATTAATATGTTGCCACACAAATCTGTTGACTCCTTAGTGAATAAGTTTAATTCAAAATGATTGACAACAATTGATCTTGTTGCGCCACTTAAAGTAAAACGACCTGTTTTAAAATGCAAGCCACCATGGGAACATTTGACTGTCAAACAAACTTTAAAGAAATTGTCGGAAAGCTGAGCGTAGATGAAAAAAAAAGTAAATTCCATATTCAGAATATAATGCGCTGAGAAATGCCAGACAGGTTCACTTCTCCGAACTTATAAATAAGAGCCAAAAAAAAACGAGGGCTGTTTTTACAACCATTGACAGCCTGATAAACCCCTTTTCTATATACCCCCAGTGTACTCACGTATTAAGTGCAACAAATGTTCAGCTCACTCTAAGAAAAAAAACATTATATGTACTTAATATAGTTATGTCGACCGGTCCCACAAAACTAGGTTGTATAAATGGGAAGAATACTAGAAAACTAATTATTACTACATGCTTTTAAGCAAACCTCACCAAACCTTAATTAAATGCTACATAACACATTTATGCTGAATTTACTAAAAACATTTATGATGAAATTATTTTGAATATATTAAACACAAATTAGTTGTATTTATGTTGTAGGGTTTTGTTGATTGTACTTGTCAATGTGAGTAATTCAAATAAATACCACTTAAGTCAATTCACTTCACCTGACTTTAATAACACAGGGCAAAAGCCCCAAGAAGTTAAGTTTTACATTTACTAACTTTTCTGAACAGCCTTGCAACTAGGCCTGCACCAATAAATCGAATTTTCATTGTCATCGCGATATGAACATATGCGATAAACACATCGCAAAAGACTGCCTGACACGCGATGAATAAGTAAAATCATTTTATTTACGCATCATGCGCACTGTGAACTGCGGCACCGGGAGCGGCAGGACGAAGCGAGACAACATGGAGAGAACATACATGGGAGACTCTGCTTAGTGTTTAACGGAGGCCTGCAGCAGGGGGAGGTTAACCCAGGGGTTCAGGACAGAGAGACAGAGCGTCTCAGTCTCACTACCAGGCAGTTGGCCAGTGTTAGAGTGTTTCAAAGTAATCAAGTACTTATCGGTCACAGGAGTCTTCAACAACGTAATGTTGAATGGTGATATATTCCATTTGTTCTTTGATGTAAAGGTGCAGTAAAGATGCAGTAACTGTCGGCTCTGTCACACTGGGAAAACACCGCTAGCATCATTAACGTTAGCAACATGCTCACATGCATCTTGTAAAGAGCGTTAATCACTGCGACAGTGAAACACCTGGTTTAATCAAAAGGTCCGTTCACAAACTTTTTATAATGAAATGATCCGTTCAGCAGAGCAGGGGATGTCTGCTCACTTATCATTCTCCCAGTTTGTGTTAGGGTTAGTCAGAGGACTCAGGAAGGTAGACAAAAAGCTATCAAGTTACGGGAGGTGTGGTGTATTAACGAGATGGAGGCCAACATGCTGCTCATTGTTTGTTTACTGAGCCATACTGCATCACTGAACAGTGCGCATGCGCACAGCACCTTGACCTGGTCTGGTTACACATAGATCTAGCTAATATAGATCATGAACATAGTTACCATACAAAAACATGCTGGTAAATCAAACATGTGGTGAATCAATGCACCACAGGAGGTGATTAGGGTCAAAAAGGGTAATGTGATTAAATTGCATTAATCTAAATTTTTCTTTTAAGGTTAAGGTTTTCAAATTGATTGCCAGAATTAGGGCTGCACGAAAAATCGTTAAACATTTGCGATCTCGATTCACACATACACGTGATCTCATTTCTACACTCAGCGATTCTGAAGCATTTTATATCTCGAGCTGCATCTCAAACAAATGCTCCTGTTTTCCTTCCAGATTTTTTGAAACGCCCCCAAACGCAGCACTGCCGCTGCCTCCTCCCTCAACTTATGGTAAAGCGTCATTACAACATGTTATTCAGTGGAGGAAGCCCGCCTGCAGTTGAGTGTTTGGAAGGAGTGAGTGAGAAGCCGTTTTTATACAGGGCTGCAAGCCGCCAATCTGCCCGTCCGCTTGGCGGCTCCGTCTGCGGTTTTAGACAGAGGGTGGCAAACTGGGGGTCTGTTTTGGCCGATTTGTCGGCTCAGAAGCTACACTTAGCTACACAGGAGATGCTAGCGTCTCCTGGAAGCTACACTTAGCTACACAGGAGATGCTAGCGTCTCCTGGAAGTTACACTTAGCTACACAGGAGATGCTAGTGTCTCCTGATCACTAGCTGTTTGGTTGTGTCCGCTTGTTATTGTAGCGACAAGCCAGGAACGGTCGCTACTTTCAAATTAAAAGCTCCCTGTTCTAAAATCCAATGGGGCGCAATGTAAAGCTCTTATTTTGAAGACACTGTCACTGTTCACAGCCCAACTTCGAGCTTCATGTCACATGTTTACGACTACCTTAGAGGCGACTTTTGGAAAAGGAGGAATATTACTCCTCCGTTTTAGTAAGCCGATCACAGCAGCTATCACATATCACCTAGCCAAGATACGGCCCCAATAAACACTGTACAACATGAGGTATTAAAGGATGCCCTCTCATCTTGGAGACTAAATTTTTTTTTTTACTTTTGTAAAAATAATTTCTCATCCAATGATAGAACTTGAACAAAACAAAAAAAACATTGCTTTGGCAGAGGCTTGGTAGTATGCCTCTGCCATACTACAATGTTTGTTTTGTTTTGTTCAAATTCATCAGTGCAATTAACATTTTGTGAAAAAAAATCGTGCCAGAGAATCGTGATCTCAATTCTAAGCAAAAAAATCGTGATTCACATTTTTTCAAGAATCATGCAGCCCTAGCCAGAATTATAACACATTTATATTGACAGCCCTTGAAAATTTAATCACTGCACTAGTCATAAAGTGCAGTAAAAATATACATTTTTATTCTTAATAATGTTAAATAGGCCTAGAGGCCTACAGAGGGTTAAAGAGTTTAAAGTGCACTACTTCCATGCCTGAATAACTTGGTCTCCAATATATGGCAAATATATTGGTGAAAAACTTCTCTAACAATTACTAGAGCTCAAGGTCGTGTCTCCACAATGTTTTTTTTGCAACCAACCATCTAAAACCCTAAAGATATGACATCAACAAAGAATAACAGAACATCACCAAATTCTCACAACTGAGAAATAGCAAACGTGTATAGCAAAGTGACTGACTTCTCTGCAGCAACTTACCCAACTGTTAGAGGTAAAAAGAAAACAACCAAAAAAAAGCAAATCAAAATGTGACAATGCTCAAGATAATAACCACACAACTTTGCAAGTACTAGTAACCCCCATTGCACGAGTTATGTCATCTATGATAACAGCTTCCAAGTGTTTAACTGCAGTCCACGCACACCTCCAGTGGTCACTCTTCTGAGCTCGGCCAGGTCATCTCCTGGAGGAGAGACAGGCAGGGGAGGGAATAAACTCCCTGCTTACACTTGCAATGAAAGGTCCAGCAAAACTGCATCCCAACGGACTGGAATCCCGTTGCAAGGTAAAGACACCACTGGTGCCAGTTCAGTTAGAGTATAAAGTTTAAGAGTCTTTTCAGAAAAAGTTTCATCAAGTAAACCACATGTCACACATCACCCATCAATGGGCAGCTGAGGGCTGACCGGTTCTGTATTAATCTATACATATATAATGTACACATGCATCCATGTCACTTACTCGTGTAAGAGCCTTATTCTTTGGGTCTTGCATGAAATGTCTTGAAACAGTTCTTTGCCTCTCTCTTGAAATACATCTATAGATATGCAATGAAATTGTGAATAGTAGAGGCACACAATTTGGTAAGTTTGTAATAAATGTATAAAAAAGGACCTGGTCAAGTGATTTGAGGTGTTTGATGATTGTCAGAATTGTTAAATATCCAAATGTACTCAGTCTGTACAGTAGTTCACTGAACCTAACCCAAGGTTCACAGTTTTGTGAACTGCCGGTGGGATTACTCATGTAATCTGTTTTTAAGGACCTGCACCTTTATGGAAAGTCTGTTGCCATTCAACTCCATCAACACTTTCTGAAGAAATTCAAATGTGTGTCTCAGGTCCTTGGGGTAGCTCAGATTTAAACTGTAGATCAGGCCAAGCAGGACTGCACACCCATTTGCTACATCTCTCAGATCTTGCAGCACTTCAACTCCCTTGATTATGACGCCAACATCCTGAGGCAGCTCTGTGGGCTTTGCTCCCTCATGTCAGATAATGTAGATTCCCACAGCCATTTCCTCTATTCCTGTCCTTGCATCAGGATCAACCAGGCATGGACTGGCCATCTGGCGTAGCGGGCAGTGCCCGGTGGGCCAACGCACATTTTTGGGCCGGGCTGTCATAATTTAATCAAAAAAGTTTATTATAAATCGTTTTTATCGACCGCGACGGCCCATTGGTCGATTTTCTTGAAGGACATTGGGCTAATCCAATGAAATCTCTCAGCCCTCCTCTTCTTTTTTTTTTTCTAAGTGCACAATTTAGAGGGAGCGGTCCATTGGTGCTAAGAGAAGAATCTCGCTGTAGATGTTGCAAAATGTGCTAAGATCACAGACATGTTCGCTGGAGGGGCTGCTGTAGCCCCCACGTCCTCTGAGACAGCAATGCTCCAGCAACAGCAGGTTGAAGGTGAAGACAGCAGCAGCGGGCAGGAGAGGAGCAGCCAGAGATGCAGGCTGACTGACAGGGACAGTGACGTTAATACAGGGACTGTGAGGTGATGGAGGCAACGGTAGCTCTATTACATGTAGAGTTATCAACGGTCGGGCTGGCCCGACAAACCCGACCGGACCCACGAGCTCGGGCCGGGTTAACGTGGAGGTGCAGCAGACAATTCACCTCCAATTCGTCCTAACATATCTAAAGCAATCACAAGTAATGAACTTAATTAGACAAGTGAGAGATACTTACCACTACTGTTGAGCTGCTGGCTTTGCATACATTAACTGAGCTGCTCCCTGACACCACTTGGAAATCTGGAATTCACAGTCGATCACACAAAGGCAAAATTATTTTTCCTAGAATGTAAGACCAGAATATGGAATTTTAGGTACTTATTTACAATAAATACATTCCAAACATAACACACCATGTCACACTAAAAACAAACCAAAATAATAAAAGCAAAACTACAAACTTATTACCATCCTTCCACTTCTACAAACCTTTCCCACCTTTCTAAATGTTTTAATTTCACCATTTGTATTTGCAATATATCCTTCCAGAATAAAGTGACAGATAGTTGAAAGCACAGCTTCATTGCATTACTCATATTTTGATATTTTCTAACTGCCAGCCACATCAGTAAACACTGTGTTTCATATGATATGTCGGCCGACGAAGAGCACAGTAGTCTGAACCAAATCGGCAAACTTTATTACTCTTCATAACATTGACAAAGGTTGCCTATCCGCAAACGTTCTCATTTTACAGCTAGAAAAAATAATGAACGTTACATGAACTAGTGAAGTACAAGTACCTCAAATTAGTAATCTAACTTAAATACAGTAACGTTACTTGAGTAAATGTACGTCGTTACATTCCACCACTGGACATGCATCCAGGCTCCACTTGGCCGTGCGGGTTAAGCTAACTTAACATTACTGACCAACCAAATCAAGATAAAATAACAACAGAACTATTACACCTCCTACAGATATAGCTTGAAATTCGTCCCTCTTTTTTGACGTAATCTAACACTTTCAAGACCAACCTAAACAAGGGTACATCATTGAATTATTTGCGTTAAGCTAGTAATACACAACTTTTCAAATCTAACATCAAAGTATACGTACAAAAGTTAAAAATACTATATCAATGTCATATCAATACATTTGATATAGTACATCGACCGTTTTGATTAATATCTTTTAATAATTCATGTACTTACTAGAAAATCAAAAGATGGCAAGGATTGAAGAGAATGCATTCATGAGGCTGCAGTCAGAACTCCTCAAAACTGCGCGTCTTCCAAGGCGTCCTCAGCCACACTGCGCATGTGCAAGAAAGTACAGAAACGTTGGGACAATCTTCATTCATTTCAAAGCCTGCAATGCATTTTAAATAGCTAGATTACATAGATTCAATTCAGCACAATTTTAGTATTATAGTAATGCAATGAAACTCTCTCGATTCAATTGTCAAAAGTGCAATTATTCAATGGTTTCACCTTAAAAAAATTATGTAATACAAACAACATCCGTGTTTCACTTCTTAGAGTGTATTACAGAGATAAGATATTTAGGATTAGAAGGAATATTATTCAGACAAGGCAGTATGTTATAAAAAAAAACACTAAGCACTTTCAACATATTTTGCACTCTTACTCTGGTGGATGCAGAGGTAATTAGAAAGGTGGTCTCTGAATTAAAACCATCAACGTGCCCGCTTGACCCATTTCTACCCCATTTTTAAAAACTGTTTGTAATTGCATTTACAAGGAATTATTAAGTATTTGTCAACCTCTTCTTGTTCACAGGCACCTTCACTGATGCCTTAAAGACTGCCATGGTCATTTAGATTCCTCAGTTTTTAAAATGATTATGTCAAAACCATGTCGAAATGCATCCGAGTGATGATTTTGTACACCTGTTGAAACATTGTTGACTTCTCATATTTTATCAGGCTACCAGAAGATGAAATGTAGTGTTTTTAAAAGCTGTCTCGTAAGACTTAGCCTTTTTGGTTGATGTGCAATGGCCGGTGGTTGTGGTTGTTATAGTCCAGTGCAGTGAGGAGGGTCTGTTCTTCCTACACTAGTGTGAAGGCATCTGAGTATGGTTCTGAAAGGACCGCAGTTCAGAAGTTGACTTTCAGTGTAAAGACAAAGCACTTTATAAAAACCATAACAAAAATAACTTATAAAACTTAATTGGACATATCCAGTTGAACAACACTATCATTATTTTAGTGTAATCATGTCATATAGTTTTATTATATTGATAACAGTCCAAATAAAGCCCATACTCTCCCATTCAACTCATGTATAACAAGACATACCTAAGTAAGCAAAAGAACAGTATTAAAAGGTACTGACATTTTTTTTTACCAAGAGTTTAAAAAATGAAATAATTATTGAGTCCTGCTACATCTATTTTAGACAATGGAGTGTTTAGGATGAGTTCAGGCTTCTTCATAGTCTGGTGGTATGGCAGATACTTCTGGTGTTAGTATCATTTTGGCTCCGTGCAGGCATCTCACTTCACCAATGTAACTGACGCTTTGTAGCCGGGTACCAATGATATCCTGTTTTTTATCACCCACAATAGGGGTTGCCTCCCTTTTTCTAAAGATTGTTGATTTCCTCCCAATATTAACTCTCATTGCGGCCGATTCACAATAGTGAAGTGAGTTCTCCTGATGTCTAGTAGTGCATTCATAGGTGTACAGTGTGAACAGGAGAAAGCTGAGCACACAGCCCTGAGGGGCTCTGGTGCTAACCTCTAACAAAGAGGAGGTGTGACTGCCAGTCCAAACTCTCTGGGGTCTGCACTGAAGCCCAGAGTGTTTAGTTTTTTCCAAGCAGCTTCATGGGCCTCACCTCTCCATTCATCCAGGCCTTCTGGTTGGGGAGCGATCTTACTGCCTTAGTGATTACCACGTCATCAACACCTCTGTTGATATATGATGTCACTGAAGATGTATATTCCCTCAAGTACAGTAGCTTGATCTGGGATGTTAGAGGTTAACCACATCTCTGTGAAGATATGCACATGGCAGTCTCTGTTTTCCCTTTTCTGTTTGAGCCTCAGTGGCACTTCATCCACTTTATCCTCCTGCAAAAAGATATTAGCCAGAAGAAGACTTGGTAGAGGAACTGCTCTTGGTCCAAGTTGCGTCAGCTAACTCTGATGCCATTTCTTTTTCCGTAATATTTTGTCTCACTGGTCTGGCTGGCCGCTCGGCTGTATGACAGGATTTTACTTTATACCCTGTTTGACCACAATGTGCTAAGCAATGGCAGAGGGGTGCAGTCCGTATTTAGCAATCCGGCTCATCCAGATGACCCTCGCTTGACGACGAAGCCCGCTGCTCCCCTTCGCCTGACAACGACGCCTGCTGCTCCTCTTCGCCCGGCGGGGATGTCGGCTGACCCAGATGACCTTCCTCGCCCTGGCCCGAACCAGCGGCTCCCGTCCCGGTCCAAAACCTGCTCTTCACAGTGCCGGATTCTGAGGGATGCTATAATGCGGTGCTATGGTGCTCTTCCTCACATCAAGCCAGCTATTGATACTACCCTAAGGGACGCAGCTACTACACGGCCACAGCATTCCCCTGTTTGGACACAGAGTACTGAAAGCACACAGCCATTGTCTCCTCATCCTCTCTTCGCTCCTACCACACTCATCATAGGAGACTTAATTACTAGGAGGATTCGCTTTTTCAATGCAGCCACACACGGCTTTCCTGGAGCCACGGTGCCGGTTATCCTCGATAAGCTTCCCGACCTACTGTGCTCTCTCCCACCATCTATTAACCGGGTTATGGTTCATGTCAGAGCCAATGACATGGCTCGTCAGCAGTTGGAGCTGACTGAAAAGGATTTTAAAGCCCTCCTCAGCTTCCTTAACAGCTGTGGAAAGGATGTCTGGCTCAGTGGACCTGCCAACTCTCGGCCGTGGAGCTGGGCGTTTCTCCAGAATCCTCAGTCTGAACACCTGGCTCCAGTCCGCCTGCAGAATCCACAACATTGGTTTTATCGACAACTTCAACCTGTTCTGGAACCGTCCTTCCCTTTTCCGTACCAACGGGATGCTATCCAGACCGCTGCTATGCGTGAGTGACAACTAACCTACCACGCGCCCCACCTGGAGCCTTCTTCCTCTCCACCTACTCTTGCAGCACACAGTACTGTGTCTCTCACAAGCTACTGCTGGGAGTCAACTCAAGTACTGACACTCTCTATGGCCCAACCCCCCTACCATGGTCCACTGTCTCCTACTGGCTGTCATAAAGCTACTTCCACTGCTGTGATTAACTGGATTCCAATTCCCTTTGCTATCTCACATCGCAAATCAAATCACATGCACAGGTGTAGTTGAACTGTTGATCACAGTGTGCTTGTTATTCCAACCAGATCAGCTAACACCAAACCTCACCCCAACAATCTAACCTTTGGGTTATTTGACATCAACATTTCATCTTCTTCAACAAACAATCATGGTGCCCAGCGTGGCAGACGTGTTTGCAAAGTGCTCCCGACACCAGTCTCTTTTAGTATTTATTTTAGTGGTACTGTGTACAGTTAATGTGAGGTGCTGGCATGGAAGGATTGTGTACAGCAGAGAAGCACTTTTGAACAGCGAAAAAGCTCACCACAAGCTTAAATCTGATCTTTTTAACATCTCACCACACCTGGACACCTATTACATCCGGCCAGCGTGACCTTGACGTGTTTGCAAAGTGCTCCCGACACCCGTCTCTTTTAGTATTTATTTTAGTGGTACTGTGTACAGTTAATGTAAGGGTTCTGGCACAGAAGGATTGTGTACAGCAGAGAAGCACTTTTGAACATCGAAAAAGCTCACCACGAGCTTAAATCTGACCTTTTTAACATCTTACCACACCTGGACACCTATTACATCCGGCCAGCACGACCACAGCGGAGACAAAGCAAGAGAGGTGGTCTACATGCTAGGCTAAAGGCTAAAAGCTACACGTCCACCGCTACCTAGCCTGCTGCTAGCTAATGTCCGCTCCCTCGAAAATAAAATGGACGAGCTGAGAACCAGGGCAACAACACAACGTGAGATCAGAGAGTGCTGCACTCTGATTTTTATGGAAACCTGGACCACAGACAACGCGCCAGATTCAGCCATCCAGCTTCAGACCCACTCCGTACACCACGGAGACCGCACATCGGCCACGAGCAAGAACAAAGGTGGCGGTGTCTGTGTCTACATCAACAACAGATGGTGTTCGGACATTCAGGTGGTGGAGAAACATTGTTCAGTGGACATAGAGGTGCTGATGGTTAAGTGCAGACCTTTTTATTTACCGAGGGAGTCCAGTGCTGTGTTTATTCTGGCTGTTTACATCCCGCCGCCGCGGGCGAACCGGACCGCAGCGCTCAGACTACTGCATGACACTATCAGCAAACACAAGACTGCACACCCAGATGCTGTGTTCGTTGTGGCGGGGGATTTTAACCACTGCAACCTTCGGACTGTCCTCCCCAATTACCACCAGCACATGAGCTTCCCGCCGAGGGACAACAACATTCTGGACCACGTCTACAGCAATGTGAAGGGCCTCTATAAGGCTGCCCCCCGCCCCCACTTCGGACAGTCCGACCACATCTCCGTGTTCCTCTACCCATCTTACAGGCAGCTCCTCAAACAGGCCTCCCCAGTAAGTAAAACTGTTAAAGTATGGAACGAAGAGACTGATCTTGTGCTGCAGGACTGCTTTAACAGTACTAACTGGGATGTGTTTAAAACTGCTGCTGCGAGAGTGGACTGTACTGTGGACTTAGCGGAATATGCTTCAGTGGGTACTGGTTACATCAGCACATACATAGACAATATTGTCCCCACCAAGCACTACAAAACATTCCCAAACCAAAAACCCTGGATTAACTGTGATGTACGGTCCATGCTGTGGCCCGCTCCACTGCATTTGCCTCTGGTGACGCTGAGGGCTACAAAAAGGCCAGATACGACCTACAAAGATCCATCAGAGAAGCCAAGAGACAGTACAGAGTGAAGCTGGAGGGGTACTACACCACCGCGGATCCCCGGCGCATGTGGCAGGGCTTGTAACACATCACAGACTACCAGCAGCGGAGCAGGGAGGTCACAACCATCCAAAGCACACTACCAGACGAGCTAAATGAGTTCTACGCTCGCTTCAACGCCCTCAACACCAACAGAGGGACTCTACCAACAGAGGCAGCACAGAGCTCTTCACTCACGGTGACATCAGCTGAAGTGTGCAGGGCGCTGAGGAGAATGAATCCCCGGAAGGCAGCACGCCCTGATAACATCCCGGGCCATGCACTGAGGGTCTGCTCAGCGGAGCTGGCTGAGGTGCTAACAGATATTAACAATCTGTCCCTCTCACTTTTTTCTGTGCCCACTTGCTTCAAGACCACCACCATTGTGCCCCTCCCTATGAAAAACACCATAACCTGCTTAAATGACTATCGTCCCATCGCACTCACTTCAATTGTGATGATTGATTGATTGATTGATTGATTGATTGATTGGTTTATTTAAGTGTCAAACACCATGATTGGTGCCCAGCCCTCATGGGCTTATTAGACACTAATCATATTCATCAAATCATAATTTCACAATTACATCCACGATAGCCACGTGACATAATACAGAACACATCATAACATAACTAAACCATTAAAAATATGGATACAGATACAAATGGATTGTCATATAGGATACAAAATACTTTGTGGCAGATACCAGACCTTTTCTATAAATTTTGCCAAAGCAAAAACATCATTTTCAAACAACCAGCACAGAATCTCCCCTTCATATTTCCAAAATATATCAGGATTTTTAAACTGGATTGATTCAAAAAGAGAGTTCCTTAAATCACAATATAAAGGACAATAAAAAACAAAATGAAATTCATCTTCTACAACCTGGAGATCACAAAATTCACACAAACGTAAAAGTTCAGGTGTACCTTTAAATCGACCCACTTCTACTGCCAGAGGTAAGGTACTGGTTCTTCCATATCTCCTGTTTCCATTGATCTTCATATTTTCCTAAATAATCTTTGTCTGATGACATTTATATTACATTGCAAATTATTTTGAAACATTATATGTAAGTCAGAGGCAGACAATATTATTGAAACCTCTCTAGACCAGGGGTGATGCTTTGCTCTGTCCCAATTAAAAATTTTCCTAGTTAGCCTTTCCTCTGGCAGATTGACAAGACGGTTCCACAATCGCACCATTTCACAATTCTGTTTTACAATACATGGATCCCATCCTGCTTCCCCTTCAACAGCTACTTTTGCTGCATATTTATGCACACCTAGAAAACACCTCTAAGCACGATTCTGAACAGAATTACAATCAAAAACCTCTTCAAAAGCCCCAAACCCCTGCAGCATAAAACAAAACTGAGTCAACCAAAGATTTATAAAGTTGTGTAAATGTTGAAAAACCAAGATCCGTACATAATTTAATTTTACTCAACACAGAACCTAATGGTCTTCCAGCAGACTCTGCTAGTATTTTCCTTCCCTCTGAAAACTTCATATTTTCATTTTCATTTTCATGTGAAATCATTTTTCAAATGAAAAACTTGTGTTTTTTCACTATTAATGGTAAGATGCCATTTACTACACCAGGAGCTCATAATATTCAGCATATTTTGTAAATAAACTTCATTTTCTGCCATCAGAACAATGTCATCTGCATAAAGCAGAATACTTAGATTCATATCCTCTATTGGAACACCCAGATTAACCTGCTTAATTTCCTGAGCTAGATCATTTATATAAAAGGCGAATAAAGAGGGGGAGAGTAAGTCTCCCTGCTTTACCCCGAAAGGCATTGGGAACCAGTCCGTTCTTAAGTTATTTATTTGTACACAAACAAATGGGGTCTCTGTAAAGGGCTTTTATAGCATTATAGAATTTTCCATTGATACCAGATGAAAATAATTTAAACAGCAAAAGATCTCGGTTAACACAATCAAATGCCTTTTTGAAGTCAACAAAGCAAGAAAAAGTACTTTTACCCTTGTCCAAACGAGCTCTCACCACAGAGGATAACACATAAATATGGTCAATACAGGCCCTGTTTTTCCTAAAACCATTCTGTTCATCTACCAACCCTCCATAGGATTTCAAAAAAGTATTAAGTCTGTTGTTAAGGACTCCTGAGTAAATTTTATAGACTGTGCTGATCAAACTAATCCCACGATAATTTAATGGGACTCTGGGGTCATCTTTTATAGATTTTGGGATGGGTTTGATAATTGATCTATTCCACTCAGATGAGATAATACCATTTTGAAAACATATGTGACACAAACAATTTAGAACATTACACAAGTTAGTGCTTTTGAGTTCCTCATTAGGGAGGTCTTCAATGCCCACAGCTTTATTTTCTTTGGCTTTGTCTAGCACTTTAAGTACCTCATCTAATGTAATCTCACTGTTCAGTGTATCATTTTGATAGTATATAGTATTCATCCCAGTTCCCATCTCCAATTTTACTCTACAAGTTTCTTCTAAGAAATGATCCTCAAATAAAGTGGAACTACTATAAGCATATAAATCACTATAATCTTTTTCCCACTTTTTTAATATTTGACCAGACTCAAAAGAAGATCCACCGCTTTCCATTAAAACCTCTATGGGTATTAACGTTTTCTTTTTTGGTCCTAACTTATGTATTTCCCTTCAGAATTGCTGAGGGTTACCAGTTTGTAATTGTTCTAACTTGAGGGCTTGGCCTCTATTAAACCTCCTTTTAAAGAACCTGAGCTTTCTATCAAAGTTAACCTGGCATTGCTTAAATTCACTATGCAAGACCCTCCTCTTCCAGGGTTCCCCGAGGCCACATTTAAGAAATGTTCTCTCTGCAGAACACAACTTCAACCATAATTCATTTAAACCATTATTCCAATATGGTTGTTTAGTTCTGTAATATTTCTTTGTAGAACCCATTTTTTTCACAGGACAATATTTATCCATCTCATCATGCAAAAGATTACAGAGATTGGTGTAACACTGGTCCATCTGTTCCTGATTTTCCTGTATAATCTGTAATTGACCTATTACCTCTCAGTAGGGCCCTGCGACATCTCTCAGAAGAGAGAAAATCACCAGGATAATTCCTGTCTCGACTTTTTGCATGCTGTGGACAAACAACTTTATTCTGAGTATTAAATACCTCTCCCACTTGAAAACGTAAACAAAGAACTGAATGATCAGGGAGTCTACTAAGATCACTGATCAAATTAAGACTTTCTAGACCAACTCCATCAAAAAGCTCAGAGGGGATGTAAACATTAAATCCAAGACATGTTTTCATATCACCATGAGATGTCACTATATAATCAACAACAGCTTTGCCCCTTACAGAAATGGAAGTAAAGTTATCATTTTCAGGATTTAACCTCCCGTTAAGTATACAACATTTAGAGGCCTTCAAAAATTCCATAAAGGTATGACCATGTTTATTTACATTCATGTCCAAAACTATACGAGGAGAAATATCATCTCCTTCCACATAGTCCTTTAGAACCCCAGTTCGGCTGTTAACATCACCACAGATATAAATTGAATCCACCTTGTCGGTAGCAGTATATAACAACGCCAATAAATGGCCAAAATAGAGATCTGCGTTCCTGCCCCAGGTAGATGATTTGGGGACAGGTAACATGAAATTAAAATGAAAGAATATTGCGACTCTCTATGCACAAAGCGTAAGCAAAAGATTCCATCAAATGTTTTATCAACAATACCAACTGAATACCGTTCCAACACAGCATTTTTAACCAAGAATCCCACTCCACCAGAGGCTTTAACCGTTCTCTTGTGGGCAATACGATTATGTCCAAACCAGGTGAATCCATCAAAGTCCAGTGTATCACTGCATAAGTGAGTTTCATTCAGAGAAAAAAAATCAAGGTCTAAGGATTTAAGTAATAATGTCCTGAGTTCACAGTTTGACAACGTCCACCCATTAACATTCCAATGGGCTAACAAAAACTGTTCATTAACAAACCTGGCAGGCTGGGCAAGCCCCTCTCAATATCACCATCAGCTGACAATCCCTCTCTCGCCGCACACTGAGGCGACTGCGTCCGCTTCACCATGCAACCATTAGCTGCCAAGTAAAAGTCCTTTCCAACTGCAGTTTCACGGATCAAAGTTCTAAAGTTACGTTCCATCAGTCGCTCGGCATGTGATTTCGCTGATGACACATAGACTTTATTGAAGCTGTCGTTATCTTTAAGCTTTGATTTTCTGCGCAACACGGTCACTTTCTCCAGAACCGAGCTCAGCTCCACTTTAACAAGCCCGGGTGATGAAGTGTTTTGAGGGGATAATCATGACCCACATTAAAAAGACCATCCCGGACACACTGGACCCCTACAGTTTGCATATCGTTAGAACTGCTCCACTGATGATGCAGTGAACACCGCCATCCATACAGCTCTCACACATCTGGAGAACAAGGACACGTATGTTCGAATGCTGTTTATTGACTACAGCTCAGCATTCAACATGGCCTTCCCAACCAGACTGGTTGAGAAGCTCCTCATCCTTGGACTGACACCTTCCCTCTGCAGCTGGGTCCTGGACTTCCTCACAGACAGACCCAAGGCAGTCAGAGTTGGTACCCGGACATCAGGCACAAGGATGGTGAACACAGGGACCCCACAGGGCTGAATGCTGAGTCCTCTTCTGTACACCCTCTTCACCTACGACTGCGCCCCCACCCAGCGCAACACCACCATCATCAAGTTTGCGGATGACACAGGAGTCATCGGACTGATCAATGGTGGGTCGGAGACAGACTATAGGGAGGAGGTGGCTCAGCTGGTGTCTTGGTGCCACACAAATAATCCCTCCTTAAATGCAGAGAACACTAAGGAGATGATTATCGACCTGAGGAGAGACCAGCACACACCACTTCACATCGGTGAGACACAGGTAGAGGGTGAAAACCTTTAAATTCCAAAAAATCAGCGAGGACCTCTCCTGGTCACACAACACCCAGCACATTGCCAGGAAGTCTCAGCAGCGGCTGTACTTCTTAAGAAAGCTGAGGAAATTTGGTCTGTCCACCAAACTCCTCAGCAATTTCTACAGATGTACAGTGGAGAGCATCCTGACCAACTCCATCACAGTGTGGTTTGGAAACTGCACAGTACAGGAAAGGAAGGCTCTTCAAGGTGTGATTAAAACGCACAATACATCTGTGGAGCAGCCTTCCCATCACTTCAGGACATTTACAAAACCCGGGTCAGAAAGAGGGCACACAGCATCACCAAGGACACTACACACCCCCAGCACACACTCTTCACACTGCTACCATCTGGCAGATGCTACAGGAGCGTGAAAGCCAGAACAACCAGACTTAATAACAGTATTTATCCACAGGTCATCAGGCTGCTTAATGACTCTGTCTCATGACAACTCTGTATACTTACACTATAATCAATACTGTTTTCACTATACTCAATACTGTGAACTATATTTGCACTGTGTACATATTCAATATCCAATGTATATATTCTATATATCTCAATGTCTTTCAGTGCCTCTGCTGAATGCGAACTTTGCACATGCAAACATGCCTGTCACTTGTACATTTTCTTATAAGTATATTTTATATTTTTGTGTTTTTGTATTTTGTGTGTCGGGAAACCCGCAAATTAAGAATTTCATTGCCTGGTGTAAACTATGTGTATATGACAATAAAACATCTTGAATCTTGAATCTTGAATTTCATATCTGCTCACTGAGCAACAAGGGACCTCTGCTCTTTGATCTACTGAATTACCGTAAGTTTGATTTCTTTTGCCTGACTGAGACATGGCAGCAGCCCAATGACTTTATGACACCTTAATCAAACTATTCCTCCTGGATTTGTCTACTCATGACAAACCCGTACCTCTGGCAGAGGGGGTGGCCTTGGCGATACTATACAATCAAATATGGAAAGCATCCTCCATTATACTGCCTTTACACCCCTCATTTGAGTCCATTGCTTTACAAATCAAGGGCCCAACTCCTACTATTCTGGCCAAGCCAAATAATGCCTTTCTACAGGAATTCTCTGCCGTCCTAACAACCTTATGTTCGGTGTCCCCAAACTTAATGTTGCTAAGTGATTTTAATATCCACTGGGATAGCACCAACAATGTTTTTACAAAGGACTTCACCTCATGCCTTGACAGCTTTGGACTACAACAACATATTGAATTTCCGACACACTCCAAAGGACACATTCTTGACCTAACCTGCTGCTCTGGTGTAACCCCCCTAAACTGTTGTGCCTCAGATTTGCCCATGTCAGACCACATGCTAATATCCTTCGATGTCATGCTAAGATTATGCAAGACTAACATGCCTCACTCTATCACATTTCAAAACGTCAAAGATATTGACTTGTCAGCCCTCTCTAATGGAATTGATGACTTTCCCAGCAGAGACAACTTATCCACCACAGATGAACTGGTATCCCACGACAATATCAGACTTCATCGACTCTTGCACCTCTGAAAACAAGGTCTATCTCCTTTGCCCACTCTGCTCCTTGGTTAACACCAGCACTACGCCAGCTCAAAACTAAAGGCCGTCGCCTGGAACGCCTTTATGTCAAAACCGGCCAAGCAGTGCACAGAGAATGCATCATAATCGGATACAATACAAGGATGCTATTTCTTTAGCCAAAACCACATACCACTCAACCTTAATCAGGATAGCGGATGGGAACACTATAGCCCTCTTCTCAATCATCAGCAATATCCTGAAACCACCTGATGCTCTACCACCTCACTTACTCACAGTTGCACAGTGTGATAACTTCATGACCTTCTTCAATGCCAAAATTGAAAACATCCACCAGACACTGCTTCAAATAACTCTACACCCTCTCTGCACTCTCTGCCCACATTTTCCATCAGCTCTCCACTTGCCATCTTCAAACTCCCAACTGTCTCTGAAATAACCATACTCATTCTTAAACTGCTTTCTGTAACTCCCTGATGTCCTTTTTCAATCAGAAAATTCATCAGATCCACCTACACCTAGGCCCAAGCTCCTTCCTCACCATCTCCCCTGAACCCTGTTTGAAGTCTCACTCATTCTCCTTCTTTCAGCTCCCCTCTGACTCAGATATCTCAGACCTCATCCTAAAGTCCAAGCCCTCCACCTGTCAGTTAGATCCCCTCCCCACAGTTCTGGTGAAAGCCTGCCTCCCCTCTCTGCTCCCCCCTCATATCTCCCATCATCCACTTCTCACTCTCAACTGGAATTGTTCCTACACTCTTCAAAACTGCTGCCATCTCTCCAATATTGAAAAAACCTGCTGCTGACCCTAATAATTATAAGAATCTTCGTTCCATCTCCAATCTACCTTTCCTCTCCAAAATCCTTGAAAAATTGTTGCTTCTCAAATTCATTGTCATCTAACCCTTAACAACCTGAACGAACAATTCCAGTCAGGTTTCCGCCCCCTCCATAGCACTGAATCTGCACTAATCAAAATCACATACAACCTCCTCCTGGCAGCCGTCTATTCGCTATTCTCATCCTCCTCGATCTGAGTGCGGCTTTTGACACCATCTTTCACACTATCCTCCTCAACAGATTAATCTCCATTGGCATTTCACACACAGCCCTTGACTGGTTTAAATCCTACCTCTCAGGCCCCACTCAATTCCCACCTGTCCCCCCTTACCACTGGTGTGCCCCAGGGCTCTGTCCTGGGGCCCCTTCTCTTCATCATCTGCCTTCTTGCCCTTGGCACTATCTTCCGCAAACACAAAATCCATTTTCACTGCTATGTGGATGACACCCAGCTCTACCTCTCCAGCAAACCCAATTCCACTCTCCCACCTTCCTACCTCACTGACTGCTTCACTGAACTCAAATCCTGGTTCTCCTCCAACTTCCTCATACTAAACAGTGATAAAACTGAATTTCTTCTCATTGGGACTATATCAACCCTTTCAAATGCTGGCAGTTTTTCCCTCACAATCGACCACTCCTCTGTCTCCCCCTCCCCTCAGGTTAAGAGTCTGGGTGTCATCCTTGACAGCACATTATCTTTCCAATTGCATATCAATAACATTACCCGGTCTGCATATTTCCATCTTCGCAATATTAATCGCTTCCACCCCTCCCTTTCTCCCCACTCCACTGCCATTCTTGTACACAGCCTTGTCACCTCCCGCATTGATTATTGTAACTCCCTTCTCTTTGGTCTACCTCACAAAAACCTCCATAAAATTCAACTGGTTCAGAACTCTGCAGCTCGGATCATCACCAGAACCCCCTCCATTCAACACATCACCCCTGTTCTGCAGCAACTCCACTGACTCCCGGTCAAACTCCGCATTAGGGCTGCCCGATAAATCAAATTCATCGTCATCGCGATATGAACGCGTGCAATAAACACATTGCAAAAGACTGCCTGACACGCGATGAATAAGAAAAATAATTTTGTTTACATGCACCATGCATGCACCGTAAACATGCCAACATTTAGCCTATCAGACGGAGCCCTGGATACAAGGGCCAATCAGAGGAAGCCCCAGCTAGCTACCCTGACAAAATTAATCAGCAATTCGGCATCAGTTTGGTCAGGGCCGCCGCGAGGGGGGTGCAAACAAGGCGACCGCCTCGGGCCTCGCGCTATGGAGGACTTGCGCCTCGATAGCGGGAGGGGGAAAAAAAAAAAAAAAAAAAAATTAAATTGAAATAAAATTAAAATTAAAATAAACTAAAACTAAACTAAAAATATTCTCTGATACCCCCCAGCCTCCCAAAAAAAAAAAAAATAAAAAAATAGTTGCAAGTCCTGACTTCGCCTTAGGCCTCACCTTAGACTTCGCCTTGGGCCTCACAAATCTCCCTGTCCCCCCTGAGTTTGGTGGTGATTGCCAGGTTATGATGGCTGAGGGAGGAGAGAAAAGCAATGAAAATGTGGCCGACAAAGACCTTGTGGTGAAAAGAAGCAGCTCTGAGTGTGTGTTGATTGTGTGAGTATGTATGTATGCAGGGCTGGACTGGGACAAAAAATCGGCCCTGGCATTTTTGGCTCAGACCGGCCCCTCATAATTAGCGGAGCACATCCGACTTGTTATTTATGTATGTGTTCCCCGAAGGAATGTATTTTACTATTATCCCAAACCCAACTTTAATTATTGTGAGGTGTGCATATGTTTACTGACTTGACTGGAAAAACGCTCACAAACCCTTTCAATCCTATAACTAGGTCTTTAGAAGTCTGTCAAAGAACCATTGTGGAAAGCAAATAAGTACATTTACTCAACACATAGTTCTACCTCCTTAGGTATATTCTACTTCAAGCATTATGTATCATCAGCATCCTAAATCTCAGACGTTTAGCGTCTATTGTTAACTCCACCACTTTTGTCTGCTCTGTGTAGTTCAATTGATTATTTTATCCTTTTTATTGAAATCATCTCGAATAAGTATTTTCTGAATTTCCCTGATATAGCAGCTCAATTCTAATTCTCCAGGTTAAAAGGTGCCCCTTCCTTTAAAAAGATATTACATGCATTTTTATCAGGCTAAAAACAGGGCTGTTTTATGAACTCATGCAAAGCAACTTGTCTTAAAAGCATTTAACACTGTGTTACTCTTATTCAATGTGGGCATGCCTTTTGCTAATAATACTTTTATACTTTTTTTTACACTTACTTTAGTAATGCTTAAATTGCAAAGCTTTTATTTATCATTTAGCAGTTTTAAAATCTGTTTTTTTAAAACATGTTTAACCACAGCATAGAGGGTTGCAACAAATTCAAACTACTATGCAGCCTGTCAACACACCTTTAACCTAAATATCTAAAATGCCATGATGGAGCCTAAAATGGACACTTGCTGCTCATCCAACACTTCTCAGCCTTGACCGTTTGCTATTTTATCAGAATAAGGTGTCGTGGCTGCCAGATTTTGTGAACTATGCAATACCAATTAATATTGATACTAATCAATCGTCATTGCTCATCATTCTCATGTAAGTAGAGTTTTCAAGGGGCCTGAAAATTACAAACCGACCCGGCCAGCGGGTTTTTAAGCCCGAACCCGACGCAGCCCGACATACCAGCATCAATTGTCTCTTCACCACACGCGAAGCCGGCCTGAACCCGCGGGTCCAGTCGGGTTGTCGGGCCGGTCCGACCCGTTGAGAACTCTAGCCTACATGTAATAGAGCTAACGTTACCTCCATCACCTCACAGTCCCTGTATTATCCTAACGTTACTACCTGCTTACCGGCTGTACTACACTGTCCCTGTCAGTCAGCCTGCATCTCTGGCTGCTCCTCTCCCTGCCCGCTGCTGCTGTCTTCACCTTCCACCTGTCCTTGCTGGAGCACTGCTGTCACAGAGGACGTGGAGGCTACAGCAGCCCCTCCAGCGCACATGTCTGGGATTTTAGCACATTTTGCAGCACAGTGAGATTCTTCACTCTCTTAGCACGCAACTCTATGGTTGCTCCACGTTGCCACTCCTCACGCTCAACACAGTGAAACGAGCAGAAGTTACAGCTGACAGCCAGGGAGGGGTGGGGCCGCTTTCGTACGATATATCCTGATTGGTTCAGTCCACTGTCTATATTGAAGATGGACCAATGGGCCGTCCCCTCTAAATTGTACTCTTAGAAAAGATTTAAATAAAAAAAAAAAAAAAAAGAGGAGAGCTGAGAGATTTCATTGAAATAGCTCAATGTCCTTCAAGAAAATTCAACCAATGGGCCGTCGCGTTCGATAAAAATGATTTATAACATACATTTTTGATTAAATTATGACAGCCCGGCCCAAAAATGTGCGTCGGCCCACCGGGCATTGCCCGGTACGCCAGATGGCCAGTCCATGCCTGTATGTATGTATCGAGGAAATAGTAGGACGAACAAGTGTGCACCCTTGATCACACTACTATGGGAATGAATTACAGGATGTTTTTAACTCCGACATGAACGGGTCAGAGAGCTGTGTCGGGCGTGTGTGTGTGTGTGTGTGTCGGAGAGCCGTGTGCCGGGCGGGTGTGTGTGCTGCTTGCGGCCAGCGACACCACGGAGCAGTAACGTTATGCATTGTGTTGAGCTGCTCCGTCACACTGCTATATGGACTTATTTTGGATTCAGGAGAGACGACGTGTTACAAACACAGGTACCGCCTGCAGTACTACCATAAAGACCTACACGAACTATTCAAAACTAACGTTAGCCATCATTAACTGTATAGTTAATACTACGCAAACTTCAATATTTGTTTATTTATCGCAAGTTATATCGTCATCGCAATATTGAACAGTGTTTTCGCAGATTTCCCTCATATCGTGGGGACATCAGGCTGCTGGTGCTATGGCACCGAGGCGCTACTGAGGGCCAACAGCTGATCCCTACTGTAAACAATGGCGCCCTGGCTGCTTACAGGTTCCCTTGACACAGTGGAAAACAGCGAAAAAAGCAACTTTGGTCTCCATACTACTCAGAGAGAGAGCTCCAAAAAGAAGTAATTTAAAACAGTTAAAAAGAACCAAAAGAAATAGAAAAGAGGAAACAAGCTCAAAGGTAAGTGAGAGCTGCTGTAACAGGCTACAACTCACGTGGCTCCATCTTGCTCACTACTAAGTAGTACTACTTAGTAGTTCAGACATGTAAAGCTGAGCCAGACTACGTAGGGATTTAAAAGTAATCAGTAAAATCCTAAAATTTATTCTATACCAACCATTAATTTGTAGCCTGTGTAATTTGGCCAGGATCAGAGCGATGAAGCCCCAACCTTGAGTGTTTCAACTACTAATTTCTACCAATTGTTGATGGGTAACTGCTGTATTGTTTAGGCAAGTGAGTAATGAGTTACAGTGGTCTAGGATGGAGAGAATGAGGATGTGCCTGCCTTTTAAATGACATGATTGAGCAACACTGTTGATGTGTTGATTGAAGTTGTGATACTGATGAAAAACAACACCTGCACTGCCGGTCAAGCGGCCATGCAGGTAGCAGCCTAACTTAACAGCTCCCCCCAGCTAATTTCTAAACCCCTGTAACTTGGCTATAATTTGTTTCAAGTCTAAAAAAATTATAGTAGGGGCTCATAATATGCCTAAGACAACAACAAAAGAAGTCAATCCTCGTCCAGACAGAGCCCCTCGACCGAAAAAATCTCCGGTGGACGAGAGCAGAGCTTGCTTGTGCCATTTAACCACAGAGAGTCGGCTGGTGGAGGAAAACAATAGCTGAGAGATTTTCCCCGGAAAAATGGTGACAAACTGACGGAAATCAAGGAAGACATAAATAAGACAAATTTTTGACGAGGCAGAGGAAAGAATTGCAGAGGCGGAGGAGAGAGTACAAAGCGTGGAAGACGGGCTGTTGGAGCTACTGAAGATACAGACCTGCTTGGAAATGAAGCTAACAGGCCAGGAGGGCCGCTCCAGAAGGGACAACAATCAGGATCCATGGTGTTTGAGAAGTTACTGAACAAAAACCTGGATCTTTCACCCTCCTCGGACCTGCAAATAGAGATAGCTCACTGGGCATTGGGTCCCCGACCACCGAAAGACGTGCTGCCAAGATAATTCGTGGTCAAGTTTTTGAGTCACCGTATTACAGAGGACATCGTGAAGAAAGCCTGTTTTTCAGGAAAGAAGAGTGAACTTAGACCATGAGTGTGCTCCAGAAATTTCTAAAAAACGCAAAGAGTATACAGAGGCCAAAACGGTGCTGAAGGAGAAAAAAATACAATTCCAGACGCCTTTCTCAGCAAAGTTGAGAGTCTTTTTTCAAGATGAGACCCGAATCTACTACTTGACGGAGGAGGCAACCAAAGATATGGCAGCAAGGGGCTTACCGGTTAAGGTGTTCAAGCCTCCGGAGACTTAAGGAGGATTAAGCGGCTGACCTGGCGCACATCTCCCCGGGGGAACGAGACGGCGACACCTGCACCGCGCATGGGACACAAGGAAAAGCTGGACGCTTTTAGGAGAAACTAAACGACTTTGACTGATAAACAGGAGCAGAAACATGCTTTTCTATGTTCAACTTCAGGACAAGTTTATGTTGCTGAAAGGCACAGGGACTGAATAACGTGTTGGTGAGTTCAAATGTAAGATATAATATTATATTCTCTAAAACAACCCGCCCTCTGTTCATCAATAAGGTGTTTATTAACATATTTTGTGCTTATCTCTCCTCCTATCCAATCTATGTTACTTAGACAGGCTTACTAGTTGTTCTGATGGCCATGTAACATGGGGCTATAACTACCATATACCACCGCTTACTTTTTTTAGAAGGCCTTCTACCCACAGTGGGAGAGGAAGTTTACCCCTCAGAGCTGTCAAGACACCGCGGCTCCAACAGGGTCACAAATGGGACCTCATTTTTGTGTCATTTTTTTCGACACTGTGTTCCACGTTCCAGTGTTTTCATTTAGTTTTTGGTTTCTTTACAGTTATTTAATATAATGACAACAGGATTGCTTAAGGAGCAGAGGGGTTTAATTTTGAGGCACAGTTTGAAATCACAGACAAGGAGGGAAGGTATATCATGGTGGGGCAATGATTTGAGGGGATTGAAGTCACCTTTCTGAATGTCTATGCACCACCTGGAGCAAAAGGGTCATTTTTTAGGATCATATTCGATTTAATGTTAACTAGAACTGCAAGCAGTTATGAACAGGGGCCAAGCCCCCCCACACAACTCGGACCCCACGCACCACAGAGCCCACAGAAGTTGGCCCGAAAGGATGACGGGCTCGGGGCAAAAGTGAGGACACAGGCCAACGTCTGAGCCGTGGTAGTCGCTGTAATGGGAAGTGCATTGGAAGTGCAAAAGGCTGAATGTGTGCCGATTTGGATTTGTTGTAATAAGCCACACCCACATTGACCAGTCATGACCACCTTCAAGATATGTCCCCAGGATTGGCCCTACATCATACGACCAAATTTCGTAAAAATCGGTGTAGCCATTTTTGATTTTTTGACTGAGCAAACTTCTTTTCATAACTTTAGATCAGGTCCAGCTGAAGAGTGTACGTGCCAAGTTTCACGCAGATCGGACAAAATCCCAAGGAGGAGTTCGAAAAAGTAGGTTTTGCATATGTGGCGATTTAGCGAACAAAATGTGCAGCAGAAGTGGGCGTGTCCTATTTCAGAAAACCCAGCTGTATTCAGGGAAAATATGGATATAAGGTTTGCGAATGTGTTATTTAAAATGTGGAAGTTACAGGCAAAAACGTGATTGCATCCATTATAGTGCCACCTAGTAGAGTACATGTGCAATTTTTGGTATGGAAGAACTGCGTCCTATTCTATATGTACCATATACATTTCAAAGCTCTCAGCATAATAGTTTGGCTGAAATTAATGTTTGTTGTTTATCTTGTAATAAGCAATGCCCACATTGAGCAGTCATGACCACCTTCAAGACATGGCCTCAGGATTGGCCCTACATCATACCGACCAAATTTCATAAAAATCAGTGTAGCCGTTCAAGAGATATAATCGTCCCTTATTTTTAGCGCCAAATTCGGCTTATCCCTTCCCAGTCTCATGGCAACCAAGGATCTCAAATTGCTGTTAATAGCATTTAGTTTGACCGAGATATCCAACAGTTTACATTTTTATAGCTAGCTACAGAAATTAGTTAGTTAATAATTTGCGCTTTTTCTGAACGAGCAAAATTCTTTTTATAACTTCAGATTATGTCCAGCTGAAGAGTGTACGTGCCAAGTTTCACACAGATCGGACAAAATCCCAAGGAGGAGTTCGAAAAAGTAGGTTTTCCAGTTTTTGCGAAAAAACGTTCTAGGTGGAAGTGGGTGTGGCCAGTTGCAAAGTGATGAAGCTCCATTCGGGGATGTGGGGATGCGAGGTTTTTGAATGTGCGACATACAGTGTGGGAGTTATAGTCAAAAACACATTGGCCTAGGTTATAACGCCCCCTGCAGTCAGATATAGTTGTAGTTTTTTGTGTCTGAGGTATGTGCAGGAGTCTGGACCAACCCTCCAAATTGCACCGCCCTCCCTTGCACGGTTTAGCCTGCAGCACCACTTTCAGCGGGAGAATAATAAAAATAATTAAAGCTGCAAGCAGCGTTGAACGGGCCCTCGCAGTCCACGCGCGTCGGGGAATGCTGCCGTCGTGGAATGCTGCCGTCGGGGCTTGTTCACGCAACACATTCTGCTGAGGAAGTCATTCCTTTACAATTCGGTGGCCTGCTACTGCCGGTATTAAATACTGTACGCTGAAGTCAGAAAAACTGTGTGAACTGCTGCATGATTCCCCGGACAAAGACTGAGAAGATGGTCAGCTTCTGGAGCTGGATGAAGAAAATGTCCACACGAGGCATAATGCAATGAAATAGTTTGAGGAGTAAGCTGAAAGTATCATCGTCCAGTAGTCTCACAAACCCTCCAGCTTCCAGCACAGTGATAGGCTCAAACTCCCCTGATGGTTTCAAAACACTGGAAGACGTCACCTTTGTGCTCAAACACAGAATGTACAGCACGGATATGGAAGTTCCATCTTACTGTGTTTGCTCTTGGGAGTCTGTATGCCACCACTCTTATCAAGCACACTGGTTCTTTTGAGAGATCTTGAAAAGAAAAAAAAAAAAAGCAGAGAATCCAGCCAGGTCAGAGAAGAACTGATTAACTAATGGGATGTTACATTTGATGATGATTTGATGATGAAAGCTGAAGAGGGAGAAAGATTTAAAAAGCTCAAAAGGCAGAAAAGCTGAAAAGTAAGAGGGCTGAAATAACTTAAAAAGGTGAACAGTTTCTCTGGCTGAACACATGCTGCAGCAATAGCACAGCCAAAGTTGTGCCCATAAAAATTGCATGGGAAAAGGCCTCCCAAACTCCTGCCATTTTTGAAAGAAATGTAATGGTTATCTGCAAAACATTTATATATTGATTCACAGGAGACATTGCTGAACTCTGTGATGTTGTTTTTATTTCCGTAGAGTAAAAAATTAGGACTTCAGAGTGAGAGACCAAACAGGCTCTGTCTGTTCTCCTCCAGAAATGTAGACTCAAAATTAACATTGCGGCTTATGGGGGACTTGTTGGAGTGCTTGTCGCTCTGGGGCTTCCACATCCAAAACTGTAAGTCCTATATCTTCAATAAGACCATCAGCTGAAAGCCAATAAGATTTCCTACATTTCTATGCATATATTGTCCATGTGCGGTAAAAGATGTGGAATCCAAATCAAGCTGAAAAGAATTTTCTCTCCAGTTCCTCCAGCTGCTCTTCACTCGAGCGATGATGTCACGCACTCTAGCTCACGCAATACACACCCATTATAAAATGACAAAGACAAGCAAAAAATCCTAAAAAATAAAACTGTGATGATTTCAAAACCATACAAGATTTAAAAAAGCTGAATACAGGACTGGAATGGAGTCTGTAGCTCAAAGTATGAAGGACAAGGAGAGGTTGAAAGTGGATGAGTTTTGACGAGGATTTGAAGATTTTCCCATTTAATTCCATGCAAACTAATTAGACTGCCACCAGATCGCCACCTATTGGCCGATTTGCACCAAATTACACACAGACCCTCATCAGGCCATGGAACACAATTAGCAAAAGTGTTGTGATAATGGGAATGTATTTGGGGAAGATATGTAACAATATCTGTTTTAAATGCAATGTGCAGGAATTTTTTGTTTTATGTTTTGGGCGTTTTTTGGGCTATCAAAATATCTTTCTCGAATGGAAAGTTACTGCCAAAATGGGCGTGGCCTACACCACACAATTCAGCTGAATTCAGGGAACATGTAGATATAAGCTTTAACAATGTGCAACATATTATGCAGGATTTATGGGCCAAAAACTTTTTTTTTCAAAATGGCGCCCCCTGCTGGTCATTTTTGGTGTGTGAGTTACAGGGGCCATTCTATAGCACCCCTATGAGTTTCATTTCCATAAGTGTTATGGTGTGGGCACAGTGCCAAATATTAAATTATACGGCCACCAGAGCGCCACCTAGTGGCTGATCGGTAAACCCTTTGTCAGCTATCCTCAGAAAGGCGCTGACAATAATTGTTCAGACTTTCGTGTTAATCCGATGAACCGATGTGGAGATATAAAATACTTCAATTTAAAGAGCACCACCTTATGGTCATCGCCGAAAATTTTGCACAGGTCCTCAGGCGCCTATGGGGAAGTAGTATTCTGAGTTTCATGTCATTCGGACACATCAATGTGAAGATATGCATCACTTCCTGTTTGTAATGAAATCTGCAGGAAGTTGTTAATTAATAACCACGAGATTCAGCACAATTCACTGAACGCATGGATATAAGGTTTTTGAATGTGGGACAAAGTATATGGGAGTTATTAGCCAAAACGCGCTTTCCTTAATAACAGCGCCACCTAGTGGTGGAAATTCAGGACGACAATAGATTATAAAATTTTTCGCCAGGTGTGACTTATATTCCAAGTTTGGTGAGTTTTGGGGTATGTTCAGGCAGTGAAAAATGCGATCATTTTGTGAGAAGAAAAATAATAATAATCATTGCGATTACAATAGGGTCCTTGCAGGTTCCCTGCTCGGGCCCTAATTAAAACTGCAAGCAGTGATGAACGGGCCCTCGCAGGCTACACGCGGCGGCCTGTGGCGTTGTCGGACTGCGCGCTCACCTGTTAATTGCATGTCACGACAGGGAGAAATCAAGCAGTAAACGTCATGTCATTCGGACGATTGTTGTCTTGACTTCCTGTGTCCAGTGGGTGGCGCTATGGATAAGACACAGTTTTGATGCAGAGATATATTCAGGGCGATTCCCTCTACATTCCTGAGATATTTGGCGCAGATATGACCAGTGTTGTGGGTAATGCGTTACAAAGTAACGCGTTAGAGTACTCTAATTGCTTTTTTCGTGTAACGTGTAACGTAACGCGTTAGTTTCGTGCGTCAAGGAATCAGTAACTTCGTTATTTTTTTCAAAAAGTAATCCGTTATTTTAAGAATTTCTCCGGATAAGGAAAGGAAAATCCCGACTGCAGCCTCCATGCATCTGTGCCCTGCTGCTGACCTACGTTACCTGTGTGTGTGTGTGTGTGTGTGTGTGTGTGTGTGTGTGTGTGTGTGTGTGTGTGTGTGTGTGTGTGTTAGTGTTTTCGAACTCCCGGCAAGATGGCAGAGAGGACAGCTTTTGCATCGTGGAAGTACACAAATTATTTTCAATTCGCCAGCGAAAAGGACAAGAACAACATAACGGTATATATATGCACACTCTGCGTTACTGAAGAGCTTCTGTCAACCGCAAAAAAAAAAAAAATTAATAAAACGCTATGTGGCATATTGCTGACTGTCTTTCCTGTTATTGTTATCCTGCAGAGTTAATTTGGTTGGATGACTGACGTTATTCATCATTGTCACGACTTCTCGGTGCATTTAAAGGAGGCTGTGTGTGTGTCAGTTAAGTTGCAGCATGTGCAAGGCGCTGCAAACGGCTTTTAATTTTTGGTAACGCATGAGTACTCTAACGCGTTACTTTTATTCATAGGTAACGCTGTAACGTAACTGATTACTTTTAATTGATGGTAACGTTGTAACCTAGTTAACTACTTTCCAAAGTAACGATACCCAACACTGGATAGGACATTGTATGGTGAAGTTACGAGGACGTGATGCGTCATGGTGAAGGAATTAAATGGACTGCACCACCACGGCCAGCAGTTACATCAGGCTGGGGCGCCGTCGGATTGCGCGCTCACTTGTTACCTTCATGTGATGCTGGGGAGAAAACAGGCAGTAAACGTCATGTCAATCGGATGATGTTTGTCTGACTTCCTGTGTCCAGTGGGTGGCGCTATGGATACGACTCAGTTTTGATGCAGAGATATATTCAGGGCAACTCCCTCTACATTCCTGAGAGATTTGGCGCAGATTGGTCATTGTATGGTGAAGTTATGAGGACTTGATGCTTTATGGCGAAGGATTTAAATGGACGGCACCACCACAGTCGGCGGATGTGTCAGGCTGCAACGCTGTCGGATTGCGCACTCCCCTGTTACTTGCATGTCATGCTGTGGAGAAAACAAGAAGTAAATGTCATGTCAATCGGATGATGTTTGTCTGACCTCCTGTGTCCAGTGGGTGGCGCTATGATTATGAAACAGTTTTGATGCACAGATATATTCAGGGCAACTCCCTCTACATTCCTTAGAGATTTGGTGTAGAAGGGGAATTGTATGTTGAAGTTACGAGGACTTGATGCTTTATGGTGAAGGATTTAATTTGACCGCCCCACCATGGCCAGCAGGTATGACGTAGGCGAAAGCTTTGAACAGGTTTTCATCTTTAAGGTCTGTGGATGATACTGAGTCACTGTGAAGTCTGTTGTGTTAAATCTATAGGAGGATGTCATTACAGTGCGAGGATTGGAAAGATTTCAAAATGGCGGCCAAAATCAAAATGGCCGACTTGGTTTTGATGCACAGATTAATTCGGAGAGATAGCCTCGACACTTATGAGCAGTTTGGTGTGGATAGGAAATTGTATGTTGAAGTTACAAAACCTTGATGCTTCATGGCGAAGGAAAAAAATGGTTTCCACTGCCCCGCCCGCCAGGTATGACGTAGCGGAAAGATTTCCATAACTTTTCATCTTCAAGGCATGAAGATGATGCTCAGTGAATGTGAAGACTGTGGTGTTTAAGCTCTAGGACAAGATAGTTTTCAAAGTAGGCATGAATTGGACAAAAATGGCGCCCCACATCAAAATGGCGGACTTCCTGTTGGAGTGACGGTATCGGTCCAAAAGGGTTTTTTGTGCGTCTGCTCATAATGAATCTGCGTACTTAATTTCGTTCATCTATGTGCATGCAGGAGGCGGGGCATCACAATATGGGGCGCTACAGAGCGTGCAGGACACGACCACGTCCAATGACAACACAGATCTATTCAGGGCGACTCCCTCTACATTCCTGTGAGATTTGGCTGAGATAGGAATTTGTATGAAGAAGTTATGAGGACTTGATGCTTTACGGCGAAGGATTTGAATTGACCGCTCCACCGCGGCCAGCAGGTATGACGTAGGATAAAGATTTCCATAGCTTTTCATCATCAAGGTCAGAGGATGATACTGAGTGACTGTGAAGTCGGTGGTGTTACGTCAGTAGGAGGAGATAATTTAATTACGAAGATTGGCAATATTTCAAAATGGCGGCCAAAAGCAAAATGGCCGACTCAGTATTGATGCAGAGATGTATTCGGGGAGACAGCCTCTACACTTATGAGCAGTTTGGTGTGGATAGGAAATTGTATGTTGAAGTTATAAAGCCTTGATGCTCAACGGAAGTTTGGCGCAACTGAATGATTTCCATAACTTTTGTTCTTCAAGGCATGAAGAAGATAACTGAGTTAATTTGAAGACTGTGGTGTTTAAGCTCTAGGACAAGATAATTTTCAAAGTAGGCATGAATTGGACAAAATGCTGCCACACATCAAAATGGCGGACTTCCTGTTGGAGTGAGAGTATGCATACAAATGGGATTTTTGTGCATCTGGTCATGAGGAATCAGCGTACCGAATTTCGTTCTTCTATGCACTTGTGGGAGGCCGGACTGAACATTAGGGGGCGCTACAGAGCCCGCAGGTCACGACCACGCCCAGTGACAATGCAGGATCGCAATTTTCACTTAATGTGACGTATATTCCAAATTTGGTGAGTTTTCGATTATGTTCAGGCATCCAAAACTGCAGTCAAACTCGGATCAGAATAATAATAATGAAGAATAATTTTTCCAATTACAATAGGGACCTCACAGGTCAATGACCTGCTCGGGCCCTAATAATTTTTCCAATTACAATAGGGACCTCACAGGTCGATGACCTGCTCGGGCCCTAATTATGTAGGATCAATGCCAGTCATAAATTTCAAATGAACGTTTTCAGTATTGTAGGTTCAGGAGATGGTCAGAGATCTTCAAAATGTTAAGCTGGGGCAGGAGGTTGTTTAAAAAAATCGTACCAGCTTCAGATCAACAGATCATTTCAAAATGGTTAAGAGCAGACACTAAATGGGATTTAACATATTGCATGGTAAAATTTTAGTGAAATACATAGCTAGAGATGAGGAAAAAATCTGTATCTAAAATGATTTATTTTTCTGTGGATAACACCTTAAAAGTTATTGAGCCTTAACGGGCGAACAGCTACTGAGCAGATGTTTTGGAGTATGTTTGGCTACAGTGTCAAAAAGAAATCTAGAACTGTGCTTACTGTTACTAATTAAGTGAAAGAGACAGGCTGCTTAAACAACAGCCAGCACACACATTGCACCATTATACCATGATCTAAATGCCTGTGTGTTTGTTTATGTGTCTCTGTCTGTGTCTACAGGAGTAAGCGTCTAAAGTCTGGCTCTATGGAGGAAGAGGCTGACAGTCCAGGGGGGGAGTATTACCACTCACCTTCCTCTCCTGCCAGCAGCTCCAGGAACTGGACTGATGACATGGAAGGAGGTAACATTATATGAGAATAAGAGAACATATACATAAGAATAAATGTGTGTAAGAATTTGAACAAGAGAAAGGCCTAAAATTTCCAGTGCCCCAACAGCATTTATCACTAAAGCAAGAGCATGACTGAATTATTGACTTATTGTCCGTCTTTATGTAACACCTTTTCTGCAGGTTGCTAAGCAAATAGGGCAAAGAACAGAAAGAACAGAAATTGAAAGCAGCCAGATAGATGGATGTATTGTTATTGATAGATGTATCAATTTTTATGCATTTTTAAATACAGGATAGAATTATAAAATGCAATCAGAATTGTATATTTGCAGGAAAGTGAAGGTAAAAAAAATATCAACATCGGAACAGGTGTGTGGCAGTGAATACTTTATACAATATATGTATGGTAGAAAATTACAGGTGAAAGCAAAGTAGTGTGTTCACCTGCCACACAGAGATAAGCTGTTATATACTGTTTTGGTGAAATGAATCAATTATTGACCTGCTGCTCCTAAATGATTCAAACTCTTCATGTTTTGACCAATAATAGTTTGAGTCTTGTGAATGACTTGCTGGTGCACTGACACTAATGCCGTTTTCCAGCAGACCACAGCACAGTGCTTACACTCTTGATTAAATTGAAAGAACTAAGCCTGGACTTGTGGGTGAAACACCTTCAAGATGACAGCATATTGAAAGGTCCTCCAACCGTTCCTGACTAGAAAGTTTTGTATCCTGAAATGCTGAAGCTCCAAATCAAATTAGATGCCAAAATAATAGACCAGGAAAGCCGCTGCAGGTGTGAGAACATTAGGATGCATTGAGTTGTGGAGGAAGCAGAAAAAGAATCACCATTCATGATCACCTTTATGGAAAAGTTACTCAGAGAAAATGTTGATATACCCAGTGAAGCAACTATTCAAATCGAAGGAGCACACCCTGCCAAGATCCATTCCGCCAAAATTCCTCAACTTTGAAGAAAGATAAAGTTTAAATTGCATTTCTGCAAGAATCTCACTTAAGTTATACTAAGCCTACAAAATTTAACTCAAACATGTATACTCCTCTTCATATTAATCAGGACGCCACAGGGGAGTAGCCATACTGCTGTCAGATGCTATAAGTTAGGAACACACATCAAAACTCATGGACAAAGAAGGCAGATTTATTTTGATAACTGAAGGAACCTTGGTGAGTCTATATGTGTTCCCCCCGGTAGCGACTAGTCTTTCTATAGACTTATATTTGAAATAATGACAACAGAAAGCATAGTTTTTTTTTTGGAGGCGATTTCCAATTACATCTTAATGCAAGGTTATGTGGAAATTCAGCTTTCAGAGGTATCAGTAAGAAGAAAAAAGCGCCCTAATGAAAGAAACAGGAATTATGGATGGTTGGAGAGAGATATTCATCGAGCGGAGATTACACCCACTGTTATTCACACCCCAGAGTCTTTTCCAGGATAGATCATTTTCAACAGAGACCTTCATAGAATAGGACAGTGTGATCAGTGTTATCATGGCTGTAGCCAGCTATGAGGTCACCCAGGTGCGGACCTCAGTAATTATTTCAGTAATTATTTGTGTAGCTGTGCTAGAATAGTACTCCTGTTATACAGTTATATAGCACTGATTTTTCTTAAAGCGAAACTCTCACCAAAAAGCAACCTAGGCTTTATTTGTGAATGTATCTGAGTCAAACCTTCGTGTAAATGCATAATTACAACGAAAGAGGCACTAATTTCAATGGACTGCAGGGGCACTCTCTCAAAATCGCTATTTTTAAAACACTAAGAAGGCTCGACACAACATGAAACTTTGCTCGTAGTATCAGCAGGGTCTCTACACTTGAACACGAGCATTGAGAACATTGTTTGTGTACGCAGAGTTACTAAAAAGAAAGTTTTTGCGCCACCGAGTCCCCGAGTGCGACCGAACAGGTAGGAGACTAATGGTGGACCTCCTACCTGTTAGGTCGCACTCGGGATCTACAATTTTTGTCTGCCATGACGGCGGCGCGCCGGAGATGTTACTGCTAACTTGAGTGCTCGTGTTCATGTGTAGAGACCCTGTGTTTTCAAAATAGCAATTTTGATGCTAGCGTAAGAGTGCCCCTGCACTCCATTGAAAATTAGCTTGCCCGAAAACAAAACTACGGTAAATCTTAAAAGTGCCTCTTTCATCGTAATTATGCATTTACACGAGGGTTGACTCATATACATTCACAAATAAAGCCTAGGTTGCTTTTTGGCGAGCATTTCACTTTAATTCTAATTTTCTGTGAACATGGAAAAAAGTGGGGCTATATAACTGTATCATCAGGAGTTAAACATCTGGTCAGACCCTTAAGAATCTGTGTGGCAGCACTCCTATTATTAATCATTTTATAAATTCAATGCAAATTTCCTTAAGAGGCTGTTGGTCAGCTGGTCCCAGGACTGCTGGTGCTCTGTTATTGTACCACAGCTACACATTTTTTGTTATGTGTACACACAAATTCATTTATGCCACTCTCATAAAAGGCTAATCAAAATAATATTTCAGAAAATAATCCAGATTCATTGCCCACAATCACACTAAAGTGTGTTTCTGTTTTAGGTCTGTCTCCCCCAGTGAAGAAGGCAGAACTGGACAGTCCCTCTCCTCAGGAAGACTCACCAAGACTGGGCTCATTCACTCAGCACCACCGGCCAGTCATAGCTGTTCACAGTGGTCAGTCTCTCTCTCTCTTTCTCTCTTCTCTCTCACTCACTCACTCACTCACTCACTCGCACTCTCTCTCTCTCTCTCTCCCTCTCTCCCTCTCTCTCACTCACTCACTCACTCACTCACACACACAAAGTATTTTACCGTTTTGTTTCTTCTCTTTATCTTTCTATCTCTCTTTCTACCTCTGTCCAGGTCTGTCTCGTAGTCCCCACCCCTCTTCAGCTCTTCATTTCCCATCCTCCTCCTACTTTCCCCATGGAGCAATCCGCTATCCTCCTCATCTGGCCCAGGACCCTCTAAAAGATCTGGTCTCATTGGCCTGCGACCCTGCCATTCAAACCCCCAGCTCAGTGAGTATAGCATTCAAAGAACTCCAAAAATGGTTCCCTTTTCTTCACTTCAACTTCAGCTGGCTAACAGTTGGCCAACTTGATAAACAATTAAGATTTTTTCACAATCAGATCATTCCAGTTCTAAGCTAGATTTTTAGTAATGCTTGTTCAGTAAAATGAATAAAACCCCATAAAAACCAGGTATGGTGCCGTAGTGCCAGCAGTGTCGCTGCTGCAGTCAGGACCAGCCACTGGCACAAATACTCCATGCACTCGTTCAGGGCCAGGTAGGACGGGCTACGCAACCAGTGACTTTCTTTTCTGCCCGCTCCTTACACTTTGTACAGTGTTAAGTTCACTAGCTGACTTCAAGAACTCACTGTGT
Source organism: Diplodus puntazzo (assembly GCA_963678695.2). Lineage (NCBI taxonomy): Eukaryota > Metazoa > Chordata > Actinopteri > Spariformes > Sparidae > Diplodus > Diplodus puntazzo. The sequence continues at coordinate 32,963,270 of OZ023163.1, forward strand.
AGCCATGGTAACCCAGGAGCATTGTTGGTAGTGTTGAGTCAATATTTTGTTGTTATACAGAGGCAGCATCTTAATGAGTCTGCTTATTGGAAAATTAAAGATGGGAAGAAAGAATTTAGGGGGAAAAGGTAAAAAAAAAAAAAAAGGACAGATAAAATAAAACAGATGATCTGTTGTCACAACATCATGGTTGGGCATAAGTACCTGATTTGGCAGCCAAAAAAACACTGGAAATGTCCTCAGCTTTTAAAAAATCTGCAGTTTTTGATGCACAAAACAGCTGGAAATATTCCCATGTGTCATTGAAAAATCCAATGGTATGACTTGAACTGCTGTCAGTCATTGGGCAGCCTTGTTATATTTACTTCTACTTGACTACAGTTTTTGGCTACTATACCCACCTCTATTTACACCATCTTTATCTTTAGTGTGAGTGTACAATATTCTAGCTTATTAGCAAGCTTCCTTGTTAGTATTGTCTGGTCAGCAAGGTAACTTGCAGCTCTGAAACCATGTAGCTTCAACTCTAGGTAGATACTAGACTATATTGATTTAATATTAAGGACATGAAGACCTACAGTCAAGAGTTTTCTTCAGTTTTATTGATGATTTTGTTAAATTGTATGTAATTCAATTTGGTAAAACTTAGCTCACCTCTGCAGATGTACAAGGGAATTTTGAAAGGTGCACAGGAGCAGCTTTCAATTAAATTCAATTGAAAGAAATGTATTCTTCTCTGGGGGGCAATTAAAGACAACAAGTCAGCATGTTAAGTTCACAAGTCCGACAATGTTAGTTAGACAGACACAAAATAAGTCAGATAGAACAAGATAGACTAAATAAGATATTTACAGTATTTAGATGAGGTACAAAGTAGCATTGAGGTAGGTTGGGTTGTGCATGAAGAGACAGCAGTAAGTTAGTGCAAATGTGAAAAACGCAATAGAGAGGGAGGGGAAGTGGGAGATGCAGTGACCATCAACAGGACATCCCGAGGGGAGCCACTCAAATGCTGGGAACAGTGTGTGGGAGGGGCCCTGAAGGATCCTGTGCGCTGTCCTTCTTTGCTTCTCGCACATAGTGGAAAGTACTCTGATTGGCAGTCCAATGATTTTAGAGCAGACTTTGACTGTGCTCTACAGGCGTGTTCTGTTTTGCAAGCGTATGGAGTGGAACCAGCAGGTGATAGACAATGTGATGACACTCTCTATGAAGGAGATATAAAATGTCCGTAGAATGTTCTTATTTACCCCAAAAGTGTTGAGCTTCCTCCGGAGATACTGCCACTACTGGCATCTCCTGAGGATCTCCTCAGTGTTGGAGGCAAATTTAAACGTAAAATTTAAACTCTACACTCTTCCCGTGGATTGTGCGGACAGCAGCTGCAGCCAGCTCCCTCTGCTTGGTGGAAAAGGTCACCACCATCTCTTTGGTCCTCTCCGTATTTAACTCCAGGGCAATTTATCACACCACTCCACAAACTCATGCAGCACTGAGCTGTGGTGATGTCATTCCATCTGATTTAAACCAGGTGATGGAGAGCGGAGCTGTCAGGAGCAATTTGTGATAAAAATGTTTTTGTAGGATCCTATGATCTGATTACAGTGTTAGCCTCAGAAAAAAAATGGAAATGAATGTACCAAATCTGTCAACTGTGCATAATGGTTCATGTGCATTGTAAACCCAGCCAGGACACTGTGTGATGTTACTCCAAGTTATTCTATACATTTTAATCCTTCTGGTATTTGACAGATAAACATAGTAAAGTGAATGTAATGTATTATATTTTAGGAATATGCTTTATAAGTCCAAGGGCTGGACCTGGCTGTAATTCTGGGGAAGAGTGAGGCTGAATTTACACAGAATCCAGCGTTGCGGCGAAAACTCAGGTTTTCCCATTCATTTTAAGGGTTGGTCCATTTGGGCGACGGAGGTGTGGGCTGCAGGGGCTTCTACAAAACAATGCAGCCAGCTACGGTGGAAAAGTTTAAGGCGACACAACTTTTGAAGAATTGCAGCCCGACATCACATGACCAATCACATAAGCTGCCGACCATAATATGACTGATCGGCACATAAGCTGCCGATCATAATATGACTGAAGCCACAGTGGAGTAATGTTCTGTGTGTATTCACGTAATGTGTGTATTCACTTAGTTTGGCTTTGTGCACCACTTTAAAACACAGTTTTTAATGCCAGTGATGCCAAACTGATCAGCGGGGGTTCCAAACACATCACACACGGCAACCATGGAGTGACATAATCCCACCAACCAGCAGTGTTTTGCCGTAAGGTTAGATTTCGTCCGAATGTACTTTAACCAGCAGATTCAACTGGGCAAGTCTGCGTCACATTATGGCCATGATAGATTCTCGGCAAAGAATATGCGCTGAATCTATTTTTGACGGAAGTCGACAGCAGCAGCATCAAGCTGCACAAAGCATATCAAGCCAAACAGAAAGTCAGACAAGCCAAGCCAAGCCAAGTCTAACCCCCGCCCTTTGCGAGGATATTTTGCTTGACGGCGGCCATGTTTTTTGACCGATCGTGCTCATTAATAATATAAATCACTGGCTCGGTCCCCCGATGCCATTTACCAAATTTGGTGTTGATAGCATAAATATTTCCAAAGTTCTATTCATTTGACTTTGACAAACAATCTGTAATAGCGGCTTTCATGGTGCAATTAGCTTTTTTGTAAAGGACTATCAGGAGGACGTGTATGAAAAATCTCAAGTCAATAGCAATTATGGCTTGACGGGGAGAGCCTTTCCAAGTTTACACCCTATGTTTTAGCGCCCCCATCTGACGGATTGGGATCAAATTTTTGAATAAACCGGCACAATCTTAGAAGAGTTCTACCCCTTCGGGGTTAGAACCTTAATAATAAACCGGCACAATCTTAGAAGGGTTCTACACCTTCGGGGTTAGAACCCTAATAAACCACAATTTTCGGGGTTAGAACCCTAATAAACTGGCACAAGCTCAACAGGGTTTTACCCCTTTGGGGAAGAGCTCGCAGAGCAGAGCTCATGGAAGTTGGCCCCAAAGGATGACGGGTTCGGGGCAAAAGTGAGGACACAGGCCAATGTCTGAGCCGTGGTATTCGCTGTAATGGGAAGTGCACCGGAAGTGCAAAAGGCTGAATGTGTGCCGATTTGGATTTGTTGTACTAAATCACGCCCACTTTGACCAGCCTTGACCACCTTCAAGATATAGCCTCAGGATTGGCCCTACATCATACGGGCAAATTTCGTAAAAATCGGTGTAGCCGTTCAAGAGATATAATCTTTCCATATTTGTAGCACCCTCTAGTGGCCAAACTTCGCCAAATTTGTCTCATCCCTTCCCAGTCACATGGCAACCAAGGATCTCAAATTTGGTGTTAATAGCATTTAGTTTGACTGAGATATCAAACAGTTTACATTTTTATAGCTAGCTACAGAAAAATGTTCGTTAATAATTTGCGCATTTTTTGACCAAGCAAAATTTTTTGATAACTTTAAATCAGGTCCAGCTGCAGAGTGTACGTGCCAAGTTTCACGCAGATCGGACAAAGTCCCAAGGAGGAGTTCGAAAAAGTAGGTTTTCCAGTTTTTGCGCAAGTGGGCGTGGCCAATCGCAAAGTGATTCAGCTCCTTTTCAGGGAATGTGGCAATACAAGGTTTTTGAATGTGCGACATATGGTGTGGGAGTTATAGGCAAAAACGTGTTGGGCTAGGTTATAGCGTCCCCTGCAGGCGGATATATGTAGTTTTTTGTGTCTGAGACATTCGCAGGAGTCTGGACCAACCCTCCAAATTGCACTGCCCTCCCTTGCACGGTTTAGCCTGCAGCACCACTTTTAGCCGGAGAAAAATAAAAATAAAAAAATCTTTACAATTATAATAGGGTTCCTAGCACCGCTGGTCCTAGGAAACCCTCCCTTGGCCCATCGGGCTTGGCCCCCTAATAAATGTGTGACACACTGCAGGTGGGAACACTCGTAACTCTTACCTCTCCTCACGGGGTCCAGAAACCGAGTGGGGAGAACAGCCAATCCACAGGAAGTGACATCACAGAAATGTCAAAGGTCACACAGCAGAATAAAATCTACCAAAATAAATTAAATTATATTAAATTACCAAAATATAAGTCCCAAAAATAAACACAGAATTAGATGTGAACACATAAAAGGAACAACAACGAAATATGAACAAACATGAAAAAGGAATTTGGTGAAATATAAACCTACTACAGTTATATATCGGTTACATTAGCAAGTCAAAGTTATCAGACAGACATGGCGCTCTGCTTTTGAAATGCTCCCAGTGGGATATGAAGTCGCAATGTCGCACACACCAGACAACAGAGAAACGGTTATACCAGGAGCAGGAAAATCGTCAGAAATATTTAAAGGCTGAAACACCACAATATAATTAATCAACCATATAGGTTAACTAAAAGTTAATTTAGTATACAGACAAGTTGTTCAATCAGGATGCCTAAATAGTGTAAATTATAGTGATTTAGGGAAATCGGTTTTACATTTTCAAATTGTTTAACATGTAATGTAGACTCTACACTGTTAGTTTAAGTTAACTTATTATCTTTATCCTTATCCTACCCTTGCTTACTCTGGCATGGCCCGTTCATAGTAGTTCTCTCACATTCACTATTACCACTCTCACATGTATCTGTCAGCTAAGCCCCATGGTGCTCACCACTCTCCCATACTCGCAGTTTGGAGACCTATAGGGGTAGTTATGGGTTTATTTCCACCAAACCACAGTTGGTAATTGATGGTATAGTGGCATTGTAAACCATTTTGGATTTAGTGAGTTTATTTTCTTTTTCTATTGCTTCATTAAGCAGTGTCTAAGATCATAAAATCACTGTTTCTGTTCAGTGACTTTTACAAGTGGCTGTTTCTGGTTAATCAAAAAGGTCTATCATTGTAGGACACAAAACATTGGGTAAAGGTTCTATGTTGAAAAATACAAGAGTTACCCTTTGAGGTCCCACAACATAGAGTGAGTTGTGGTTACACCTCATCATAAATTGATATTATTTAGACTATTAGAATCAATTCTGAAATTCAATTTAATTAATCCAGTTTAATTTTCTTAAAGGTGACGATTGCTTGCCTCAAAGATTCCTGTCAAGCTACAAGTTATAGGGATGTTGGCTATGTCTAGTTTTGCATCACTGGGCTCTCAAACGCTCATTGAACTGGAGCTTCTGGGGTTAGCCCCATACAGAAAAGCACTCTCTTTAGCACTATGTTAAAGAAATGTTAATGAGAAGAGAACGCTCTTCAGCTAACTTCCTAACTAGCTAAGATTTGTTCATGTGGTTGCATAAAATAAGGCACTTTTGCAAAACGCGATGCATCTGTGACAAGCAACATTTTCTTCAGATGCATGTCAGGAGATTTTATTTACATTGCATCCCATTTTGATGTTATAGTGTCAGTGAGCATTTTTTAATGCATCCATATCCTTTACATCAGATTTACAAAGCTGATTGTACATGTACTTTTGTTTTATAAATCTCAGTTTTTGTGGAAATGGGTGCACATACAGGAGTTTCAGTTCTACTCCTACAGTTATCCATTAATGAATGTAGAAATGCCCTTTAAACATCAATCTGCATATCGATACTTTCACCCCTCCACCACTAATGAGGCCTGTTAATGAGAAGATTGACAAACAAGAAAAATTACTACTTAGTGTATTGGGGTGCCTCAGTGATTTTTTCCAACAGCATCTGTGGCTTTTTATAGCACCTGTGAAAGTAGGAAAAAAAGAGGGCCAAATTGTCATCAACTGAATAAAATGTGTACTCTCAAATCAATTTCCAGGGATCAGCACCTTAGTAAACGAAAAGATGTGCATTACTTTTGTGTACTATTTATAGCTCCTGTACCACATGCACCTATAAACTATTATCATGGTAATATCTCAGTCATCATAGTTGAGGGGCGAAAGGATGATGGATGGTAATCTATTTGTGCGTGGACAACATTTATACATCAGGCCCCTGATAGCTGTTAAAAAGTGAAAGAATTGACAAAATGTAAAAAAAAAAAAAAATAAAAAAAAAGGAAATGGACTGTTTTACAAGCAAAAGCTGAATTGTCTGTCTGTTTGAGTATTCACTAGTTTGATTAAAGTTAGTGTGGCAATAAAGGCTGGTATGAGCTTGCTTGCATCGGTCAGAGGTGTTAGGCCCCCAGGAGGCCAGGGATGAAGGGAGTGACATAGTAAATGCTAATTTTAATAAAATAATCAAATATATTTTATCACAAATGTATTAATGACACTTAAACTTGCACTAAAACATTTTTTGATTACACACACGCAAACACACAGAGAGAGAGAGAGAGAGAGAGAGAGAGAAAGAGAGAGAGAGAGAGGAAGAAATAGCAATGGTAAGAACAAATAAACTGCAGCTATAACTCACTGTAATACATAACATTTGCGTCAGCTCATACTTGTTTTGACCATTTAGACAAAACTAAAAAACTCAAAGATAAACTAATTAACTAACCCTTAAACATAGTTTAATTTTGTTCGAGAGTTGCAAACATGATGTAATAACTGCTTATGAAAGGCTTTTAGCTTCATGGTGCAGTAAATAAAAGCACATTTTGGATTTATGCTTTAGGACTGCACTGACCAATTGGATAGTTAAAGGGATAGCGGTGTTGCAGCACATGTTAAATATGAATATATTTGGTTGTCTGCCTTTCTGATTTTTCTAGCTGAATGGCAGCAATCAGCTTAAAGTGCCCAGTCACTACATCTCATCTCAGATGTTGGCACCCCCTGGACCAGCTCCCACCCTGTGTCCTGCCCCATCCTCCCTCCCCAGGTCAACACTGCCTGCAGAGTCAAAGGCCACTACCACCTCCTCTGATGGAGTTACAAACTCCCCCACATCCCCCAGTAAGTGGTGTTAATGCAAACAAACTTCATTGACAGTATTGATTTGTGGCATGACACAGTATGTGCTGTATAAACATAACCCTCCAATGGTTGTTAGAAAGGAATATGTCACCATTAATAGTTTATATTTGTATATTGAAATGGAGAAACTAGAAGAAAGATAACACAGAGGGTTTACTGTTGTAAAGGTTCCTGGGGAGTGTTCAAAACCAACAGTTTTATAAATACAGTATATTAAATATAAACAAAGACAACAACATCAGTTCAAGAGCAGTAGTATTATATAACTGCCGACATGTATTTAAAGGTGCACTATGCAGCTTTGGGGAAGACTTTTCAGATCTTCACAGATTGTTTTTTTTATTTAAACAAACAAACTCTTTGTTTTCATGACTGAATAAACAAACACAATTTATACTGTTTTACTTCATTTACTTTTATATTTGGCGGACCCTGCCACCTTTCTAGATTCAAACAGTGTTCGGGAAATTCTTTGAGAGCAGCTTGTTTATTTACTAATGGAAAAATTTAATATTTTTCCTCTGTATACTCAATCTGCGATGAGCTGGTGACTTGTCCAGGGTGTACCCTGCTCTCGCCCGGAGACAGCTGGGATTGGCTCCAGCAACAACCCCCATGACCACATAAAAGGGATAAAGCGGTCACAGATGATGACATGACATGTATCCTTAATATTGTAAATATTAAAATTCTGAGTTTGAATTTCTTCTCCAAAACTACATAGTGCCCTTTTAATATGCGAGTTAGGGTTAGTTAGTGTCCTTGTTAGTGTATTGCCTTGATTAGTCATTTAGCATTTATTTGATCTTTATCTTTTTATTATTGTTATTATTAGTAATAGTACTGTAGTATTGTAGCACTAGTGGGGAGTGTTAATTTTGGTAATGAAAACTGTGATAAAAATGTTCATCAATTAACTTTGTTTCCTGAGTAAGAGCTTGATGATGAGCTAAAAACAGATCTTTGATAATGAAAACTATGAAGAAGGAGGTAGAGCGGGTCGTCTAGTAGTTGGAAGGTCGCTGGTTCGAATCCCGGACACGAATTAATTGTGCATCTAGTTTGTCTGTCAAAACAGAACTGAAACATTGACATGTGCAGAAACAGCTGCACATGTCTGGTTAGCTGTCTTAACCATATACATTTTGTCCAGGAAAGAGAAGCTGTGAAATTACTGCTAGTGAGTAAGAGGGAATTGTAGATCTAGTGTTAGGCATTCTGTGAGGAAAGTTAGCTGTAATATTTAATCTTGTCTAGATACTTTTTGGGTAAATTGTTGTGAAACTGTTGAAACTGAGTGTTAACAGGCAGTTTCAACAGTTTAATTGCAGGGCGGACCTAAGCCTGCATGAGGTAAATCTAGCACATTTGGGCTAGTCACTACAGCGCCAGCTGCAGCGTCAGGACAGTCGAACGAAGACTTAGACTCCTGCAGAGAGACTCCCTATCAAGGAAGTCAAAGTAACTCGCTGTCCACCTCCCACTGGAGCCATGACTGTATCCCAGCCAATCTCTGCTATCCAACTTTCTCCACCAGTACTGAACTTGAAGTACTGGAGGGGGCTATGGAACTGCCAGTCTGCAGTCAAGAAGGCAGACACCATTTCAGCCGATAATTCCCTGCAGACTCTCCCCTTCCTGGCCCTTACCGAAACCTGGAACACTGCCACTCCAGCTGCCCTCTCAACTGACCATTCTCACAATCCCAGAGGCAAACAGGGCGAAGAGGAGGAACTGGCCTCCTCATCTCCCCCATGTGGTCCTACCCGGTCGTTCCCCTGGACCACCTACCCAGATCTGCTTTTGAATTCCACGCTGTCTGTGTCACACTTCCTTTCAAACTCAACATAGTGGAGATTTACCTCCCTCCCAGTCCTCTCTGTGACTTCTTTGATGAGATGGATGCCCTCCTAAGCTGCTCCCCTGATGATGGCACGCCCCTCGTTGTCCTGGGTGACTTCAACATCCCCCCAGAGAAGCTGCGCTCATCCCCCTCTCCACCGACACACACTGCATAAAAAGTGGAATTTTCGTCCCCGCAAACGCCCAGAAATCTCCCTAATTTTCGGCAGTTAACGTCAATTTACAGAACGTGAACGTCACGTTCGTCTGTGCCACATACTGACGGAACACTGCAGCTGGAATGGCAGTGTTCCAGGTTTCGGTAATATATATGTATATATATATATACATATATATATATATATATAGATATATAGATATATAGATATATATATTTACATTTATATTTATCATAAATAACGTGAATGAATTTATTGAGGAAAGTGCCAGGAAGGTGCTGTTTATTCAAAGAAAGAGCTTTATTAGCACAAAGACACCACAACTATGTACAAAGCATAATCTGCCCACACAGCAAACGGTAAGCTCACGAGAAGCCCAAAATCCTGCAGCACCGTGAAGTGTCTGTCTGCCGCCTCGGAGCTGTAAGGTTAGGTGTAGGAGCCATGAATTAATTGGTAGGTGTTTTTTCTATTAGACACAAGGTGAAGGGATACTGTTATCTTTTGGTGTTTGTTTTGGTTATGATATTTTATTATGTGATCATATTAAGTAGGGGATAGCGGGTCACATGGATTTGGGCGGGGTTATTAGTTAATTTAGGCACCTGTTCATTTCTCTTTGTGGGGGGTGAGAGAGAGGGTGAGCTGGGTCGCCGTATTTTTGTTGACCGCTATTTTATCTTTTGATCTCTGTGATTACTTTGATTTTGAGTTCGTGCATTTATCATGATTTGATCATCGTTTTTCGTTAATAAAAGGTTAAAACTTATTTTCGAATATCAGTGAATTCTTTTAGGAAGCGCGTCAGACAATCGGGCCCAACCTCAGTCTCTCAGCGACTCATTTGTTCGTTGAAGTCGCTACATTAGGTAACTGCCAGCCTTCTGTCTGAAATTGGTCCGTTTTGCAGATGTCTGTGGTGCGTTGCCCTGTACGTCGGAATTGCCTCTAATCTCGACTGCAGCGTGGCAAAGAGCTGAGTGAGCTCCCGGCTCCATCCAGACACCCGCCGTCTTCCTCCTCAGACATCAGGTCTATGGTGGCGCACTTCAAAAGGTCCACCTCATCCTCAGCTAGCACTCTGTCTCAGCAGCTGTAAATCAATAAAGACAATCAGTACTGCGCAATGCACTGCGTAAGGACACAACACATCTATTAATGCACCTGAAAAATAGTCACATTGACCAAAAACGGATCTAATCTAATACATCTTACCCTCTTTGTTCACGATCGAGTCCGAACTGAACTCTTCACAGCTTCCGCCTGCGATGCAAGATCTGGTTGTTTTTATACCTGAAGCTCCTGTGTACTGTCTCGTAATGTCTTACAGGCAGCTGGAAAACAATTAAATGAGAGTGGTATGAATAAAAAAAACTAAGTCACAGTAAAATGAAACAAGGAAGGAGAAAACAGTAAAAGTTACTTACACACGATGGCATGATTATCGGCATCATGTAAATCTGGACTTGCAGACATAGCTCCAAGCTAATACAAGGTCACAGCCTCGTTATGAGGCGAGGTAAGTCTGTGAAAACAAAATGCTTGCAGCGATAAACCTCCGTGTCCCTCTGCGGCAGCGAAGCGCCCTCCGTCGGCGACACTCTCCGTGGCGACTCGGCAAAGCTCCTCCCGTCAGTGCAGGCCTCCTCTCGACGATGGCCTAGCTCCTGCTAGCTAGCTTGGCCAAACTTGCTTTGTGTCCAATAAAACACAAACACATGGACTGCGATGGAGAGTCCACTCACACACTCACAGCACGTCGTCCGACAACAGTTCACAGTCCGTTAGTGATAAAACACGACACTGACGACACACACAGTCCACTGTTAGCTGCTCGATGCCATTAACTCTCAGCTTCTTCTTCCTCGTCACTGATGCTCCGGTCAACCCGGAAGTATAAAACTCTTAAAGACCATGAACTCTCACACGTAATAAGAATTACTTTAACTTATTTTATACATTCAGAACCCATGAAATTAGATTTTAAAGTCACACATTTTATTTATCTCAAAATATGTCATGCAAATTTGAACTTAACAACTGGCGTTTTATCTTTAACTTAAGAAAGTTAAAGAAAAAACAAAATGTGTGTATCCTTTTTACACAACATTGGCCATTGCTAATGACATACGCAGTAATTAATGTAGCATACTTTCATCAGATAAATCAATTCAAGCTAAAAGTCTATAATTAGGCTATACTGAGCCTGATCTATTTATACCAGAGATTGTCTTAAAATGAAGTTAGTACCTTTTAGAAAAATGTCACCTGAGGTAAAACTCCCCCTGCTACCCTGATTTGCATTTGTATAGCTCACAGCATTTTCATTTACATGTTAAAGCCTCCCCTAGAATTTGTGGGAGGGGCGTGTGAGGGGGAGGGGCTTGTCTTCATAAGGTCCTGTAGAACCTCGGCACTCTCTGTTACCCCACTCACTGTGTCTGACCACCACTCTGTCACTTTCTCTCCCCTTAAAATTTACCACATCCCTCGCCCCTAAACCTCACACAGTTACCACCCACCGCAACCTGAAATCCCTCTCACCCTCTGCTCTCTCCTCTATTGTTTTTTCCTAACTACCATCCACAGACCAATTCACTAAAATGTCTACTGAGACAGCCTCCTCCACTCTGTTATCCCCCCCACTCCCTCACTGCTGATGAATTTGCAACTTAGTTTACCAAGAAAGTAAAAGACATCAGCTCCTCATTTACTCCTATGCCCATCCAGAAAGCACCTCCTGCAACCCTCACCCCTAATGGCCTTTCCTGCTTCAGCCCTCTCTCCTCTGACGTTGTTCTCAAACTAGTGACGTCTTACCGTGCCACCACCTGTTCCCTGAACCCGATTCCCTCATCCCCCAAAACATCTCTCATGACATCCTGCCATTCCTCACCACTTTGATCAACTCCTCCCTCACTTCAGGAGTCTTCCATTCTAGACTCAGCTGACATCCGAAACTACAGACCTGTATCTCTTCTTTCATTCCTCTCTAAAACGCTGGAAAGCACAGTCTGCAACCAACTATCCTCCTGTCTTTCAGAAAAAAACCTCCTTGACCCTAATCAGTCAGGCTTCAGGACGATCAGTCCACTGGGACGGCCCCCCTCACGGTGACTGAGTCACCCGGTGCTGCCAGAGCCTCGTCCCACTAGTCAGTCCTCATTCTCCTTTTAGATTTAGATTTAGACTTTCTTTTATTGTCATTCGAATTACACTTTACAGTGTAATGGGAACGAAATTTTGTTTCAATGGCTCAGGATAGTGCAGGATAAAAAAACAACAGCATATATTTACATGAAAAATAAATAATTAGAAAGTGCAGACATAAATACTTGTTAGAACCAGATATCTTAACTGCAACATAACAATGACAAAAAGTCACCAGAAGCTCGTGACTAGGGGTATTTATTTACAAAATGATATTTAACAGGGAATTTAAAGGAAATCAAGAATGTGAAAACATAACAAAAGCAGGAAAACAGCAGGCGCAATAGTTGGCGTGGAGGCATCCCTGGGATGAGAGAGAGCCCGAACACTGCAGGAAAACCTGCTCTTATAGGTAGTGGCTCCACCCCATGATTGAGATTCACACCTGAAACACATTTGGGATAGGCAGAGAACTAGAGCAGCCAAAAGAAAATATAAACAGGGAGAACTACACCAACCAGAGGTGGAAGAGGACACAACAATACTATATAAAATATGCAATAGATTCCACAATATACAATAAGGATGGAGGAGGGAATTGTTATTTTGTGTTCAACAGTCTTATGGCAAGAGGGAAGAAGCTGTTGTGGAACCTCGCTGTTCTGCTACGAAGGCGGTGGAGCCTCTTCCCAGAGCCCAGCAGCGAGAACAGTCCATGGTGGGAGGTGTCACTTCTGATGTTGTGCGCCCTGTTGTGAGCCCGTATCATCTGGAGAACTCCATGGCTCCTGCAGGCCAAACCCTCACCTGCCTCACTAGCCTCTTTTAGATAGAAAATGTGGCACATTTGCATCAAGGTAAAGGCTGCAATGTGCCGCCTTGTCTATCTAAAGGGGAGGTGTAGTATTCCTTTTTTTCCAAAAAGCCACCACTTGGCCGCTACTGGGGTAGGCGTAAACATGTGACGTGACGTGAAGCACGAAGGACAAATGAAGCACAACAGTGCAGGTCAATTTACCACCTTCTGTCTAAATCCGCGGGCCTAGCCACAAAAAGCACAGCCAAATCGGCGGCTTGCTGCCCAGTATAAAAACGGTTACTGTGGGTTTTTTCCTGATCAGCAGGGGCTTGTATGCAGGAATTAGCATCACAAAGGGATGGTCTGAGGAACCAAAGTGGGGGTGGGGTGCCGCTCTGAATGCCTTCTTGATTTGATTTTGATTTTGATTTTATTTGTCCCGTAGGGAGATTTGTCTTCACTGACAATACATTACACATCTCAGACAACAAACGGACACTACATACACACCAACAATAAAAGACATACATAACAACAATAACAACAATGACAAACTTATGTGACAGCACAATAGCGGACAGACAGATCAGTGGGGCCTGCTGTTCAGGGCCACTATGGCTGCAGGGATCAGGCTTTTCCCCAGCCGGGCCCCCCTGAACTTAAAGAAGCATTTCACCAGTAGAAAGATTAATCTTTATTGAAAGAGGGTCATATTTGTAGTCAAACTGTGACATAATTTTCGAATTGTGTGCATATTTGACCGAGAAAAGGCAGAAAGTGACTTTAGGGTGCATTTGTATGAAAGACAACAACTCCCACAATGCACCACAATGCACAGCTCTGCAAGCCACTCCCACTAATCTGGCACACTACACATATCTCCATCCGCTGTAGATATTTCGTCGCGAACAAACTGGCATCTCTGGAATTCACTGCAGCAGACAGAGTCCAGTTCGGTGTCCATAGGCGCACAGCGAGAGCACCACCAGTCCGCCCCTGCTCGAAGGGGCAGGTCTTCCGCCTCGGCTGCAGCAGCCGCCACAGCCGAGGCGGAAGACCTGCCGCCTCCATCTCCCTCAGCCCGTACAAGTAGCCACGAACATCTGACTCGAGCGTCATGCTTTCGAAATCACTCTCTGTGATATCTTAATGATCATCTTGAATACAAGAGTACAAGCCTGGCTGCACAGCGTCTGTTCGCTTAGCGTCCAACAAAGATGGCGGCTATGTATTTTCGTTTCTGCAAGTGAAGTCACGCCCATTGGTCTGTGATAGGTCTGTAGCGTGAGTGGGTCCCACCTCTAGCCCCCACCCTTGGAAAAATGAGCGAAGCGTTTGTGGTCTTACCCTATCGACACAGATATAGGACTTCCTGCTTTCAATGACGTAAAATGACGATTTTTACATCATAGAAAGCAGGAAGTCCAACACTGAAATCTGTATTTCTCCGTCTCAGGGCAAACTGAGGGAATGATGCACGACCATTCAAAAACATGACTGTTTTCCTGAAGATACAAAGCTTAATGCAAATCGGTGAAGTTTCCCTTTAATGGTTTTGTACCTGCGTCCTGAGGGTAGTGGAATAATATATTGGTTCAGTGGGTGAGTGATATCTCGTGCTATGGAGTTTGCTAGGCGAGTGATGGATGTGACTTGTTATTTAGTTCTGTGAGGTTGGGTGTGGGGAGACCGATGATTTTAGCAGCTGTGTTTGTGATGCGTGTGAGTTTGGCCCGGTTGGTGACAAAAAGCATATTAAAGAAACATGTGGAACAGTACAGAAGGATGGGTTGAATGATGCTTTGATAGAGTAGCAACAGGAGGTGGGGTGCAACGTATAGTCCTTTAAGTTTGCGGATGGCTGACAGTCTTTGTTGGCTTCTTTTTTGAATGTCCGTGGTGTGCTGATCAAAGGTGAGTTTATTGTCCAAAGTTATTCCCAGATATTTGAAAGTGTCCACTGTCTCAACTGTTTGGGTGTTTATGATGGTGGGGTTCTGGGGTGAGGGAGGGCTGAACAGTAATTCCTTTGTTTTATTGACATTGATTTGGAGATGATTGTCTGTGCACCACTTGGTGAAATGAGTGACTGGTGATAGTCCAGAGTGGATTGGTTGTCTGAGAGAAGGGCTAGAATGGCTGTGTCATCTGAGTATTTGAGATATGATGTGGTGGGAGAGATGCTAAGGCAGGTGTAGAGAGTGTACAGGAAAGGGCTCAACACACATCCCTGGGGGACCCCGGTGTTGATGGTGAGTACAGGGGATGTGGATGAGCCCACCTTTACTGCTTGCAATCTGTCGGTGAGGAAGTTGTGGGTCAGGTGGATCAGGTGAGGGGGGATGCTGAAGTGGTGTAACTTCTGGATCAGCAGGTGTTTCTGTAGGGAGTCGAAGGCGGAGCTGAAGTCCGCAAAGAGGATCCTGGTGAAGTTGCCTGGGGAATCCGGGTGCTGGAGGAGGCGGTGCAGCAGACAGGCCACAGCATCCTCTGTGCCCCTCTTTGCCTTGTAGGCAAATTGGAGGGACAGGTGGAACAAGACAAGACAAGTGGAAGAATGATGTTCAGCAGCAGTTTCTCCAGGCATTTCGTTATTATGGATGTTAGGGCTATGGGGCGGTAGTGGTTAAATTCTGTGGGCCTGGGTTTTTTTGGTACTGGTATTATAGAAGCAGTTTTCCATAGTGTGGGTATTGTGGCAGTCCGATAGGATTGGCAGAAAAGTGAGCGCAGTATTGGAGAGAGTTCCATGGCACAGGTCTTAAGCACCCTGGCTGGGATGCCATCAGGCCCTGGAGCTTTGCCAGGCTTGCATCGGCTCAGCTGGCGCCGTACCTCCTCCTCTGTGAAAGGGGCCGGTTCTTCAGGGTCTGGTGGTGGGAGGGCTCTCAGCAAGGCCTGACACTCGGATGAGAAGTCCTGGTTGTCAAAACGGTGAAAAAATGTGTTTAGGTCTTTGGTGAGGGATTCTGGATCACTGACTGAGCATGTAGGTTTGGGTTCACATCCTGTCAGGGTTTTTACCTTCTGGAAAGCTTGCTTGATGTTCATATTACTGAATTCTTTTTCTAGTTTGTTTTTGTAGTCCAGTTTAGCTTTAAAAACCTTGTTCCTTATGTTCCTGTTTGTTGCCTTGAGGCTGGCCCAGTCCTTGTGCCTGAAGGATTTGTGTTTTTCCTTCAGGCTCTGTTTAATTTGTGGAGTGATCCAGGCTTTGGAATTGGGATATATCTTTATTGATTTAGATGGAATTGTGGTACCTATGCAGAAATTGATGTGGTCTGTAATGACAGAGACTCTGTCATTCAGATCTCCATCAAAGATGTCCCACTCGGTGCAGGCCAGGGAGCCTTGTAGTTGGGCGATGGCGTCCTCCGACCATTGGGGGGGCGCCGTAGCACTGTGGTTTATGGCATTTTAGTTCCTGTTTGTACAGTGGAAGTAAACCGATGACGTTGTGGTCAGCAAGTCCGAGTGGTGGATATGAACGGGCACGAAAATCATCGGTGATATTCCCGTAGCATAAGTCCAAGATGTTTCCCCTTCTTGTTGGAATATCCACATATTGTTGAAGTGATGGTAACACACAGTCCACTCTGTAGCTGTTGGAAGTCCCCCAGAATGAACAGCGGAGCACCGGGGTACTTGGCTAACATGGCATTAGCACCCTCGGCTATTAGCTCTGCTGCTATATTGATGTTAGCGCTGGGGGCTACATAGACGCAGCTGACCACAACAGTGGGGAATTCCCGGCGGAGACAGAAGTGATGGAGGTACAGGGTCACCAACTCCAGGTTAGGTGTGCACACATTTTGCGGTGCACTTTGATGTTATTACACCACCTGTTGTTGATGTAAAGGCAGACCCCACCGCCTCGCATTTTCCCCGAGTGTCTCGTCCTATCAGACCTGATGATCGTGAAGTTATCCAGGCGCACCTCCGAGTCGGGTGCCGACTCCTCCAGCCAGGTCTCGGAGAGAGCAATGATGCAGATGTCCTTAAAGGCCCTTTCAAACTGGCACCTTGCATGTAATAGATCTATCTTGTTACGGAGTGACTGAACATTGGACATGATGATGGTGGGGAGAGGTGGTTTAAAGGGACGTCTTCTTACCCGGCTACGGATACCTCCTCGTTTCCCCCTTTTCCTCGGCTTGAGCTCCGATGGCAGAACCACGGCAGGCTTTGTGTTGCTCCACAGCGAGGCCCGATGTAGCCGGAGTTCATCCCGGCAGTAGGTGAGTAGCCGATTGCCGGTGTCGGGGTGAAGTACGAAGCTATTGCAGGTCAGCCATAGGATTGCAAGAAAGACGGCAATCACCTTGTGGCTTTTTGATGTTACTGTAGGCCAGGTCCAGTGTGCTCCCCCCCGGTTGCAAAATCCACATAGTGATGGAAGTGAGGAAACACAGTTGTTATGTTGGCTTGATTAAAGTCCCCTGCCACAATGAAAACTCCCTTTGGGTGTGTAGATTGCAGTTCACTGATGGAGTGGTACAGAACATTGAGGGCTTCTCTTGTGTTAGCACTGGGGGGAATGTACACTGCTGTGAAGATGATAACAGTAAATTCCCAGGGTAGATAGAAAGGTCTCCATTTGACAGTCAATAGTTCAACATCAGGGGAGCCGTAACTTGAGACCAGCTTCCTGTTGCACCAGTTGTTGTTGGTGTATATGCAAACACCGCCGCCCCGGGATTTAATGGTGAGAGAGCTCCTCCTGTCAGACCGGAATGTTGTTAGCCTCTCTATGCTAAATGCATCATCTGGGACGGATGGTTTTAGCCATGTTTCATTGAGAATTATGGCGCAGCAGTCTCTCACCTCCAGTTTTGTTGTAAAGTCCAGTTTCAGGTAGTCCAGTTTGTTCTCCAAGGAGCGGACGTTGGAAAGTAGGATGGAGGGAAGCGGCGTTCTCCGCAAATTTGTTTTTAGCTTAGCTGTTAGCCCCGCTTGACAGCCGCCCTTCCGTCTTCAGTCACACCGCTTCCGCCTGCTCCTCTGTCAGCTTGTGATGCTAGGAGCATCCATAGCAACTGGGTCTTGTTGGCGCAGCACTTGGTCACAACGCCCCTGTCTGCTCCTCTGTCAGATTGTGATGCTAGGAGCATCCATAGCAACTTGGTCTTGTCGGCGTAGCACTCGGTCACACTGCCCCTGTCTGCTCCTCTGTCAGCTTGTGATGCTAGGAGCGTCCATAGCAACTTGGTCTTGCCGGCGTAGCACTCGGTCACACTGCCCCTGCCTGTTCCTCTGTCGACTTGTGATGCTAGGAGCGTCCATAACAACTTGGTCTTGTCGGCGGAGCACTCCGAGGCTATGTAAACACTCCCCATCATGATCCAGTGTAGCCGCAGCCAGACAGGGCACCACCATCTTTGTCATTAAAAAAAAAAAAATTCTCGACTTATCCTTCGCGTTTGACATAGTCAACTACCAAATCCTCCTCTCCACTCTGGCTGACTTTGCTCTAACCTGGTTCACATCATACCTGACAAATCACACCTTTCAGGTCACATGGAACAGCTCCTTGTCTAAACCCTGCTTTCTGGAAACTGGTGTCACTCAAGGCTTAGTATTAGGACCGCTTCTGTTTTCACTTTACACTAGATCACTAGGCTATGCAATCACTCATGGATTCTCTTACCACTGTTAATGTTGACGACACCCAACTCTTCCTCTCTTTTCCCCATCTCGGAATGTTTGGCAGACATCTCCGCTTGGACAGCTGCGCATCACCTCAAAATCAACCTTGGTAAAACTGAACTTCGCTTCATCCCGGGGAAAGACTGCCCATCGGTCACTGTTGAGGATGTCATGGTATCACCTTCGTCGACGGCGAGGAACCTGGGCATAATCCTTAATGACAGACTCTCCTGTGCCCCCAACATCACTGCTGTGGCCCAATCCTGCCGATTTGCCCTCTATAACATCCGCTGGATCCGGTCTTTCCTCACAAAGGACGCAACACAACTCCTTGTCCAAGCGCTGGTCATCTCCCGCCTGGACTACTGCAACTACCTCTTGGCTGGACTCCCAGCCTCTGCAACTAAACCGTTGCAGCATATTTAGAATGCTGCAGCACGCCTAGTTTACAATCTACCCAAGGCTTCAAGGCCATCAACGGAACAGCACCAGTCTACCTCCAAACACTGGTCAGACCACACGCCCCAGCGAGAACACTTCGCTCATCTACATCAGCTGGCCGTCTAGTACCGCCATCACTGAGAGAAAACAAAGCCCGCTCGGCGAAGTTGCGACTGTTCTCTCTGTTTTGACACCTCAGTGGTGGAACGAACTCCCGACCAATGGTCAGGACAGGGGAATCACTCTCCATCTTCTGCAAAAGACTAAAGACTCCTCTGTTCAGACTTCACCTCGACCCCGCATAGAATGACTCCCTCCCAACCCCTCCCCCAATAAAGAATAAAAAATGTATGCACTTGCATGTTCTTATCGTTAGCACTTCAATTATAGCACTTTTGCACTTAGTATCTTTGATAAATAGCGGTTACAATCCTCAGCTGAGGGATTGACAATTGTTTCTATATTTCTTGTTACTCTTTCGACAGTGATATGTTGTGGCTTCTCTCTTGTGACAAATGTACTTATTGTATGTTGCTTTGGACAAGAGCGTCTGCTAAATGCCTAAATGTAAATATTAACCAAAAGTGAGTTAGTGACAACAACATGATGGCTTTTGGTCGGCAAAAAGGAGTAGACCTATGGACACACTTGATTTGTAATTTGCCAAAAAGGAAAAGACAGTACAGTAAGTTGAGACTAAGAAACAACTTGTGGCTACATATTTAGTGGACATAACCCACAAACAACCTGAAGGGACAGCTGAAGACATTACACCCTGCTATAATATCACAATGAGTTGAAGTTAGCTAACTTAACTCGAAGTCCTAATACTAAATAAGCAGATATAGCATATTTATACATAATAAATAATTAATCAACTCTGCACTTGTATGATTTTAATGGTAGTATTTCAGTGATGTTGCGTCTCTGGCGCATTAAAATGAATCGACACAATGAAATCCCTATCCATGCTTCAAGAGGACACACTGTATTTTATGCCTGACAATCAGTGTTGGGCACGTTACTTAAAGTAATTAGTTATAGTTACTTGTTACTTCTCCCAAAAAGTAACTGAGTTAGTAACTGAATTACTCCACTATAGTCACAGCAGCCAAGATGGCATTCTCGCTTTCCAGCACCTCTGCAAATCTTGTTTTGATTGCCTGCAATGATATATAATGCAAAGGACATATTATACTGACTATCTACACACACACACACACACACACAAAAAAAAAAAATAATCAAAATTACACATTATAAGTATGTTTAAAAATATATTTAACATTATGTATTTTTTCAAATAAATAATATTTAAAGATAAATACTGGTTCTAACCGTAACAATCGCCTCTGGAAGGTCAACCAGGATTTGCAGACCACTCTTAAAGAAGCATTTCACTGGTGGAAACATTAATCTTTATTGAAAGAGGGTCATATTTGTAGTGAAAATGTAACATAATTTTCGAATTATGTGCGTATTTGACAGAGAAAAGGCAGAAAGTGACTTTAGGGCGCATTTGTATGAAAGACAACAACTCCCACAATGCACCACAATGCACAGCTCTGCAAGCCACTCCCACTAATCCGGCACACAACACATTTCTCCGTCCGCTGTAGATATTTCGTTGCGAAGAAACTGGTATCTCTGGAATTCACTGCAGCAGACAGAGTCCAGTTCGGTGTCCATAGGTGCACAGCGAAAGCCCCAGCACCACAAGTCCGCCCCTGCTCGAGCCAGTCCAGGCTCCTCATCCGGGACAGGCAGGTCTTCCGGCTGCTGCAGCCGAGGCGGAAGACCTGCCTCCTCCATCTCCCTCAGCTGCTCTTTGCTGTATTGTGGCTCGTACAGGTAGCCGCGAACATCTGACTCGAGCATCACGCTCTCGAAATCACTCTCTTCGATATCTGAATGATCATCTTGAATACCTTCAGCCATCGTCGTACAAGCCTGGCTCCACAGCGTCTGTTCGCTTAGCGTCCAACAAAGATGGCGGCTATTTATTTTCGTTTCTGCAAGTGAAGTCCCGCCCATTGGTCTGTGATAGGTCTGTAGAATGTCTGTAGCCCTTGGAAAAATGAGCGAAGCATTTGTAGTCTTACCCCCTCGACACAGATATAGGACTTCCTGCTTTCAATGACGTAAAATGACGATTTTTACATCATTGAAAGCAGGAAGTCCAACACTGAAATCCGTATTTCTCTGTCTCAGGGAAAACTGAGGAAATGATGCACGACCATTCAAAAACATGACTGTTTTCCTGAAGATACAAAGCTTAATGCAAATCGGTGAAGTTTCCCTTTAAGGTCCAGGGTCTTGAACATTAATGTCTCCAGCATGGCTAGGAGTGTGCCATGGAAAGAGTTTTCTTCTCCCTGAAGAATGTCTACAGCTACTGTTAGTGGCTTCATCACCATACAGTACTCCCTCAGGAACTGATGCTCCCATTCTGTGATGGCTTTCAACCCGAACTTGGAGGAGATGGTGTTCAGTTCGACTATAGTAGGGCTGTAACGATACACGTATCGAAGCCGAAATCGCGACACTCAGATCCACGAACCTGTCTCGCGCTGTGAGAAGGCAGAATCACGACACAACTTCCAGTCCAGATCAGCCCTATAAGCTGTAACCACATTAACACCGCAGCGGTCGTTCGCCAATTCTCCGCCGTTGTTCGTTCACACAGAGCAGAACACCACTGAACTGATACTGCTGATACGTGTCTCTCTCCCCGGGCCAGGAGAGTTATCATACCGTATAATACCAAATAATAGCCGGGGCATTTATTTGTTTCGGTCACTGAACAGACCAGGCGGCAATTTGGGACAGGCGTTTAATTCCTTCTTCTCAAAAATCCGGGATGAAAATGCCACAATCTTCTCCAGCTTCTCTGTGAATTCTCTGGCATCCTTCTGGGCAATAGTTGTCTTCTGCAAGTGAAGTTGTTGCGGCGGAGGAAACGATTCAGCCAACCAGCATTCGCGGCAAACTCCTCATTTCTGCTGTCTCTCATGGTGGCATACATTTCTTCGTTTCTCCATCACCCTGATCATTTTGCGGGACACTCTCGTGGCGTGCCCGTTTGCTGATAACTCATTTCCGCATATTTATCTCAGGATCCTCACTAGCCTTCTTCCTCCCTCCACCGGGCAGCCTGGCCCTGTTGCTGTCCTCCTCGGACAGCTCCGTTTTATTTTATCGCCAATCTCTCACTCTCCTCTGGTCGACAGAGAAACATTGGCCCATTATTGAAAAATCCCGGTACTCCCGATGGCCAGTCCACCCCTGCAATAGCAGTTCTCTCGAGTGGCTGTGCGTGTGTTGAAGCGTGTGTGTGTGTGTGTGTGCACGCACGCAGTGTGCACGAGCATGCGCTTGTGTTTAGGCCGGGGGTCGGGGGCACAAAAAAATATTTGCACCGGCGCCCATCACCATGATGTTATGCTACTGGTTACTACGTTACCTTAGTTTGGTTCTCTAGCGTTACTTTGTGGGACATTTCTCTGTATTAAGTTGAGTGAGGGATCTGTGCAGTTAACAGACCATCAGATAGACACGCCCTACTATCAGACAAATATCATATACATAAGTTATTGAAATGTTACATAAATAAAATGTTTAATTTAGAAAAAAAAAATCAAGGTTTGTATCAAACCGTGGGTCAAAAATCGTGATACAAACCGAATCGTGAGTTTGGTGTATCGTTACAGCCCTTGACTATAGGGATCTCACAGATGCGAGCAAGGGCATCATAAAGCAAGTTCCATCTCGTTTTTCCTTGCGATGACATCATCATGTGCCCAAAATCCTACAGCACCGTAAAGTGTCTGTTTGCCGCCTAGCTGGAGGTAACTGGCGGCATTACAACAGCAGCTACTGGAACTGTACTGCGCGATGCACTGCGTATGGACACAACACATCTATTAATGCACCTGAAAAATAGTCATACATTGACCAAAAAACGGATCTAATCTCATAAGTCTTACCCTCTTTCTTCTCGATTGACTCAGAGCTGAACTCTTCACAGCTTCCGCCTGCAATGCAAGATCTGGTTGTTTGTACCTGAAGCTCCTGTGTACTGTCTCGTAATGTCTTACAGGCAGCTGGAAAACAATTAAATGAGAGTGGTATGAATAAAAAAAATAAGTCACAGTGAAATAAACAAGGAAGGAGAAACAGTAAAACTTACTTATACACAATGGCGTCATTATCGGCATCATGTAAATCTGGACTTGCTAGCTCCGAGCAAATAGGAGGTCACGGCCTCTAGTCTGTGAAAACAAAATGCTCGCAGCGATAAATCTCCACATCCCTCTGCGGCAGCGAAGCAACCTCCGTCGGCGACACTCTCCGTGGCGACCCGGCAAAGCTCCTCCCATCAGTGCAGGCCTCCCCTCAACAATGACCGTGCTGCTAGCTTAGCTCCTGCTAGCTAGCTTAGCCGAACATGCTTTGTGTCCAATAAAACACAAACACTTCGACTGCGATGGAGAGTGCAACTCAAACACTCACAGCACGTCGTCCGACAACAGTTCACAGTCCGTTTGACATAAAACACGACACTGACGACCAGGGCCGCTGATTTTGAACAGGGGGTGCTGTGAAAAAATTGTTTGGTTTTATTTTTTTGACAAAAAACCTATGAGCCTATAGGCCTATTTAAAATACATTTTAAAAATATATAAATCGATTGAGATTCACTACTTTATTGTCACATACACTTCAGTGCACACAGCCAGAGCCTGTAACACAGAGACATCATCAGTTCTCAGATGAATATGTGCTATCAATTAAACTTCACAATAACACTATAACAGTGCAATAGATTTGGTCAGCTGGCATGAACCTGGGTCACTGCACCATCTACGTTTATGTCACACGCGACTCTATTAGCTCCAAAATCCTTTTACGCACACCACAAGGAAATAATCTCTGACTATTTAAGCACGTTATTGAACAGCTGTCCGCATCCATTACGCAAAGATCACACGCACAATAACACTTTCTGCCTCCATCTCCAACCTTTTTACGCAAACCACAAGGAAATAATCTCCGACTATTTAAATGTTATTTAACAGTTCTTCACATCCATTACGCACAGAACACACGATCAAAACAACACTCTCCATCTCCATCCCCACCACCTTGCAAAAATACTATAATGTGACGTTATTCTGCATGAATATATGAAGGTGCGCGGCGGCACCATGCTCTTACTTTGAGCTGCAGGCCGGGTGCCCTGGTTACAGGTGTCAAAATGTCGAAATTGTCGACCCCTGGGGTCGTGGAGATAAATTCTCTCATGAGGGGACGAATGTCCAGGGAGTTCAGAATGTCTGTGTGCGCATGCATCAGCGAAAGGTGTGTGAGTCTTTTCTTGGTCATGGTGCTGCGTACCCATGTCTTCAAAAGACACAAGGCTGAGAAAGTGCGCTCGGATGAGGCCACGGACATGATAGGCACAGGGATAACTAGATCAGTCTTTCTGTCTCTTGTTTGTGGCTGGAGCTTTGTCAAACATGATGCTACATCTTTGACTGTGACACACTTAGACCCTCTGTCTTTTGTGACATCCGCAAGCTGCTTGGCGATGCTTGGCCCAAGGATTTTGAGCTGGAGCTCAAAGCGGTCTGTGTCAACTTTTGTCCAATCACGCTAGGTTGGGTTGCAGGTGCTGGTGCTGGGCCTGCCGGTGCAACTGCAGGCAGAGGTGGGCGGACAGTCTCCTCACTCCGACTGCTCTCCGTTGTCGTGGTTGCGGTACTAGTGTTCTTCTTCACTGGTGGTGGTTTTCCAAAAAAATCCGAAATGCGTTTCTGTGCCATGTGTTCTCCTCGTTTCTGTCATTTGACTATGTAAATTTACTAGTCTGCTGCAGCTATGGATGTATGCTGCATGGAGCTAGCGGGAAACCTCTTTACTCGGCGACCACTAGCCTGCCTGACGTTGACAATGTAACTTCTGTGAACCTGTGTTGATTAGGCCTAAAAAATAAGTAAATTAAAATCCAAAATACATGTAATAACCTGCATGTGTCAAAATCATTTCCCAAAATATTCATGAGGAATTTATAAATTGTGCAAAATATTTTTAATACATTTTTTAAAAATCTCCCTCTCGCCACTAGGGGGTGCTGCAGCACCCCCAGCACCCCCACTTCCCGTGGCCATGCTGACAACACATACAGTCCACTGTTAGCTGCTCGACGCCATTAACTCTCAGCTTCTTCTTCCTCACGCTCCGGTCAACCTGGAAGTGTAAAATCTCTTAAAGGTCATGAACTCTTACACGTAAAAAGAATTACTTTTCAACTTCTTTTAAAAACATTCAGAACCCATGAAATTATATTTTAAAGTCAAACATTTTAAACAGAAATTATTTATACATTAATGTTTTATTTATCTCAAAATATTTCATGCAAATTTTAACTTCTTAACAACTCCCGTTTTATCTTTAACTTGTTCCCAGGAGAAAGAAAAAAAAAATGCGTATCTTTTTTACACAACACTGGCCATTGTTAATGACATACACAGTAATTAATCTAGCATACTTTCATTGAATAAATCAATTTAAGCTACGCTTTAAGAGTCTATAATTAGGCTATACTGAGCCTGATCTATTTATGCCAGAGATTTTCTTAAAATGAAGTTAGTACCTTTTTTGAAAAATGTGGGGTAAAACTCCCCCTGCTACCCTGGTTTGCATTTGTATAGCTCACTCAGGCCAGGACTCAGATGCAGGGCAGAATCAAAATTCAACAGCCTTTATTCTGAAATTTCAGGCAACAAGACAGAGTGATAACTCAATAGGCTATAAACCTGAACCTGACTGCCTACAGGGCGAGGAAGAAACAAAAGAACAAAAGAAGAAACAAAACCACACCAACGGTGGGATCTCAACGGGAACAGGAGAAACAAAACTAATTCTGACTAATCTCAATCTTAAAACATTACAACAGAAAACACTCACAAGGAGGAACACGGCTATAAAAAACTGAATAAGCTATAATACAAGAGAAAACAAAATCGCTCCAAAATGGAGGAAAGCAAAGGCTAAACAGAAACTGTGAGCTGAGCTACACTATCAAAAAGGTTACAACAAAAAGTCACTCTACTCGAGGCACAAAAAAATGACAGAAACAAAAACCAAAGAATTTCAAAACTATACAAGACAAAGCTGTGATACTTAGCAATACGAGGCTGTGACGAAGGGCTTAGGTGAACGACAGACGAAACACTTTGGCACAGGACAAGGGGAGACGCGGACTTAAATACACAGAATGGGGAACAGGTGGAAACAATCAGGGATCAGGGGAGACGTCAGACTGGAGACACATGAGGAAGGGCAAGTGACCTGAAACGAGAGGAGAGTCAGAATTTCAAAATAAAACAGGAAGTACACGAGACAACACCCAAGACAAGACCAACCTCACCGCTGTGTGACACTCACAGCATTTTCATTTACATGTTAAAGTCTCCTCTAGAATTAGGGGGAGGGGGGTCATGGAGGGACAACTGCCAAGCAAGGCCCGCGTCAATTTCCGACAATTCACGACAGTTTTCGGTGTTGCGGTATGCAGTCGTAAGCCTAAATTCCACAACAATCTACAGTGCCATTTACTGACGAAAATCCCGCTTTTCATGCAGTGTCAATAACGGTAACGGCGTTGTAACGATGGAAAGAGTAATTAGTTAGATTACCCGTTACTGAAAAAAACGCCGTTTATTTTAACGCCGTTATTCCCATCACTGCTGATAATGCTACAGTGTGAAAAACAAATCCATATTAAAATATATATAAAAATGTTATATTCTCTTGTGGTGGTAATGACAGATGATGCTTTACTGTTCAGAAGATGTGCTGTGTTGAAATCATAGAAATAAGCCACTGTTTAGTTTTTCATTTTATTTTGTAGACAAGAATTGGATTTGGCTTATCTAAAAAAAAGTTTCAGCTATTCGTCTTTTTCAGTCTAGTGCCACACTAAACTGGTATCAGCCGACATAAGTAAGTTCTATCTGCAGCCTCAGACTTCACACCTTTCTTTGCCCCCTGTGATGTGAAAACATCAGATTTCAGCACAGACAGATAAAGTAAAAGTTACTACGTCCTGCTTGTTAGTTCAGTTATAAAATCCAATGGACACAGAGCGTCTCTCCTGTCAGCTCCTTACAGCGCACTTATTTTGGGGCCCTAGGCAAGATTAGTATTTGGTGGCCCTAAATTGCAGCTTCTCTCATCTGTTAAACATCATCCTATGTTGTCAGCTGGATTTGTATTAACTAGTGTAGCAGCGGTTCCCTTTATAAAATTTGTCACTGAGATGTTATCCCCATGCATTTTTATAAGCTTCCATGTTTTAGCCTGTTTTTGACTGGCTCATCAGCTTTCAGGGAGCAGCTATAGATAGTTTTGCTTTCAGATTTGGGAATTTATTTGTTTAATTTGATAAAATTTCATCAAACATATATACACGATTAAAGCCGTATAACATCAATCATGACAAATTGTCAGAAATTACACTTTTTATTGGGGACCCATTAATATTCCACTGAAATGACTCACTACATCAAACATCTAACAGCATCACTTGTATTTGTAAATACAACCTAAACAACAGCCTGATCTGTTTGGCATGTTTGAAAAATACATTTGCATAGATGGATTTGCTGATTACACAAAGTTTATTAACCTAACTGAATAAGTTTAAAGAGGGAAAACATTTGGTAAAAGTTGGTTAAAAACTTTTCAGTGACTAAAATTTTTGAGGATAAAATATAGCTACAGTATTATTAGTTAATCAATATCCACTCTGCTATGCGATTTTTTAATGCTAGTTAAGGTGTGATTAAATTTCTACTACTGATGATTATCATTGATCAGTTAACAATCAGGCAAAAAGGACCTAGTTCACATCTTGCATTTCAACAGCTATGCTGAGGCTCAGCTGACTATGAGCATCAGCACAATCTGGACCCGCACTCTAGGGGTGGGAAATGTGATGATGAGAAAGCGCTGATGAAATATTGAGATTAATTCGAGTGGACTTATCTTTTACACATGAAAGGTGCATGTGGGATAGGACAGATGTAAGGGAACAACCACAGTAATCAGTCACACTACAAAAGTCAACTATTATACTAAAAAATATAATAATAAAAGTCAATTAATTAATTAATTAATAACAATGGGTGTTAGCAGAATAGGTTATAATAAACATAGTAACAAATCACACATATGGTCAAGATCGACCCCTACTCTTACATGCAGAGAGGGTGTCTGCCCTCTGGATCAAGATTAGAAGATGGTTCCACAGGATAGGAAGGAACCACAAGAAACCCTGCATCCATGTTCTACTGGGGTGGGGTAGTAGGCTACTATGTGGTTTCAGGTTTGCATGAGCTCAAGACATGTGTGAGGTTTTCTTAACTGATCTGCATCATCTGGCTTCATTGATTCAAGTATTTTTCAAGTATTATTGGGTATCATCTGCATAACAAGTACCATGTATGCAGTGTTTCCTACTAATATTACCCAAATGAGGCATATGTAAGATGAATTGTACTGGTCCAACCACAAAACCTTGTTCTTGTTTTTATGATACATTTTTTTATTAGAGCCCGACCGATTTATCGGTGGGCCGATATTATCGGCAGATATTAGGCAATTTCCAAATATTGGTATCAGCATTTATAATTGCTGATAAATGAAATGAAAAACGGACAAACACCCTCCAACCATGTTATAAGTGTTGGCGTCCACCAGAGGGCACTCTACAACAGGCAGAGTCTATGCCACCTGATTGATGTACAGGACGGCCAGTCTGAGATCTTCTTGTCAGGTCACGGGTCACCATGCCTGCGCAGACGCGATAGCTACTGCAAAACACAAGTGAGCTAAGTGTCCTGGTTAGTGGCTTCAGTTGATATCAACAAAAGATGGGATGCAAAAAAGTGCGCACTCTGATCTGTCAAACTACCATCGCTCTTCCGAAGAAGGGAAATGTTGAGAGGCACTTTCAAACTGTTCATAAAAAGACCGACACTGACTTCTCTCCAAAAAGCGAGTTGAGGCCGACACCGTAGCATAGTTACGGGTGAGTCACTATCACGCGATAGGACGCTGGCGTGAATATCGCTGCTTCTCAATCTGTAGCAAAATTGTTTTTTTCTGTTGGAAAATGATAGCCAAATCCCTACAAGCTCTGGGGCTGTGCTACTAACTTAAACTAAAGGCTGCACACCTGAACAACTGGCTCCGTGGACTCACCTTTCTCCGCTGATCAGCTGTTAGCCTCGTCGATCAGCTGTTAGCCTAGTAATGCTAACAGCTGTTAGCCTCGTCGATCAGCCTTTTAGCCTAGTAATGCTAACAGCTGTTAGCCTCGTCGATCAGCTGTTAGCCTAGCAACACTAACTTTCAAACCGACGTAACGTACTCAATACTCTGTGGGCTGTCTATCATTGCTCCTCCCTCCACCACAACCTCACTGCCTGGCTCCTTAGTCGCTCCCCTCAGCTGCTGTGGTCTCTCCCGGCTCGCGGCGATTTTGGATGGTGCTCCGGACGCACGTCTGTTGATACGGATGGTGCTATTCCCTCCTGCGGAGTGACAGTCGCTCCATTTATTCTTTGTTTTGTTTGTTCAACTTTGTTAAGTGCTAAGATGATAAAAGAGGCCTTCATTGAGGCAACTGACTCCTTGTTTCAGGATTTTAAAAACAAACTACAAATATTATCACCAATCAAAGCTCTTCAGCTATCAAGAAGTACAGTTACACAGCGCTGTGAAGTAATGGCCGAGGATTTGACACAGCAGCTTTGGAGAGACATTGCAAATTTTTTTTTAATATATATATGTGTATATATATATATATATATATATATATATATATATATATATATATATATATATATATATATATATATTGGCCGATATATCGGAATATCGGATTTTTAAATCAACAAATATTTGTATCGGTATCGGCCTTAAAAATCCTTTATCGGTCGGGCTCTATTACAAATTGATGAATCATTAAAAAGGTAAGACAGAGTAATTTCACATGTCCATGCAATATAAAATTAGCTAGTAGCTATAGGGAGTAGGGCAAAACAAATAAAATAAATAAATAAATAAATAATAATAATAATAATAATAATAATAATAATAATAACAATGACAATAATAATAAAAAGAACAAAGCAAACAACGACAGGAATAGCAAGGGAAAACAGAAACAAGTAAGCATTTTAAATTAAAATGTCTACATCATGACGTTGGAGCTGTCATTAATAAGCAAGACTTCCAGTGAATAAGGAAGTGTTTTGCCAAGTATTTTAGATAGTGTCTCTGCAACCATTTTTCAGAACTCTGCAACCCTTGGGCATCCCCAAAAATATAAAGAAAAGTGCATTTTTCATTGCATAAGGAGCAGTTTGGTGATGGTTACGACTTCCATAGTATATAATATGTGGGGGTTGAAATATGTTCTATGCATGACATTGAAATTAATAACTTGGTGGTTGGGGTTCCTGGAAGATAGTTGTATGTTCTGCCAGATTACTGTCCAGTTTAGGTTGGAGCTATTTGGAGAGAGGTCTGTCTTCCACGGTCAATGAATGGTGGCATACAGAAGGCCTTATTCAAGATATTAATATATTAATATTAATATATTTTTGAGGCCAATCCACTGGGGCTGGTCAGAGCCCTGTGAAATGCGTGTATGGGGAGAGGTATTTTCCAAGGCACACCATTCCACCATGTCTTGGAATGCGCGAAGGCCCTGAGGACCATGGATGTCACCAAGAGTGTGCACCCTTTTACTACTCCATTGAGAAAATGAGATTGGTTGATTCCCCAGTTGGAGATCAGTACTATTGAAAATGGGAGAGTGGAGGTAAGTAATGGTCAGAATTTTGCAGTGCTTTTCAGCAAGACGCCAGGTAGAGATTGCTTCGGTTATAATTGAGCCCAATTTTTCTTGTGTTTGAGTGTAAAATATATTAGGTCTTGTAGCCTGTGAGGGTGCACTATGTTCTCTTCCAATGGCCTTCCACCCGAGAAGCAGGATTCAACCGTGTAGAGCTAGGGTGCAGTAGAAAAGACCAGTGAGGTTAGGAACCCTGAGAATGGAATGATATTGGAAGAGTTTTCCATCTTTGTAAGTCTGCTTCCATCTGGCTCAAGAACCTTACAGTTGTTTTTCATAATGTTTGAGATTGAAGGGAGGATTGATGCTCCTAGATATTTGAAGTTTTGGATCAATATTGGGTGTGGTGGTCAACTGTCTTGCTGAAGCATTGAGAGGGAGTAAAGCTGATTTAGTCCAGTTAACTTTCTGTCCTGAGATTTGACGAAAACCATTGAATATGTTTAACAGATGGGGAAGAGACTGAGAGACATCTTGAATAAGAAAGCAACATGTCACTGGCATATAGTGAGATAAGGTGCTGGGTGTTATGTATATTGATATTAGCATGACTAATTGATTGTTGGACAGGCTGGGCCACAGGTTCTAGAGAAATGGCAAATAGTAAGGGAGAGAGAGGGGCCCTGTCAAGAGCTACGAGAAATATGAAACTGTTTAGAACAGATGTTCCTTGTCAGTACCATAGCAGTGGGATTTGATTAACGAACTTGAATCATAGTGATAAAATGATTACCAAAGCCCATGCAGTGTAGTACTGACCATAGAAAATGCCTATCAAGAAAATCAAAAGCCTTCCCTACATCAGGAGAAAGGATAGCTGTTAAAGAATCTGTGTTATTGGAGAAGTCAATGAAATGACGAAGACGGCGTACATTGTCTGAGGCAAGGCAGTTTTTGATGTAGCTTGTCTGAGCCTCATGAATGAGATAATTCATATGGAGTTCCAGTCGAGAGGCTATTTCTTTGGCATAAAGCTTGATATCAATATTTAGTAGTGAAAATTGTCGATAATTTGAGAAATCCTGTGGATCCTTGACTTTTTTTAGAAGAAGCAAGATAAGGGCTGTGTTGTTATTTTTACAGAATGACCCTTTAGATATTGCAGAGAGAATCATATCAAGAGAGGTCCTACTTGGGGCCAGAATGCTGAATAGAACTCTAGGGGTAATCCGTCTAAGCCTGGTGATTTGCCTTTGTTCACTGACAGGAGAGCTTTATAGAGTTCAGGTAGAGATAGAGGATCATAAGATCAATG
This sequence comes from Diplodus puntazzo, assembly GCA_963678695.2. Taxonomy (NCBI): domain Eukaryota; kingdom Metazoa; phylum Chordata; class Actinopteri; order Spariformes; family Sparidae; genus Diplodus; species Diplodus puntazzo. Next base: position 32,995,462 of record OZ023163.1, read on the forward strand.
CAATCCTCCTGAGAGAGTTGTGGGAGCTGTAGTGGGTTTAAAAAACTAGAACATGATTGGTTATCATAATTTATCTCTGACGTATATAGAGATGAGTAGAAGGCCATAAAGTTATCATTGATTTCAATTGGGTATGTACATAATTGACCAATTATATATTTAATAGAGGTTATATTTGCTAGTCTTTCGTTGGTTTTAAGTTTTATTGCCAGCAAGCGACTTGGTTGTGTACCTTGTAGATAATAATCTTGTCTTGTTCTATGCACGAGTAAGTCTGCTTAATGTGCAAGTATATGATTCAGGTCTTTAGTGAGTAACTCCCTCTTAAGTGCCAGCTCAGGTTTAACATTCAGGGCCATCATGTTTTCTACCTCAGAGATGTCTTTTTCAAATTTCTGAATATGCTGCAGTCTAGATTTGTTTAGATTGGAAGCGAACCCTATTGTTTTATCTTGATGCATCCCTTTAATGCCTCCCACAGAATACCAGGATCATTCACTGATGGATTATTAATTGCACTAAACTCATCTAAATGTTCTTTCATTTCTTTTAGGAAGATTTCATTCTGCAGAAGTGTGGAGTTAAAGTGTCAATGTGCTGCACGTTTTGGGGTAGGGAAGAGAGAATGGTTAGTTTACCTGTCACTGCTCTGTGATCTGAGAGAGACATGGGAAGTAATTTGAGATCTGAAATTTTAGCGTACAGCTGTGTAGAAACAAACATGTAGTCAATACGCGAGAGAGACTGATGTCGCAGAGAGAAACAGGTAAATTCTCTCACTGGGGGGTGTGACATTGGCCAAGCATCGACAACCAAACATTCTGTAGCCCATTTCTGTAATGCGTTAGAAGCTAGATGTTGTTCTCTTGATGCAGTAATCCTAGTTCTGTCCAAAGGGTGTAGCTGGACTGCATTAAGCCCCCCACACACCGCCCGGACGTCCAACTGCCTTATCCGACCACTCTCCGACCACTCTGCTGCCTCTCGTCTGACCCGTTCGGCACAAAAGTTGCATTGAAACACACCGCTTCGACGTGCTGCCAGCTCCACAGTAGCGTGTACGTTCTGCGCTTGCATGAGATTCAATAAGCGGGTGGCTCTAGTGTTAAAGACACTGGACTAGAGGTTTATGAACGTAGCTCTTTTTACTTTCAATCAAAACGAAACTTAACTATTTCAGACAAAAACAGCTGCGTAATAAACATGCAGCGAGGCATTACCAAACCAACACAGATTAATTCGTCCTGAATGGACATAATAACAGCTAGTCTCATGTCTGTACTCCAAAACATGAAAACAAGAAATGACGGAACGTTTACGAGTGCTTAGAAAACCAATGCGCACACAGTATTCTGCCCCTCCCACACACTGCGCTGATTTATCTAGCACACCGCCAATCAGAGAATCCAATGGCTCAGATGTCCGACAGCCCTCCTCCTCAGACTTCGGATGCTGAGTCGGAGCAGACAACGTCCGAATGGCTCCGAAAGCTTCCGACGCAGCAGAACACACCGAACAGAAATGTTCCCGACCTCGTCCGAGTCTCTCCAAGCGCTCTCCACCCCCTATTATTAGAGAAACTTTAGCTAATTCGAGTATTGTATTTATAGAATTCAGCATCAAAAACATTTGTTGCATATACCAAGAGAAATGCTATTTTGGACCAATTAATTAATCTTTTCCTAAAAACAAGTCTCCCTTCTGTATCTCTCCCAGATCTGCACATTCGCGTTTGGTGAAGATTATTACACTTCTTTTCTTTTTCATGTCTGAAGAAGATGCACTTACATGGTAAAATTTATTCTGCAATCTAGCAACATCTTTTTCCAATAAATGTGTTTCTTGCAAAAAAGCCACTTCTACTTTTTTCCTTTGTAGTAAATCCATAATGCTTATTCGTTTTAGAGGGATGTTTAGGCCTTGCCCATTCCAAGATAGTAGTGAGATGCTAGTCAGGGATATGTAGAAGTAACAGCAGGGCTACCAAATTTTGCTCAATGAAGAAAACACAATTGTTTAGTAAAGAGAAATAAGGTTGATTCCTCAGGCCCAGTCCCATGTTCTCCTCCAAGAAAAGAGAAGAGTCCCCACAAAAAAACAAAATCACTACCCACCCACCCTACAAATAACTGTGACTGTGGGAATATGGGATGTTCACCTAAACCCTTCCCTTAAATTGATCCCTTATCTGACTGAAAAATTGTTCAACAGAAACAAACCAGGGCAAAACTGACACGTCTCAAGGCAGTAATATAATGAAAAAAATGAGAGAAAAGAGAAAAAAAGAGGGAAGGAAAAAGAGAGAGACAGAGGCAAAAAAGTGCAAACAAATCAAGTATCCTCATATTAATACAAATACTCAGATCAATTATTGAATATCAATCATCAAACATAAATGTATCTAATACTTTCTTATTCGGAAATGATTGACCAAAAATCATACAACATCACTTATCACTTGACGCGGAAGTAAAAAAACCTTGTGGATTTTTAAATCTTAAATCTAACAAAACAAGTAGAGAGAAAAGTCCTTCATCTGATGTAATCAAAAGTTGCTAAACTAGAAATCTGGGACTTTCAGAAATTCTGTCTCTGTCCTATGATGCACCCTAAAACCTGACTTGAAATCTTCAAACTAATGTTATGTATAAAGTCACATAACTAGTGACTACTTTGTCAGGCTGAAACAAAGATTAGAAACACGTCTATAGCTGGCTATAACATCAATATCAACATCAACATCAAGATTAGGGTTGGAGTTAGGAAACTGTTTAATTACAGCTACTTTAAAGGACTTTGGCATAAAGACTGTTGAAAGTATCAAATTGATCATATCTAGTATGGTCAGAGGTCTAATTGCGGGTACAATTTCTTTAAGCAGCTTAGTTGGGATGTGGTCCAAGAGACACAATTTGGATTTTTTCGAGGGGCATTATGGTTGAGTGACATTCGCAGCCAGCTTGCAGCACTATCAACAAGACAATCATTTGGTAGAGACTAAAGTCATTATTGGAGTCCTCTGTTATATTGAGGCATGGCATCAAATTAAAGGCTGATTGCATCACTTCCTTAAATGTAGCTACATCGCTGGGAGCTGTTTAGCTCAGTTGGTAGAGCAGGCGTCCCATGTGCAGAGGCTTTGTCCTTGCTGTAGTGGCCCCGGGTTCGAGTCCCGGCTTGGGTACCATTTGCTGCATGTCATTCCCCCTCTCTCTCACCCTGTTTCCTGTCATATCTTCAGCTGTGCTATCCATAAAGGCCAAAAAAATGTAGCTACATCACTATGGGATAGACATATTGTGTTGGTATTTTTGCCCTGTGGCGTGCAGGCTAGTAACAGCAATTCCAAAGTCATTAAGTATTGGTCCAATTAAAGAGGATTCTGTAGAAAGACTTTTACCTTTTTCATTTCAATGCAATACTCAAAAGCAAGGTCGAAGGGATACTTGAAACAGTGGGCTGGTTTATGTACACACTGACTGAGGCCAGTTGATCCTAGGAATGAGATATATGCAGCACCAAAGCTATTGTTATGGTTGCACACATACGTATTAAAATCCAATAATAATCACCTTATCTGTTGTAAAGCAACATTGTGTAGTAATTCATATTTTACACAATTTGAATGTATAACTGTAACATGCTACTGACACATCCTGTCAAAACAGGTTGGTTTGCTTAATGATCAAAAACTAGTGAGTTGACAACTTTGCCAACACTGCAAACATCAAGCAAGTGCAACAACACAAGCCACTTAATTTAGCAAGCCAGCTAATGTTATTTACTATTTAACAGCAACTTGACAAGCTCTCAGTCTGTTGTGCAGTCTTTTATTTGGCAAAGCTGTGCGAGAGGACTAAAATAGCCAGTCTGAGACTATGTCACTTGCCCTTTGCTCCATCACTATCTTCACTCTCTTATTCGCTTCCAATGCCAATGTCCTCTTTGGTCTCTTGTGCCGCTTCTTGGGCGGTCACTGTCTCTATTTAGGGTCCGGGCAGCTAAGCTGCCAGGACCCTATTGTATTCCTAGGAATTCTTTCTTTCTTTCTTTCTTTCTTTCTTTCTTTCTTTCTTTCTTTCTTTCTTTCTTTCTTTCTTCGGAGGAAGTCATACTTCCCATGGGCGAAAACTCATCAAACTTTACAGAAATGTCCGGCCCCATGCCAGATTTACTTAATTCCAAGGACATGTCAATATTCCTCCTGGGGGGGGCACAATAAGCGTTTAAATTTTAAAAACTTTAAAAATACTTACAAAATCAACAGTACATGCTACAGTTTTGAAACTTTCACCAGACTGTAGCCCCAATACTGCTGAAACTTTAGTCCACTTAAACTCATGACAAGTTATGAAGTCCATCACTCAGTTTTTTTCAAAATCTGTAAAACTTATAAAACCTATCTCCTCCCACAATTTTTGCTCAATTGTCACCAAACTTGCTAGAGAGTATCTTCAGACCGTCCTACAGTACATCAAAATGTTTGACTGTAAATAGTACTGTAAACATATACTATCAAATTCTTGCTAAATACATTTTCAATCTTCCTGAAAAAATTGAGAATATTTTGGAGTCATGGTTGATGAAGTTTGGCAAATATCAGAATTTTTGAGAACATTTTGAATTCTGCTCTCATGGGAACAACTGGAGTCAATGTAAGAGTGGCATTTTTAAACATCAGATTTTCTTTTATGAAGCAAAACACTTAGAGTTAAAAACAAATCACCAACATTTCCATGCTGTCAAGATGCAATTTATGTATTATCAGATTTTTGTTCAGGTAACAGAATTTCTGACATTTTGACCATTTTTGAAATCTGCCTTGACAACAGCTGCCCGGACAGTGACTCCCTGAGTCGACAAATGAAGCTACACAGCAGGTCTCACTTCCAGCCAATTAGCTCAGTGAGTTAGGAGCTGGTTCTTGGTGTCAGGGGTTGTGGGTTTGAGACCCAGCAAGGATGATGATGATGATGACAGATCAAAATGTCAGATGTCCTCAACATGAAACACAAGACAATTGTCCTGACGGTGGCATCACAGCAAGCCTCTAAATTAAATAAAAACAAATAGCTTGGACCGGACCATGGGTGAAAGCTAACCAAATTTTGCATAAAGGTCCAGTCTCATGCCAGATTATCTCAGCTGTAAACCCAAGCCAATAGTCCTGATGGTGGCGCTACAGCAAGCATCTAAAGTTCAAAACATTGAAAATTCATAACAAATCAACCCGCTAGAACTTCACACTTTCATCAGACTGTAGCCCCAATACTAAAGAAACTTTTGTACATTTAAACCTATCAAAAATTATGAAGTCCATCACTCTGTTTTTTTTAAACTGTAAAATCTCCTCCCACAATTTTTGCCTACAGTGCATGAAAATGTTTGACTGTGAACACTACTGTAAACATATACATGCAAATTTATAAATAAATCTTCAATGTTCATGAAAAAATGGAACATTCTTTAGAGTCATGGTAGATGATGTTTGACAAATATCAGAATTTTACCTGAATTTTTAAAAAATTTAAAAAATGTAACCTTTTTGAGAACATTTTGAATTCTGCTGTCATGTGAATAATTGCAGTCAATGCAAGCAGCATTTTTAATCATTTTTAAACATCAGTTATTCACTTATGGAGCAAAGCAATCATTTTTAAAAACAAATTACCAACATCTCCATGCTGCAATATGTGTATTTTCAGATTTTTGTCTTGATAGCTGATTTTTTTACAGTGGTTTCAAATCTGCCTGCACAACAGTGAATGGCTTACTCAATTTGTGAAGCCACTGTTGTATTGCCACTTGCCAATTAGCTCAGAGCGATAGATGACAGTCTTTGGTTCCAGAAGTTGTGAGTTCAAGCCTCAAGTGGTCCAAAATGAACGTTGTTGTCAAATGTCTTGTCTTCCTATTCTCCTGTTTGTTGCTCAGAATTGCCTAAATTTGCCAAAAATAGCCCGGACCCAACCCATCGCTGCGCAGCAGCTATAATTCTCTTCTTAGTTTCCTCCTCTTCGGTCTTTTCACCTCTGTCATGATGTTCTAAGAGGCTGCAGAGTCCGGTTCTACTGCCCGCTCTCATGGCTCCGCTTCTGGCGCACATCTTGGCCCCCATCTGAAAATCTCCTCCCTCCATACACGCTCTGGCCATGCTCCGAACAGTTTGCTAGGCTTTCAGAGTGAACTATCTTGCAGCCACACTACACAGTAGTTACTTTCACAAGTTGCTTTCAGGAAACTCCATAAATCACAGATAGATGCGGTAGAGCAGCTGGAGGCCTTTTGAGGGAAAACTAGAGGACATTGTTTTGCATAAAATGTAATTCGGTTTCACCAAAATCAGTGATAGCTGGAGCTGAGTGTGATGTTCTGCCGTAAAAAATTATGCATTGCAACCCGCTCAAATAAGTTACTGAGTGCAGAAACAAGCATAAAAGGGCAGATTGGATCAATTAGGCTAATGTGTTCTTCATGTCACAGCTAGGAACTTTGCCAGGAGCCAGGAGATTTGATGCTATCGGCTTTTGGAGTTCCATTGTTGTATCGACAGATGTTGACAGATTTTGTTAAAAGTATCTCCTCCTGTAACTTTACAAATAACATGGAATTATAATAGACATTATGAGACTGATGTTGTTTACGCAAACACCCTCAGCATACTCGGCCCCCGGGACCCCCCCTGCCAATCGCACCTCCTTCGTTGGAGTCACCCCTCGAGACCCAGGTGGACTCTACCAAGCCCAGGTTAGTCGGTTCATTTGACATTGTCAAGCTAAATTTAGGGGGGATTCACTTAACCCTACAAAACCCAGATTATTGGAGGAAAAATGAGCCTTTAGCATCTGTTAAGAAAACCAATCAATCCCCTCTTACTCATAGTGGTATGATTCTGTATGGTAAAGTGTTGATAGATCCATCTCTGGGACTGAAATAAAAGGTCCAAGAGGTCAATAACTTATTGTGTTAAATAAGGCTATTTTTGAACAAATTAGTAGTGACTCATTGCATCTCAGTCAAATGTTGTCCCTCTTTTGAATGACTAAATTTGATGTCATGTATCCCCTCTTGACATTTTAAGTGGCTCTTCTGTTTATGTTATGCTTTCCTCAGAAAATTAAGTTTTTTATCTCGTCCATTGCTGTTTTTTTTACTGACACTCTTTATTGATGTGTCTAGCTATTTGAATCTTTACTATTTTATGCCAAAATATTTATTATTCCATCTTCTTCATCTTCCTTTTTGGCACACTACTAATCTTGAATGGAGTTAAAATGTGTTAAAATTGCAGGTAGAAACTTGGTTCCAGGAGATTTTAAACCTACTAATTACCATTCCAGTATCAGTCCTGAAATAACCAACCAATAACCAATAAATAACAGCACTCTTCCTCGCCTTAACCACTGCCTCATGAGCTCCCCCTACTGTTTAACAATGTGTTACTTAGTGAACCATCTCCACTCCCAGTAAGTCAACATTTTCAAACTGCACATAATTAATTTCACATTCCTGTCTGTTTATTGTCAAGCTAATTATTTTGATTTTGACACTGCAGGTGGTAAAGAACACCTACTATGAACTCTGGGAAGATTTCAGTCTGTTTCATGGCAAAACACAGCACAGAGACTGCCCTGTTATCAATGACCTGACTCTGGTTACCTCAACATATGTACTTATGCTCCTCAGTCTCACTGCTGCTTTTGATACAGTCTGTCATAGTCTTCTGCTGAACCGTCTTGAATCATTACTTGGTGCCACTGGTACTACCCTGCAGGGGTGCTGCCCCATCACCACAGGCCACAAGAACCCTGCGAAGTAACCACATCTCCAGGACCCAATCGACTCATTCAGCTTTAGTTAACTCTAACTTTGCAATTGCCTTGTCTCTTGTTGTGCAATACTTACAGTAGGATGTTTACTGCCAGTGGGCTGTGCAAATATAACTTATGCAGACATACGTGCAACAGTCTGCATACAGTGGAATTCATTATCTGATGCAAGACTAATGCGGTCTGTAAGAAGCTGTAATTTTAATTGTAAAATTAATGAATGGAAAATTAGGTTTTAAATATGGTCATAATTGTATCAACAGGATGTAATATACATGAAACCAAAACAAACAAACACAAATTAAAACAATAGGTGTCAGTAACATCAATTTAAAAGGTAGGCTAACTTAGTATGAATAAGAAAAAATGAGCCATAAAAGCCCTAATGTTTTCCCAAGATAACAGCTTATTTTTGTTTTGTTTTGTGTTCAACTAGCTACTCAAACAAATTCACTCTTGTGGGATTAATACCATATACCTGTATCTGTATATGTCATTAAACCGCCTTAATTTAGTCTGCATCAAAACATCTGACTTGAAGGTGTTATTTTCTTATTGGCTCAATGTTTCAAACTGTCCAGCATCCAATACATATCAGGCTGTTTTTGTTACATAGAATTATTGCTATTATTGCTCACCTTCTTGAGATGTTCATTGGGTTGGGGGAGGCAGGGACAACTGATTTAGAATAATTAGCTCGCTAAACCTTTTCTGCACTAAATAAATGTAGGTTAGAAAGGAGTAAAATGTAACTGTGAAATGTAACTTATTTCACTGTGGACATCAAGCTAACAGGTTCATATCAACGACTCAAAGGCTACAACCCACCTTTCTTCAAGAAAAACTAGGTGACATACTGTTGTCCTTTCTTTCTTCTTTCCTGTCTTTACATTTTTTGAAATCCAATTGCCTTTTAGGAGCATGGCCACAGTGCTCCTCATTAGGGTTAACTGCACAACTCCTGTCTCCTTGAAAGCCTTGCTTTGGCATGCACTGTTGCCTCAGGCAGTACCGTACCAATTAATGCAGATGCAGGGAGGTGGTCAATATGATTGTTAACTTTTTGCAAAAGACAAAGAGACTGTTAGTTTTATTACTATATTTTGAATCAAATATTATATTTATTATGATGGGTTAAAGTGAACCTTAACCCAAGCTTTATCAGGGTAAAACCAGGGACATCCTCATTGCTTCCCCAGCCACCCTTCGCAAAATCTCTCACCCTACACTTTCCATCTCTGGTTTCATCACATCCCCTGTAGCTGAGGTAAAAATCTTGGTGCCATGCTAGACGCCTCCTTCTGTTTTGATGCAGGCATTAAACACATTACCAGAACAGCCTTTTTCCACCTCATGAACATTTCCAGACTATGCCCTGCTGAGACTCTAAGCCACACTTTTATTATGTCCAGACTTGATTACTGTAGTTCTCTCCTTTTTTGCCTACCTATGGAGGGGTTAAAAAGACTGCAGTATGTCCGGAATTCAGCTCCAAGAGTTCTCTGTCACACACAGTCCAGGGAGCACATCACATTATAACATGCTTCTCAAATTTTAGATGGGAATCTAATATCAGCCACTGTAAGAAATAAGACAGCTGTGTAGAAACTCGCAGAGTAGTTTTACCAGATACATATATATCTGCATCTGTCATCTGCATAAATCTGAATACCTGCTCCAAGACATGATTGTGGTAAGTCATTTATATTAAAACTAAAATGGAGCGGACCAAGAACAGAGTCCTATTGGACGTCTATTGCCGTAGGAATATTTCTCACTATAAAAAATAACACACTGTTCGCGATTGGAAAGATAAAATTTAAACCACTGTAGAGTAGAAATCAGATTAGAAGAAATTAGTATATCAGAAAAATTACATTTGGGAAGTTTAATATCGTGATTTAATGTATCAAGTACCTTTTTGGATCAAGAGAAAATTACTACTTCACCTTTATCCAGTGATGAAGTTGTTCTATAATGCTAACTGTAATGGGTGAAGATAGTCATTTGTTTCTACATCACTGTTCTTTTCTGCATTCTCGTTTTATCTCACCTTAGATGAGGCTTCTTTGTGGTTGCCTTGACTATTGAGTGTTTGTTCCATAATATTGTCTTCCTGAGTTTCCTGCTTTTGATTGGTTATCGAAGCACTTTGAAAACTCTTTCTATATAAAAAAAGTTTATTATTAACAGTTGAGCTGGTAAGATATTGTTGCCCTATAGTAAAATGGCTGATCAACAGCTCTTGATTTAAGGTAGATAATATTTCCTATTTGAGTTCCTAAGCTGTTTTAGAAACTTGCCAGTAATCCCTTCAACTTCATTCATGAATTGTTTTCATAAATATGTACATCATCCTTATCTTTAACTTTATCCCAAAGCATGTTTTGTAGTCTTGAAATGTGTTTTTTAGTCAACTTCTGGTTTAACAATTTGGTTAAAGTCAAATATTGTCATTAACAAGTATTTTTCTATTGCTTTTATCAGTCCAATCAATGTTGAAGTTGTAACTTTGTTGTTGTTTGGAAATTTTTTGTAGTTTCGCAGGAGGATTATATAACCCCATTATTTGAAAGTGCTTTTAATGTGAATCCTACCAAGAAACCAGGTTTCACTGAGGCAGAGAAAGTTCAAATTTCCAAATATTAAGATGTGCACCAAATATGCCCTTCAGTTTAGTCTCTGGCCAATATGACCTTTGCATGATTAACAGCCGGGACTGGAATCAAGTCCCACATCTGCTTCAGCAGACTGTCCCACAATCGAGAAGTCCTGCACACTGATGTTCATCACTAACATCTGCCTCCCAGCCACATGCCACACCGACCTCTGGCTCCACAGCTGAGCCCAGTGAAGCTGGCCCAATCACTGGTAGTATTTCCACCAGGTGGAGCTAGCTCCATCAGCTGTGTCAGTTTGCACAATGGGACCTGGCTTTAGCTGAACACCATCCGCAGGTGTAAATGTTCGAGTCCATTTTTGTGTTTTACTTTTAGAATTATGTCTAGTCGATTTTATAGTCTTAATGCTGGCACATCCATTATCAAGAATTGCCATGAAAATTATGTAGTATCCATGGCCGAATTTATAAAGAAAATGTTGAAACTGTTCCTGTTATCTCATTGTATGTATTTGATGGCTTTTGGTGTAAACACATGACACCGGGATGAACAATAATCCCCAACTAAACAAATATAGTACATGTGGCGCAGTTGTTTGGAGTCAGCCTGTCGCTCCGGAGCGCTCAGTCTTTGTTTATCACACTGGTGCCATTTCACATCTTATTCTTTGTTTGGATGGCCAGATTAATGGTGTTGTTTAGAAGGCTGTTAAAAAGGAAAGGCAGTACATGTAGCATGTGGCCAATCAAACCATGCTTATCTGCAGCTGCTTGACCTGTCTCCAACACCTCTCTACACATCTGGCTCTGCTTCATCGATTCTTTACAAGCATCTCATGTCCTTTAATGATGATGATGATTAAAAATATTATCATAAAATTTTGGGGTGTGGCATAGTATTAATTAGATAATGTTTCCATGTACTGTACTTTCCTAGGAAAAGAGAAAGAAAGAGAGAGACAGAGGGAGAGACAGGGATAATAAAATAATTTAAAATTTAAAAGAATAAAGCACTTTTTGGACCACCTTTGTAGAATCAAACTCAGATTCAACACATAGCAAAGATTATTGAGAGACAAAAACAGAAATCCAGTCAACAAAAAAACTGTTGCTTGCAGCTTAAATATTATGATAAAAAAAAGATGTATTTGTGGTGATCCTGTTATCTACGTTGATGAGTCCTGTAATGTCTTTCTAAACATCACAAATTATTTGAACTTATGTTGTTTCCGAGCAAACCCATGACCAATGGCTACAGGGTTATTCAATTAAAAGTCAGAGGTCCAGTTAGAGAAAATGTCTTAAAGTGAAGGTCTAGACCATCATAGCTGTCTAACTCGCATTACAATTCAGTGCCATAAACTGTACAGTATATTTAAGGAGACAAGTAGGTTAGTTATATCAACATGTGTATATAGTCAACAGCTGACTTACAAATAGAATGTCAATTTTCACATTGAACTGAACAGTGAACTGGGCTGCGTTTTAAAATAAGTTACAGAACAGAAGCTTGCCTCTAAATCTATTTTACAAAATACAAGTATTTTAGAGTACTTTGAGTTCCTTTTTTTTACCCCTTCATCTTAACAGCCGCATAGTCTTTCTTTCCCTCATACATCACTCTCTCCGTATTTCTTGTGTCCATTGAGAGAAGCAAGCTCTATAGCTTTACGTGCCAGGATTTTATGTGGGCGGGAATGTTGTCAGGGCCCGCCTCACATACACGTTTAGCTGGGATGATAATTTGTATTCCAAAGCCCCTGATGAAAAGATGACAACACGGAAGTTTACGTCGCCCGGAATGGCGTCACCGGGGCCCCACCATGGAGCCAGGATTGGGGTTGGGGCTCGCAGGCAAGCGCCTGAAAGCCCGAATGAGCGACGTGGGCCCGCCCTCCAGTAGGCTCACCACCTGCAGGAGGGTTCAGATGCGGCCGTTGCTTTGTGATTTGGGTGGCGGTCATGGGTGGGGGCCCCGACGACCCAATCCCCGGACGGTGACTCTAGCCATGGGGACATGGAACGTCACCTCGCTGGGGGGGAAAGAGTCTGAGCTAGTGCGGGAGGTTGAGCGGTACCAGCTAGAGATAGTTGGGCTCACCTCCACACACAGTCTGGGCTTTGGAACCCAACTCCTTGAGAGAGGCTGGACTCTCTTCTACTCTGGAGTTGCCCGCGGTGAGAGGCAGCGAGCTGGTGTGGGCTTGTTTATAGCTCCCCAGCTCAGCCGCCATGTGTTGGAGTTCACCCCGGTGAACGAGAGGGTCGCCTCCCTGCGCCTTCGGGTCAGGGATAGGTCTCTCACTGATGTTTCGGCTTACGGGGCGAACAGCAGTGTAGAGTACCTGGCCTTCTTGGAGACCCTGGGAGGGGTAGTGGAAAGGGCCCCAACTGGGGACTCCATCGTTCTACTGGGGGACTTCCACGCTCAAGTGGGCAGGGACAGTTGTACCTGGAGAGGTGTGATTGGGAGGAACGGCCTCCCCGATCTGAACCCGAGTGCTGTTTTGTTACTGGACTTCTGTGCTAGCCACAGTTTGTCCATAACAAACACCATGTTCAAGCATAAGGGTGTCCATATGTGCACATGGCATGCCCTAGGCCGGAGGTCAATGATTGACTTTGTAGTCGTGTCATCTGACCTCCAGCCTCATGTCTTGAACACTTGGGTGAAGAGAGGGGCTGAGCTGTCAAGTGATCACCACCTGGTGGTGAGTCGGATCCGCTGGCAGGGGAGGAAGCTGGACAGACCTGGCAGACCCAAACGCATTGTGAGGGTCTGCTGGGAACGTCTGGCAGAATCCTCTGTCAGGGAGGTCTTTAACTCCCACCTCCGGGACAGCTTTGACCAGATCCCGAGGGAGGCTGGGGACATTGAGTCTGAATGGACCATGTTCTCCACTTCCATTGTTGACTATGCGAGCTGTGGTTGTAAGGTCTCTGGTGCCTGTCGTGGCGGCAATCCCCGAACCCAGTGGTGGACTCCGGAAGTAAGGGATGCTATCAAGCTGAAGAAGGAGTCCTATCAAGCCTGGTTGGCTCGGGGGACTCCTGAGACAGCTGACGGGTACTGGCAGGCCAAGCGTGTGGCAGCACGGGCGGTCGCGGAAGCAAAAACTTGGGTCAGGGAAAAGTTCGAGGAGGCCATGGAGGAGGAGTACTGGTCGGCCTCGAAGAAATTCTGGCAAACCATCCGGCCCCTCAGGAGGGGGAAGCAGTCCTCCACCAACACTGTTTACAGTGAAGGTGGGGAGCTGTTGACCTGGACTGGGGATATCGTCGAGCGGTGGAAGGATTACTTCGAGGATCTCCTCAATGCCACTGACACGCCTTCCATAGAGGAAGCAGAGGCTTGGGACTCAGAGGTTGATTCATTCATCTCTCAAGCCGAAGTCACTGAGGTAGTTCGGAAGCTCCTCAGTGGCAAGGCACCGGGGGTGGATGAGATCTGCTCTGAGTACCTCAAGTCTCTGGATGTTGTGGGGCTGTCTCGGTTGACACGTCTCTGCAGCATCGCGTGGCAGTCGGGGACAGTGCCTCTGGACTGGCAGACCAGGGTGATGGTCCCCCTATTCAAAAAGGGGGACTGGAGGGTGTGTTTCAACTATCGGGGGATCACACTCCTCAGCCTCCCCGGGAAAGTCTATTCCAGGGTACTGGAGAGGAGAATTCAGCCTATACTTGAACCTCGGATTCAGGAGAAACAATGCGGTTTTCATTCTGGCCCGGAACACTGGACCAGTTCTATACCCTCCGCAGGGCGCTCGAAGGGTCATGGGAGTTTGCCCAACCAGTCCACATGTGTTAAGTGGACTTGGAGAAAGCATTCGACTGTGTCCCTTGTGGCATTCTGTGGGAGGTGCTCCAGGAGTACGGGGTCGAAGGCCCTCTGCTAAGGGCTGTACAGTCCATGTACGAACGGAGCAGGAGCTTAGTTTGCATTGCCAGCATAAAGTCAGACCTGTTCCCAGTGCATGTTGGACTCCAGCAGGGCTGCCCTATGTCACCGGTTCTGTTCATTATTTTTATGGACAGAATTTCTAGGTGCAGCCAGGGACCGAAGGGGGTCTGGTTCGGGAGCCACTGGATTTCATCTCTACTTTTCGCAGATGATGTTGTCTTGTTGGCTCCTTCGAGTCTGGGTGTCCGGGTGTCCCTGCCCCCGCGACCCGGCCCCGGATAAAGCAGAAGAAGATGGATGGATGGATGGATGGATATTTTGTATTAATAATGTTGATCATGCAGAAAGTTGAATCTGCCCTTAAAAATAGAAAAGTGCAACATAAAAACAGTCCATTTATCATGAAATCTTCTCACTGGTGAATTAGCTGTTTTATTAGTACGTTAAATATTGTTTGAGGCAAATAAGGGTTAATACAGTTCCCCTGATGAACTCCGGGGATTATTCATAGAGAGCAGAGTAACCAATCAGCAGTCTTTACTAGCTAACTGAGAGCCAAGAGGGCATCTCACTTAGCTGTCAGCTATCTAGTGTGTTGTTGCTCTCACTGCCATAGCATTAGTCCTGTTCAGGAGATGCACTGACCTAGACCAATGGTCAGTAAGAAAATGTATAACACATGTAAATTGTTAAACTGTGAGAAGTGAAATAGACTGCAAACTGTTTGGCTAATTTATTCTATGTAAAATGCCATATTTTAAGCCAGTAAATGTAATGAAGAAAAATCTAACGACCAGTCACGGGTTGTATTATGTAGTGTTACAAAGTCTTGTACTTAGATGTGAGAGAAATACGGATAAGATTGTACACATTATCCTACTCATTTCAAAGCAAATTTTAATTGTGTGTTTGTCTCTTTTCCAGTCTTGGTATCTGGGCAACTGAGTGAACTCTGGAGGAAAGGTGATGGTCACAGCAGTACTGTCCTGGAGGAAAGGGAACGATGCTGTCAAGATATTGCCAGAGGAAAAATATATTCAGCTTTGTAGAAATATGACATGTGGTCATACATATATAAAAACATACAAAGTAATGTATTGATATATATGTATATACCAAGAAGTGACAGCCTGGATGAAGATGGATGCTGCTTTCACTCAGCCATTCTGCAGCCATAAAATGAACTATACTGTATGACGCTCATCAGTTCTCACAAATGGCAAGTCAAAGTAATGGAGTGTAGCTGTTCCAGATAAACTGCAGACCACAACCAGGCCTCAGCACACCAGATCAGAAGAAGCCTGTAACCTAACCTAACCTGTCCCCAGGACGAGGCCTGTTTCCCAGGGATGGATATCAGTCTTAACTGCGTACCCTGGGTATTCACTAAAAATCTGGTATAAGACCTCCTCTCTGGAACAGACATAGACCTCATCCCCCTCAACACCCAGAATGCCCCTCTCCGCTGCAGGTGCTGCTTAATATATATGCAAATAAGCCTCCCATATTTTCTGAACCAACTAGAAAGAGAGATCCTGTTGTTACTATTTAATGTTTCTTTGCACTTTTTAATGTTATTGATATGTCTAAATATTTTAATTAGCCCAGTGTTCCCCTCCCTTCTCACCAAAAGACAGAGGCTTTGTCTTTTTTGACAATCACCAGCCTAAAACCATAAACTTACTTTCTAAGTTCATGTTTTTAAGACTATTTGATAAAATCAGAAAATAATGAATAATAGTGAAATTTAAGAGCTATTTTCAGGGCCACTCCAACACAACAGACAATGCTACAGTTGGACACCAGTATAGAAATTTGCCTAGTGCTACTGCTATCAGAAAGAGTTGTTTTTAGCAGGGGACATCTTTTTACATGAATGATCAATTTGTCATGAATGTACTTATTCAAGTGGCCAAAGACACATTGTTTGGAGGAGAAACTGGCTGTATAACACTAAATGTGTCTTAAACTGTAGCATTGTGTGTGTGTGTGTGTGTGTGTGTGTGTGTGTGTGTGTGTGTGTGTGTGTGTGTGTGTGTGTGTGCATGTGTGTGTGTGTGTGTGTGTGTGCATGTGTGTGTGTGTGTGTTTGTGTGTGTGTGTGCATGTGTACAGTATGTAAGTGCATGCATGTGAGTGTGTGTGTGAGTAAGTGTGTCAGAATGGGAACGTTGTTCCTGTATTTCAACACTCATCTTTGCTCTGTTTTGAGAAGATGTGTAGGTTTTGTTTGTGTCTCAGAAGTCAGTAGTGAGGTTTTTCATTTCATGTAGGTAGGATAGAAGGAATACAGCAGGCATTGCACTATGCTTAAGTTATGCTGGTGTGTGTTTTCTTAAAGTTATTGATTGTTATGACATCAAGTTGTTTGCATACTGACTTGACCTGAGCACAAAGTCTTGTCTAGAGCGTGTCCCAGACAAGTTCTGGACTGTCTAGCTCAACTCCAAATCAACCTCAACAATCTTTGGAGGAACTGTAGTAGTTGTTTAGGTAGGGGTGGGCTGGAGACAGAAGAATAGAAGGACAATTTTTTGGCAATGCCAGGGTTGATTTCAGGTCAAACCTTGATGAATTACCACTTGAAACAACAAAGTCAAGCATTTAAAAAATAATAATAAATAAGCCACAAGCTTGCTTTTTCGTGTCTAACCTTGACACAGAATATGCATTATGAGAGTGCTTTTGTGAGGATAAGATAATATTCCCTTGTGGCTGGCGTTTCACAGCTTAATTTAGTCAATAACCTTATGGAAGCCATTTAATAGCTTAAGATCTTACATGCTGCATTTAAAGTTTAATTAGAATCCTTCAAAAACTTGACATGGTTAGCATTTAATAGAGCCCGAAGGTTTATTCTTTTCTCTGGAAATGCTGACATCTCACACATTCATAGAAGTCATAAAGAGTGAGATGTCAGTTCAAGGAACAGTAACAATAGTTGTTGTCAAAGAGCTGAATGTAGAAGAATAATACAATCCAGAATCTTGTTTTAAATTACAAAGCAGTCTGTTGAAATGTGTTGCATGGAGATGTGTATTGGTTTATCTTTGTTAAGGTGGATCCGATTGAACGCCAAGTGTTTTTGCAGACTGTAGGCAAGGTCCCACAGTCAGTGTGCTTACGTGTGCTCAGACTTGGAATTCCCCAGAAGAAGTGGGGGCTGATATTATCCTTCACTTTATTCTCCTTTTTCTTGTCTATTTGTATCTATAAATTTTCGTATCATAGTTTTGGAATTAGTGATTTTGCACCATCTAGAACAAGGGTCTTCTCTGCCCACATGCATTTTTCTATTGGCTTTATATGCAGTCAGGCTGCATTTAAAAAAAACTAAGCTTATGTCCATGTTATTCCCCTTTTCTTAACCAGGGTTTGGGATTAAAGTTGACAGCAGTCAGTGTCTGCTAGGGGTTCAGATTTTGTACTGAGTGTGCTGATATGGACTGGGTTTTCAAGCAAGGTTTCAGGTTTGGTTTAAGTTGGCCTAAAGCTGATGTATGCTGCATGCTGCTGCAGTGGTCGCTGTGCTGACCTAATGAATGCATGGCTCGAACTGATGATACCTCTTCCTCTCTGTCCCTATCCCTACCCCCGACCCCTTCTTCCTCTGTATTCTATGCTATATCAGAGGGCAGTGGAAGGGCTGGCAATTTCTTTAAATTTTAATAATAGCCCTGTTGTTAAACTTCTATTTTGCACGATATTTCATACAACACATTATGTGCCTTGCCTTTAGTTAAAGATCAGTACATTAATGGACAGTGTTCACACTTTTCATGGTACTTCTGGAAGCTTTAAAGAAGCTGCATGTGTAATTGCTTGGCATTAACCAGTGTAGCCGGTACACGATTTTAGGTTATGCAGTGGCAGTGCCTGCCAACTGAGATACTAGCAAACTTAGATTGAAAGAAAGCTCTCAATGTGGACATTGAGATAATATTATTTTGTCAAACATCGTCATTTGCCATAAGCGGTGTTGAGACCACTAGTTGAGATGATCTGGTGTAGTGGCTCTGGTTTTTAAAGGGAAAGTGGTAAAAGTGTGTGTGGACTGGTTAATTGACATTGACAGTGTTACTGTGTCAAATACGTCATTCACTGTTTTGTTTTTCAATTAGGTGTGTGTTTTTCCAAAATGTGAACACTAATGTGTTATAAATAAACTATACACTATTTTAGTGTTTAGTTACAGTGTGCCCACCTTGGATCTGAAAATGCCATTTTGTACGAGCAAAACCATTGGTTGTAAAAGTAGCCGGGTGGCAAGTCCTGCCTAAATGTTCACAATACAAACAAATTTCAAAGCCATGAATTAGTTTGCGCTTTATATGGATGCATTAACTTGACTATTTAACTTGGCTTTAAGGTTATTTTATCAGCTATTTCTTCAGCTGTTACTATGTTGCTTGTAAAATTCAAGTTTTAAACAGCAGTGTGTAGAAAAATATGAACGTGGACCTATGACTAGTAGGGCTTGTACATTTTACTTTGACTGTGGTGGCCAAGATACAGAGCAAGGGACTCATGAAATGAGAACAAATTTGGGTGGGCTGATCTAGCAATGTGAGGGATGATGAATGGTGATGGGTGAAAATGCTAGTGGGAGAGAGACAATCCTGGAAGTCAATGTGAGAGTGAACCAGAATTCACAAAAAAAAAAAGGGCAACAATTGCTCAGGTTGCACAGTCCTCTAAATGTGTTATTTTGATTACAGTCAGTGTTTAGAGAAATCTGAAATTGGATCTGGATCAAGAACAAGATAGACATGAGGTTAAGATGACTGATGATGACTGATGGTGGCAGCAACACTTATTATAATGTCTTGATCTTGTACTGAAACATAGGGGCTTTGTATAGGATGAATCATGCAAAATTAAACAATTCATCATGATCATATTGGCTATAGTATCACCCATAAGGAAAATGCAGTTGAAATTAGCAGAATGGCTATGGTTTACAACCCACGGTGGGGCTTATTATTGTTCATTATCTTCTTCTACAACTACCTTCTAACTCTTTTTGATGTACTCCTGGGTGTGGCAAACCAGGCGTTCACCCATGGCAGACTGTTGGACTACAATGTCAGGAAGTATCGAGATAGAATCGCGCATGCGCAGTATTGAACTTTTTTCTCAAACGCCGTCCCTTCAATTGTTGCTGCTTAAAGTCCCTAATGTACTGAAACAAGGCCTTTGGTTAATACTACCACCAAGCCAAAATGCAACAAGACAAACAGTTTGCTCGGTCCTCTATATCAAACCCACTCAAACACAATATAATACATATACATAAAATAATTTCTTCCACCCCTTGTGAGAAGGAGGGGAAGTCCAATTGAGGAATCAACAATAATCGACTTCATTGTGTTCAGAATATATGGAAATTCCCCACTTTGAGTGTTAATGAGAATAATGTATTTATTACAAAAATCAACTTGACATGCTTTTCAGGTCTAAAACCACTCAAAGCGATTCACTCCACAGTTGACATTCACCTATTCATACGAACATTCATACACTGATGATAAAAGCTGTTGCATCTTTCTGTGGTTTGTATCTCTTGAGAACTGTTCATCCAATCTACTTCATATTTACAAAAGTCACTCTGCAGCAGTAGTGGCTTGGAGACAGAGACCTCAATTCAAGTCAATCAAAAAACAAATACTATACACACACGTACAAACAGCAGCAGACATTTGTAGATAGGATCAGTTTACAGTATAATAGTTATTGAAACTTTTATGCAACGTTCACAGCAGTTTAGTCCAGGCTGTGCAAAGTAATGGGGCATTTCGTTACATATATGTTGGTTCATCCTGACTCAGTTGGACTCAGCATGTCAGCCCAGTGCAGCAGGTTTTAACATATCCATTATAGCTAGCCACTTGATGGCCTTTAACTAATGACACTCTTATGTTGAGCAGTGCTTAAATAAGCAGCTGTAAAAACACTTAACTCTCTGCAGTGGTGAAGGATCATCCCAAACAAAGCTCTGCTAATTCAGAGATAACACATATTCTTAAATCACAGTTAAAGTCCCCAGTATAAAGTTATTAAAATCTTTTATCATGAAGCACCAAAACTGGGAAACATTGGGTTTTCACCAGCAGCAACTTAACACGACATCTGAAACAGCTGAGAGTGGACATGGGTTAGGAGCAAGGCTGAGGTATAGGTGCTGGTTATGCCTAAAAAGATGTCATCTTATTTCAGTTTTAAACGTTTTGATAACACACTGCAATCAGTGTGAAGTATGAAGTAGTTTGGATGAGCATTTTCAAGAAAGCTGCAATGCCTAATGCCAGAGGCCAAGCAATTGAACAGGCACATTGGTAACAGGCTGAATTTAAGTGTTTTCTCTGCTCTATCAAAATAAACCAGCAGGACAAAAGCGTGGATAGTGGATTAAAAAACAAGAACCACTAAAATGATTTCAAGAAGCAGTGCCTTTCATGTTTATGTTTACTTTGTATACTGTACCTTGCAGTACATGTTAAATTTAAACAATACATGATTGTGTGACACTTCGGCCTATTGATTGGTTTGAGAACATCACTAGCTGTGTAAATGAGCTGGCCAGGTTCAGAGATGATAAGCCATAAAACAACCCAAAGAGTTAAAGAAAACCTAAATGAACACTGACATACTATCTGCATTTGAGGGGAAATGAATGTATTATTGATTGCAGGTAAATGGTTCTTCATTTTAGGCTGGATTATTTTTCAGAGACTATAGTTTTATTTCTATTTTAACCTCCTTTCAAGGCTGCACTTGAAAAAGGCT
Source organism: Diplodus puntazzo (assembly GCA_963678695.2). NCBI lineage: Eukaryota > Metazoa > Chordata > Actinopteri > Spariformes > Sparidae > Diplodus > Diplodus puntazzo. The sequence continues at coordinate 33,016,598 of OZ023163.1, forward strand.
GTCAGAGTCCAAATGCTGCTAAATAATGCGGTGATATCACTCTATATAAAGGCACTAAAAGTGTGTGAGAAGTTACCAAAGACAGAGTTCAGAATACATCAGAAACTTAATACTACATGATAAATAGTTATCAAGTATTTCCTGAATAATGTTAAGGCATTAGCAAGGAGAATCAAGTTATCAAGGTTCATTCCTTGCCATTCTATAACTCACTGATGCAGAATGGAATGTCATGCTACACACAAAGAGCCTGTAATGTATACACAAATTTAAGTAAGACACAAACACCAAGAAAGTCTCTTCACCTTATCTTGTTCCAGTGTATTCTGGCTTAATGATAACTTCATTCTGCTTTATCTTAATATTGCAGACCTAATGGGTTTATTTCACAGAAGACATTTTAACATATGTGACAGTAATAAAATAAATGATGACTGAGTTTCATGTAGCTGCTTCAGTTTCAGGGTCCTGTGTTGTGCATGTTGGCTCACTTTCACACTGTCATGGCTTACTTGAATGGACACTTGAAGAATGGAGCCATTGTTAATGTTATTAGAAACCCCTGTAATTTCCCCTTTATGACAGGTCCAAATGTTTAAAATGATCAAGGCTTGTTGCTGATTTACCCTTAATCCAGAGCTAAATGGCTCACAACATATTACTGATCATTGCATTATTATTACACTTACATTAATTATAGTAGGAATTGCAGTAAAATATTATTAGACATTATAAACCCTATTATAAATGTACTATGTTGAAGAGCTTTCAGGCAAGGACTACATGTTCAGCCACTTTATGCCAATGTTATTCTTTGAAGATGCATACAGTCCACACAGTCAGGATTCTTATTGCCAATGTTATTAAACACTTTTGACTATGTTCATAGTGTCTTTGTGGTATGTAACATATACTTTAAATGTTGGCAGTGAGAGCATTAGACCAGACAGATGACTAGGGTACTCTGAGTACAAGGAATGCTGGTTTAAGGAAAATAACCAATGTTAAGTATTGGCAGTGTCGTTGAGTTCAGTGCACATTTACATTCATTCTTCATTCCACATATCACATTAACTAGAAAAAATAAAAATTGACTAACATGTACATAAAAAAGATGCAGTGTTAAGTTGTTGCTATGGACAGTTTAGGCTTTGTTTAGTCATTGTTTGAGCATTTGACCTACCACATGAACAATTATTGGTTCATTAACATGCCTGTCATTTTAATGAATTTATTATCTACAGTATGATCCATGGCTACTAGTTAACTATGCATTAGCTTCTTCTCAATAGTTGGCAACTACTTAGAATTGTGTGTACTTGGTTAAGTGTGACTACCAAACTGTTATGCTGCCTGAATTTGGAGCCAGTGCGTCCCATGCAGTTGACAGTATCTCCAATGTTAATGAAGTAACTCACATCATTCACGACTTGGCTGTCTCTGCTGAACTTATCAACTCATCCACGACATAACTGTAGTTTTTGCCCTGATGGCAATTTGAAAAATCGAAAATCCTGCTTACTTTTGTGGAAAAATAGACACACTATGAATGTTGTCAATTTCTTGATAGGTACACTGTCAAAAATATTTTGAAATTTGTTGACCACATTTATTGGGATAAATGTATTAGGTGTGAAGTTGCCACTAGATTTTTCTAAACGTTGTGGTACAGACCAAGTGTCGTTTTGACCACTGTTAGGAGAGAATAACCAATATTTTTGGATGACTCCATTTGAGATGAATCATGGCAGAATTATAACTGCTTTCTGAAACTTTTGACTGTAATTGGCTTGTTGAAGTTAGTTTTGTAATTAGTTTAACTGAATAGTGGCACTATGGGTGGTCATTCCCATTTTATAGCATAGCAGCTTACGTTGATCAATCTTTACCTGACAGCTGTGACAGGAGCAAAGAGACTGTTGAATATCTAACAATTAAGTTTTGGGGGATGTTTTCCTAGAGGGCTCTTTTCTATAAAGTTATTATCATTCAACACTCTACTGCTGCGGTTGCCTGAAAACTTTGTAATTCTAGTATGTGTTTGTTTTTTGTGTTTTTTTTACATGAATTGCAAGTTTGTTTTTTTAATTGCACTCCAAAACCTTTTCTGTAATTCAGACTCACTGCAGATGGAACACCTTTCATACTTATTGAAAATCAGATTTTGTAGAGCTACAAGTTTTCCTGTGACAGTCATGCAATGTTAATTCCTTTCTGTATCTGCAGTTACATCACTTCTGCACACCGTTACTCCATGTGCTGAAGAAGAGTTCTAATTAACAAAATAGTTTTTTCTCACGGAAAATGTTATTGCAGTCTCATACTTTAGTTTTCTTCCTATAATTTTCCAGTTGTTTCAGTATATGACTGCTTCGCTACAGCTTCCAGATATATCCCTTACATCAGAGAGAGCATAGGCATGATCAGCTTTTATCAGTTATTGCATGTCTACAATTTGCACAGACCACAGTCATGTTTGCATTAAGTGCACACTGGGACATTATATAGATAATGTAGCTATGGCATAACACAAAATCTTCGATAATCAATGATAGATGATGAGGTCCTATGATACCTCAAAACAGTTGACATGGTGGGGGTGCAACACAGAGTGCATTATGGTCACTTCCAAAAGAACACATTAAAAGAACATCAGTGCGATGGCTATATCTCCAGTCCAACAAGAAACTGTCTTGTTTAACTTAACTAAATAACTTGTGCTAATTTACAACTTTAATTGACACCTGCCAGTAAGAAATTAGCACAATTTGGTATCCCAATATGAGAAAATAATAGATGAGGCAGAGGCAAGTTATGCTTCTTATCTACTATGTTCCAGCTTGGGAAAGCTGAGTGCTGACATTAACTCTGGCCTGAGATGTTCACTGTGGAAAGGGCTGCTACTCTGGACAGGATGTAGTTTATAGCTTTAACAAGCACTTTAAGTACTTTTTCCTGTGTAAATGTCAATAATCAACCTTCTTTTGCATGATGTAAACTGTACCTCTAAGACTACATTTAGACAGGGACAGGCAATTCTGTCAACACTGTTGCGTACTTGTCTTCTCATGGTTACATGGACTGACAGTTGCCCGTTTAAAGTTGGAGTGCTGTTCCTGTTTGAATGAATCTGTCTGAATCTGTCTGAATCTGTCGCTCTGCCCTAATGTTATTCATCTGCTGTGGGGGATATTAACATCCTTAATAATGTCATTCTAAACATATTTAGCCATTGCTATCAGGAAATGCTAATGAATTCATTGCTGGAAATGAGTATGTTTCCCTATGCAAAAATATACCATTAATAAATAAACTATACCAAAACCAGCCAAAAAAAATGGATTATTCCTTTCATTCCTGTCATGATGACAGTGTAAATTTGCAGTAACTCTCAGGCAACAGCCCGGCATTAATACTAAAACAACACAAATGGCTTCACTGGTGTGGGTATATGTTCCTCCATGTGTTGAAATATGATGAGAATCTGGCATATTTTTTTTATTTTTTTTTTATGTAGATCTAACGTCAGCCTGAAGGGAGCCTTTTGTTGAATATTTCCAACTTGTTATCATATGCAAATGATGCAAATTTTGCGTATTCGTGTCATTCATGTCATCCAACTCTTTAAATGTTTGTAGTTGTACTGCACCATATTCATTCAACTTTCAAAGTTCCTCTTTGGGAAAGGTGCTTGTATCACCTTCTGGAGGTCAATTCTTCACGCCAGAAAGCCTCGGCATCAAACGCCACTTTACATACAGTTTGTCTTTTTCAGTCATATACATCTCATTTATTGAAAAAAGTTTGTTGCTCACAAGGTAACAAAAGGTTTAAAAAATAAAACTATGTTTGAGTCCTTTGTGCTACATTGCTTTTATAAAATGGAGTGCTGATGATGAATTGATCAGTCTCACAGCCTGGGGAATGAAGCTGCTCTGTAGTCTGGTCGTATGTCAGCAGATACTTCGGTATCTTTTGTCAGCTTGCAGCAGGGTGAACAGACTGTGGCTGGGTGGGTGTTGTTTTTCAGTACACTTTGGGCTCTGTGCAGACATCACACTTTACTGATGCTCTGTAGATGGTAGTCCAGTGATGTTCTGGGTGCAGGACCTTTCAAGAAAAGATGGAAATTAAGTGGAAAGGTCGACCAACCTGCCACCAGCAGCCCAGTCCCTGGCAGGGAAAAGGTTTTCTTTCCTTTCATTCTACATGTACTTTTCATTCCAACAAATGAAAGGTACACCTGGCTTTCAGCGACATAGCAAATTGTATCGGTGTGATTGTCTATTTGTGACCAACCAATATGTTTTTTTGATGTCATGCTGGGTGTTTTACCTAACCTGAATTGCCTTACCAAGGCTGCAGTGTGACACCAGAGCACAGGACACTTGCAAGCAATAGTACTATTAAAAATATTTGAAGACACCAGAGTGGAATTACAATTGAACAAAAATCAGATATCAACTTGCATTACCAGCTTTCCACTAACAGCATGGCAGTAGCCAGCTATGAGGTCACCAAGGTTCAGATCATGGTAATTGGTTCCTAAATATCAAAATCAAAAAATCGGTTCTATATAACTGTATAATCAGGGGTTGAAACGTCTGGCCAGTTCTTTAAGTGTCTGTGTGAAAGCTCTACTTTTATTAATCTATTATTTTATTAATTTATGCACAACATGTTAAGAGTTGGTCTGCTGGTCCCAGGTCAGCTGGTTATTCTATCGCAGGCACTCATCCACATGACTGTTCAAAGCAGCTATTATGGCAGAAGCTGCAGCAGGAGGATGGTTTTTAAATCATGCTGACCTCTTATATTTACAGATTGAGGATCATCTGATATGAGACATTTTCAGAAAGATAACAGACTGATGTGGACACATCTCTATTCTTACTGTTTTCATGTGATTGGACAGACCAGATGTGGGGTCATCTGTACTGTTTAAGAACATGGTAACATTTTGACACTCTTTATATATTTTTTGGCATAACAGTTATGATCTATTATGCGCAGACACACAATCTGCTCATTTATTTTCCAGATCATAATATACTACGGGAGACAACATGCAAACAATATCATTTTAACTTCATAGAGTTTAATAATAACGTAATATTCAATGTGGGAATATTGTCCTGATGTATATGTGGCAGTTGATCTAATCAGGAGATGATCGTTTGTCATTTCATCACAAATAAATACAGACATCTGTTCACCTCTTTACCTTTACCCATAGAATACCCTCTGTGGTTGTAATAATCAGATCAGTCAGATTCACATCAGATAAAAGGCAGGATTTTTTTAAATTACTCACTACTCAAATCATTTTAAGTACTTTTGTACTCTACTTGAATTAGCTATTTTGATCATAAGCTTTATTTGTACTTGGGCAGGCCTGCTTATTTTTGTAAAGTAACAATAATAATACTTGAGAACAGTTTTTGACTACTCCACTGTCTTTGCATGTTAAACTGACTGCTCTCAATAAGACAGCTAACTGTGCGGGAGAGACTGAATGTATAACAGTCTATAACATTTTTCGTCTTCACTTAAGTATATGACAACAGTATTAACAAGAATTAACAGAGAGCAGCTCCAATTATCTGGACCGCACTACTTTCTAAACCATGGTTAGGGCCCCGACTAACAGTGTCGTGTTTACTGGGACTTCAGACATAATACAAAATGACCTGATTAGCGCTATAGCTAAAGTGATGGAAGAGCAGATAAAAGGAAGATAATTAAATAGTCCCCCGAGGAATCCGCGATTCCGCGATCGCGGAATTTACCGCAGATTTCTCGGCCCTCCGCGGATTCAAAGACCTTCCGCGAATATCACATTTTGAATGTAGTTTTCATCCCGGCCGCTAGATGTCGCTGTCAGATAGACTGGGCTTTAGACTCACAGTAGAAGTACACGTTGATAATGAAAATAGCTTCGTTATCAACGTGCAGTGAAGCAACAAACTCAAGTTTCCATCCACCAGGTGAGTGAAGAACACCTGAATCATCGTCAAACAAACGTGTCGCAGCTCTGAATGTACAGACAGTCACAGTTTGAACTGCTGTCGAGCTCGTGTTAATCACATGCTGTCAAATCACTCCGCCGCAGGAAGGCTGACTCGCTGTGTAGAGAAATGTTCTGCAGCTCAGTCTGGTTCCGTTCAAAAGTTTTGGGTCACTTAGAAATGTCCTGGTTTCTGAAGAAGAAGAAAAGCACAGTTACCAGTAACCCTTTTTTTAATGAAGATAACATTAAATTAATCAGACAGTCTAGACATTGTTAATGTGGTAAATGACTATTCTAGCTGGAAACGGCTGATTTTTAATTGAATATCTACATAGGTGTACAGAGGCCCATTTCCAGCAACCATCACTCCTGTGTTCTAATGGTACACTGTGTTAGCTAATTGTGTTAAAATTCTAATTGATTATTACAAAACCCTTGTGCAATTATGTTAGCACAGCTGAAAACTGTTGTGCTGATTAGAGAAGCTATATAACTGGCCTTCCTTTAAGCTAGTTGAGTATCTGGATCTATTTTTGTTCTCAGAAATGAAGGCTATTCAATGCGAGAAATTGCCCCAAAACTGAAGATTTTCTTCAATGGTGTGTACTACTCCCTTCAGAGAACAGCACAAACGTGCTCTAACCAGAATAGAAAGAGAAGTGGGAGGCCCCGGTGCACAACTAAGCAAGAGGACAAGTACATTAGAGTCTCTAGTTTGAGAAATAGACGCCTCACAGGTCCTCAACTTGCAGCTTCATTAAATGGTACCCATAAAACACCAGTCTCAATGTCCACAGTGAAGAGGCGACTCTGGGATGCTGACCCTCTAGGCAGAGTGGCAAAGAAAAAGCCTTATCTGAGACTGGCCAATAAAAGGTTTGAGATGTTTGGATCACACAGAAGAACATTTGTGAGATGCAGAACAATTAAAAAGATGCTGGAGGAGTTCCTGACACCATCTGTCAAGCATGGTGGAGGTAATGTGATGGCTCGGGCCTGCTTTGGTGCTGGTAAAGTGGGAGATTTGTACAAGGTAAAAGATTTTGAATATGAAAGGCTATCACTCCATTTTGCAACGCCATGCCCTGTGGACAGCACTTGATTGGAGCCAATTTCCTCTTACCACAGGACAATGACCCAAAGCACACCTACAAATTATGCAAGAACTGTTTGGGGAAGAAGCAGTCAGCTGGTATTCTGTCTGTAATGGAGTGGCCAGCGCAGTCAGCAGATCTCAACCCTACTGAGCTGTTGTGGGAGCAGCTTGACCGTATGGTACGTAAGAAGTGCCCATCAAGCCACTCCAACTTGTGGAAGGTGCTTCAGGAAGCTTGGGGTGAAATTTCTTCAGATTACCTCAACAAGCTAGAATGCCAAAGGTCTGCGAGACTGTAATTGCTGCAAATGGAGAATTCTTTGACGAAAGCAAAGTTTGAAGGACAAAATTATTGCAGCATTCACACTATTGTCCTTCTGGAATTTATTATTAGTGTGAATGCTGAAGGCATCCACACTAATAATACAATGCTGAAGGCATTCACACTATTGTTCTACTGGAATAGATTAAAGTTATTATTATTAGTGTGAATGCTGAAGGCATTCACACTATTTTTCTTCTGGAATTTATTAGTGTGAATGCTGAAGGCATTCACACTATTGTTCTTCTGGAATTTCTTTTTATTATTTCTGCTTCCGTACGTTTTTCGGCACGTTTCTTCTCCTACAAATCTTGAGCTATTGAAACCATTCAAATATCAAAATTTTTTAAGGACATTACTGCTTGTACTGCTTCTTTTTTCTACCTTTTATGCTTTTGGAAATATTCAGCTTTTTCTGCAAAATATTCCCCATTCATCCTTATGGGGAATTTTTCAAATTTCATTCTGCTATAACTTCAGCATACCTTCAGCTATTGAAACCGTTCAACTATTAAAATGTTCAGCTTTTTCAGCTCTTTCAGCCTTTAGCTTTTTGAGCAATTCAGCTTTTTCAAAAATGTTTTTAACATTGACGCAAATGGGAAAAGCTTCAGATCCTCTTCAAAACTCATCGCCTTTTGAAATAATCACAGTTTTAGTTTGAGCGATTTTTAGCCCGTCTTCTGAGTTTATAATGGGTGTGTATTGCGTCAGCTAGAGTGCGTGACATCATCAACTGCCGCACCCCAGAGTGTAGCGCAGCTCCAAAAAAGTGAAAAAAATTCTCTTCGGCTTGATTTAGATCCCAAACCTTTTACTCAACATGGCCAATATATGCATAGAAATGTAGGAAATCTTGTTGGCTTTCAGCTGATGGTTTTATTTCAGATGTGGGACTTACGGTTTTGGATTTAGAAGCCCGAGAGCAACAACAACTCTCACTGCTCTCCCATAAGCCACAATGTTAATTTTGAGCCGAATTTTCTGGAAAAGAGCAGACGGTAAAGAGCAACTCCTTCAAACATTCCGCTTCATGTTCAGTTATGAAAATGTTAAACTTTATGAACTCTTTTAGCCCTCTGCAGCTTTTCTGCCTTTTCAGCTTTTTAAAATATTCATCTTTCTTTTGAGCTCCAGACACCACTACAACTTTCAAAAATCACAGGGGTTTGGGAGGCGTTTTCCCATTCATTCTTATGGGGACATTTTCATATTTGGCTTGGCTCCTGCTCCAGCATGTGTGCAGCCATTTTAAGCTCTTTCTGCCTTCAACTCTCCACCTTTTCAGCCTTTTTTCACCTTTTTTCTGCCCTCTTACTCTACAACTTTTTGGCCTTTTCAGTCCTTTTTTTTTTTTTTACCGTTTTAAGCTCTTTCCACCCTCTTACTCTACAGCTTTTTAGCCTTTTCAGAAATTCATCTTTCTGCCTTTAACTCTTCACCTTACTCTACAACTTTTCTGCCTTTTCAGTCTTTTTTCAACTTTTTAAGCTCTTTCAACCCACTTACTCTACAACTTTTCTGCCTTTTCATTAATTTTTCATCGTTTTAAGCTCTTTCAACCCTCTTACTCTACAACTCTTCTGCCTTTTCATTAATTTTTCATCGTTTTAAGATCTTTCTGCCCTCTTACTCTACAACTTTTTGGCCTTTTCAGTCTTTTTTCACCTTTTTAAACTCTCTCAGCCCTCTTACTCTACAGCTTTTCAGCCGTAACAGATATTCATCTTTCTGCCTTTTCATCTCCTTCAAACATTCAACTTCATGTTCAGCAATTAAAATGCGCAACTTTTTCAAGTCTCTCAGCCATCTTCAGCTTGCTGTCTTTGCATCTTTTAAAAATATTCATCTTTCTACCTTTTCAGCTTCCTTATACATTCACCTTCATGTTCAGCTACAGAAACTGTTCAGCTAACAACATGTTCAAGTTTTTAAGCTCTTTCGGCCTTGAACTTTTAAACTTTTTCAGCTTTTCGGCAGTACATTCAGCAGATTTTGCTTCAGCCTTCAGCATTCACACTGTATTTTCGCAGGAAATGCAATTTTTCTAGTTTCAAATAAAAATCATTATTTCTAACCTCGTCAATGTCTTGACTATATTTTCTATTCATTTTGCAACTCACTTGATGAATAGAAGTGAGTTTTCACAGGAAACATGAAATTGTCTGGGTGACCCCAAACTTTTGAACGGTAGAGTGAATTTTACTCAGTGATTATTTTAGCTTTTGATTTTACTATCACTACTGATTTCAAATAGTCTACATGTTAATTCACTGAGGGCATATAGGACTGGGCAATATATTAATATTATATTAATATTGTGATATATATTTGTCTTAGATTTGGGATATTGTTATATTGTGATATGGCAGAAGTCTTTTCTTGGCTTTTAAGGCTGTATTACATTACCAGTGATGTAATTTTCTGAACTTGATAAAAAATATTGTGATAATTGATTTTATCCATATCAGGGTGTACCTTCTTTTGATGTGCACATATTTTATTTTATTTGTAGGTAGGCTATATTTTGATTGAAAAAGAAAAAAAGTTTTCGAACCGGGAAAGGGCCTGTCCGGAGAGCACAGAGCCCTGACGGAAGAGGAGGAGGAGGAGGAGGAGGAGGAGGAGGAGGAGGAGGAAGTGAACGGATCAAATCGGTGACAACAGGACGGTTGATCCAGTGTTGGAGTCAAGCCATAACGGTGGGAGCCATAACTGATTATTAGGAATTAATTTGTTGTCAGAAGTTCATGCTGCTCGGTGGCTGGTTGATAGTTAATCAAGAAATACTCAAGAAAAAAGTGGTCAGTACATCGATTCAAAGATATTATGAATGATTCATTGATATACTGTATATTATTTCCCATAATTCATCATCATCTACTATGTATAGACTTCTGAAATTACAGTTACTCAAGAATTACTCATGTACGATTCATCAACTATTTAGTTGTTCCTGATTAATTCCTTACTTGCTCCTAAGTAACTACTCACATTTTTGTGTACCTTATTGTAAACTGTCAAGATTTTATTAACTAAACATAATAATATTAATCGCTGAACACAATTAACACCAACCAAGAAGGCACTTGTGGAGTCTGAGGGATCTCCTCTGTAAATTTGCCCCTGAGCTTGTGAAGATGGATGAAGTGGTCAACATTATCCACAGCTGAAACACATACTGCCTATAATGCAGAAATACTTTGATCAGCGTTGGAAAAGAGATCAAGTGTTTAAGATTAAGGGAAAAAGGGTGCGGTCCTTACATTTCAGATACTTGCATAATACTGAAGTGAGAAAAGTTACATACCAAGCAAACCTTGTATTTGTTTTGGAATTGTTCTCATACAGAAAAATTCTGATCAGACATCCTTGAGTTCGTCCAAACATATTTCATGACAGGTTTTTCTTTTTGTTTCAAGGATTTTTTGTCTTTGGTGTGTTTTAATGCTAAATACCACATCTGCAATGCAAACACCATCCTTTGGGAATGAACTTGGTGAATATATAAACTCCATAAAATGTTCAGATAACTGTAAAGCTCTAAGCACTGTGCAGAATACGAAAGACTTGTGACCTTACAGGACTGATACTGAACTGACATTAAAGCTTATTAAACTGAAGTTGATGCTTTGATGACTTTTTAATTAAGAGCATTGTTGGATTTGTCTGTATCCCTGGGACCATCTATTTTTGGATAAAACTCTCACAACAGTACTCTAAACGAGTAGGCCACTGCAAATGCTAGTTTTCTCCAGAAGTTTAGCTGGGACATAACGATTATTCCACATACACTGCACCAATTTCTTGCGTTTTTCATGTCCTTGAATGAATGCACACCCTCCTTTTCCAACTTTGCAGTCAAAAACTGTTGGGAAACAGAATATAAAATACATGTTAGCTACTTCTGCACACCTGATTTTCTGAAGTTAACAATGCTCAAAAAATGAATTTAATTAGAGACGTTCTTAAATGATATTTGCGATTGTGTATGTAATTGCCACGGTTTCTAATAAAGTATTCTTTAAAAAAAAAAAAAGCCGTGTCGCGTGATGACAACGTCATGATAGCGTCATTCTTAATGCGACGACGAGTGTCTCCACGCTGCTTATTAAAACGGTGGCACTTACATGGTTTCAACTCTATATTATTTCTTTGTTTGTCGTAAACCATGGACAAAAAATGCTCTAACGCCTTCGGGAAGACACATAAACCCGCGAAGATGAAAGACGACACCGATCCTGTCAAAAACTTCGAGAAATGGAAGAAAAAATACAACAAGACGAAAGAGCGAGTGAAACGAGAGAGAGCACAGAGGAAAAGACCCGAGTGGCAGGTCGAACGAGAGTACATCGAAAGACTTGTTGGCAGGTACGCCGACATAAATATCAAGGAGGCTGTCAAGTTTTCAGACTTCCCCATCTCAAAGAAAACCTTGTTAGGTTTGCAGGAGGCTCAGTATAGACAGCCCACGGAGATTCAGCGGCAGACTATAGGCTTCGCTTTGCGAGGTAAAGATGTCCTCGGCGCGGCAAAGACTGGCTCTGGCAAGACTTTAGCTTTCCTCATACCGGTGCTGGAGTGTCTGTACCGCCAGCAGTGGAGCTCCGTGGACGGCCTCGGTGCTCTCATTATATCCCCGACCAGAGAGCTCGCCTACCAGACATTCGAAGTCCTCCGCAAGGTGGGCAAGAACCACGAGTTCTCCGCGGGGCTCGTCATCGGCGGTAAAGACCTTAAGAGCGAATCGGAGAGGATCCACAATACCAATATTGTCATCTGCACCCCAGGCCGGCTGCTCCAGCACATGGACGAGACAGCCACCTTCCACGCCTCCAGCCTCCACATGCTAGTCCTGGATGAGGCTGACCGCATCCTTGACATGGGCTTTGCGGATACACTTAACGCCATCGTGGAAAATCTTCCAATGTCTCGACAGACGCTGCTGTTCTCCGCCACGCAGACCAAGTCGGTTAAAGACCTGGCCCGGCTCAGTCTCAAACACCCAGAGTACGTGTGGGTTCACGAGAAGGCCAAGTTTAGCACTCCTGCCACGCTCGAGCAGAGCTACGTAGTGTGTGAGCTCCACCATAAGGTCAACATGCTATACTCATTCATCAGGAACCACCTAAAGAAGAAGATCATCGTCTTCTTTGCCTGCTGCAAGGAGGTACAATACCTTTTCAGGGTCCTTTGTCGCCTCAGACCCGGCATGCCCATCTTGGCTCTGCATGGCAAGCAGCAGCAGATGAAGAGAGTGGAGGTTTACAATGACTTCCTCCGAAAGCAGAACGCTGTGCTCCTCGCCACTGACATAGCCGCCAGAGGCCTGGACTTCCCTGCGGTCAACTGGGTGCTGCAGTTTGACTGTCCGGAAGATGCAGACACCTACATCCACAGGGTGGGCCGGACCGCCAGGTACAAGGAGGGGGGAGAGGCTCTGCTGTTGCTGCTCCCTTCAGAGGAGAAGGGCATGGTCAGCCAGCTGCAGGAAAAGAAGGTTCCCATCAATAAGATCCAGGTTAGAGTTCACACATCCACAGCATCTCAATATACACACAGTGAGCAGAAAAATAGACAGTGTACAGTGTAATGAAATCCACCACAGAACAGTACTGTACAGCTCAACTGTAGGCTGCATTTATTGTTATTGTTGTATTGGATTGCAGCATTAATTTTATGTTTAACTCGCAGTTTAAAAGCAAGTACACAGGACAATGAACACAACAGATGTCAAATCTAATGCTACAGCTAACCGCTATTTCTATCGTTGATTAATCTGGCGATTATTGTCACCATTATTGATGGAATAAGAAAATTTTGGGTTGTTTTTTTTTCCTTAAAAACATTTATTCAAACCAATTAATTATCAAAATGATTGGCAATTAACCGGCCTCTGCTTTCTGCGCATGCAACACAATCCCCCGCACCAGACAGTGACCCGAAAGTCGTCCATGGCATTAAATAAGCATGAGGGATATCGTGCATCTCATTTGTACTAAAAGTAAAGCGTAGAGTACATATGAAATGCACAGCGCCGAAAAGTGATCCGTGCTTTCACCGTCCGCTGTGCGCGCGCGCGACGCGCACACACACACACACACACACACACACACACACACACACACACACACACACACACACACACACACACACAATCACAAATGTCTACAACTTTGCTGTGGCAGCATCCAACGTTTTGTGTGACATGGAAATCTTTTAAAATCCGCACATGTAATCAGCTCTGTTGGAAGTGTGTTCCATTGATTTGTGGCGACAAAAGAAAAAGATGATTTACCAAATGAAGTCCTGTGTTTAGGAATACTGCACTCTCCCCTGATAACTGATCGGGTAGCTCTTGTTGGTTTTTTTGAGCAGAGTGTTACCATTTTTTCAAAGGAGGAGCTGTAGCATTATGAATGATTTTAAACAGTAGGCATTTGTGTGCATTATTAGATTTTCAAGATTTAAACTTCTATATTTGGTGAGTATATGACAGTGATGATACTGAGGTGTTTTCTTGTCATGAATCTTAAGGGCACTTTTATATGATGATTCAAGTGGGTTTAAGGCTGTTTTACATGCCTGAGCAGGGGTCGACAATATAAATGGCCCGGTGGCCCGGATGTACTTTTAAAACTGTCAGGGCCACCAGAACGCTCCAAGCACTGGCCTGGTGGAGCCAGTGAAAAATAATGCCTTGAAAAAAGATAACAAGTAAAAAATGTAATAAATCTAATTTAAGTTAATTCCCTGTGGTTTGAAATGATTTCTGTGAAATCGTCTCAGTAGCTAATTACCGCTAATAGTGTTACGAGATCCCGACCCGATCAAAGACAGAGACATCTACTTTCTGTGCGCAGCGAGCGCTGTGCCCTGGGACGACAGCACACCACCTGTAAGCAACTGCAGTGTGCACAGCTCGCTCACTCCTGTAGAACGCGTGCCGCTCGCTCACTGCTGCTGATTGAAGGTTGTCACTAGAACCGATAAGAACCTTTTTTTTTCGGTACCGTTAAACTTTGCCCTCAGCGCGCGTCGTGTCGAGTCCTGTTGGGACCGATGCGGACCTTACACGCGGGCCAGAGCACGCGCTGGGTCTCGGTGCCGCTACAGTCGAGCTCGCGGTCCATTTATGTGAACGCGGCCGATCCTCGAGGCGCTCCAGCTGCTCGGTGTGCGCCACAGCGGTGGTGCGCGTTTACACCATAATACATCCATGGTTTGGAGCAGAGAAAAACAAACGTGTGTAAACACAAAATAGAGCTGAAAAATGAAACAATGAGTTAGTTTTGCATCAGTCTGTGGAAGCAGCCTAAAAGTGAATGAATGAGAACAACAGTTCTATCATTGAACTACTGGAAGATAAAAGTAATGACTACATGACTTTACGTTTGTGTTGAGGCATATTTACCATTTTAACTCTGTTTTTACTTCATTGTTAAAGCACAGTGGAGCTTAAATACAAGTTTGATGTGAAACAGTTATTTATTTATTTATTAAATAAGGTAGCCTAATGAATTTTTTTTTCTTAAATCGTAGTATCGAGAATCATGGAAATTTACTAGTATTGGTATCGTAGAAAGTTCCAGCCTTGATGGCTAGACCGCAGGAATTGGCTGGGATATGTTCTTTTTCGTTTTTATGGTGATCGATACTAGTATCCAGCCGATAGGGATTTTTTGGCCCGATAACGATAGCCGATATTAGAGGGGGTGCAATCACCGATATAGTGAGTTTTTGAGCTGGAATGAAAACAGGCCTTAGATTGTGCATAGATTTTGCACCGATATGATTATGCAATTGTACAGTCACAGTGACAGTAGTACAGACAGATGCTTTCTTAAACCAATGTCTTTATTCAAGACTTAACATTTAACAGACTTTTTTTAAATGACATTTAACATTTGAACTTGTTCAGTCAAGCTGAGAAAAAGTGCAGAGTGGCACACAAACAAAAATAAAATAAATAATGTAGCAGAACTTTCAATAAATAAACAAATCTAAATAAACAACATGCTGTCAGTTAATCCGGAGCTGTGTTTCGCCAGTTCTCCGCAGATGGTTATTCACACAGAGCGAAGCCTCTCCGCCTTCATGTGTGTAATTCACACAGAAAGCCGGCGCTGCAGCTCCTAAAGTGGATTGACGGTACACATCATGATGATGACGTCGGTGTTTCCCAGGTGTTCCCCTTGTTTATCTAAACCTGCGGACAGTTTATAATCATATGGATGCTGTTATAATGTGTAGTGATTGAGGTCCTGACCCACCAAACATCCTGGAAAGTGACGTGAAGTAAGAGTTAAGTTTTTTCGCGCTAAATTACATAATTATACATAATCACCATCAGTAAGCTGGACGCTGTCCGACTCCCTCACTTGCGGGGATGGAGACTGTTTTCTGGGGGAAAGTTCCCTGAAGTCTCGGTCTGGAGGGCTGACGGTCGCTGTGATTTATTTTCATCACAAACACTCGGTGAGTTAATGTTTTTTGCCGGTGACAGACGCTGTTTTTTGAGCAGAAATGTGATGAGAAGTCAGTAGGACAGGCGGCAGGACAGACGCTTCTCCACGTACAGCTGCGGTATTTGTTTTCCTCATAAAAGTTGCCAATGACAGTTACAGTTACTACGTTACTGTTGTTCTGTCCTGTAACGTTGGTTTGTGGGACATTTCTCTGTATTTAGTTGAGTGAAGGACCTGTACGATCGACACGCCCTCGCTCTGCGCCTTCAGATTATCCGTTCACACTGGGACTGCTCACCAATAATGCGACCCTGATACTACCTCCAGAGGCGGATCAGAGCCAGAGCGAAATTTCCCCCCTCTCCACATCTGAAACTTTCACATAGAGGAGGCTGCGGAGAATTGGCGCAGGATCCCCGCATGCAAATGGCTGTGTGAAAGAGGCTACTGTCTACACTTCCAGTCAGTGAGTGGCAGGTTGTAATACAGGAAGCAGAGTGGGGGAGGGACTTCACTGAAATGTGAGTTGAGCCAAAGTCTCTGGCTGAGCTCAGCGCGCCCCCCTGGACAAAATAAGTCAGTACACCAGCGCGTGCTTTTGTCATTGTCACACTTTTTTTTTTCTATCGTTGCAACATTTCACCGATACGATAGAACCCCCGATAGAAATTGGGCTGCTCTATCGGGCCCCGATATATCGGTGAAATAATCGGTCGGTCACTAATCGATATCTGACATTGTCCTGGGCCAGTGGTTAGAATGGTGGGCCAGAAGCAAATTTCCCTTATTGTCTACCGCTGCTGAGACTGACTTGTCATGCAATAGAAAAGATGTGGGAGAGTCATTGCATTTAAATATGAATGTGATGTTTCAACAGTAAGAGAATTTCTTATGTGTGTAGTTTATGAGGTTAAACTTCAGTAAGTTACTCAGCTTTTTAACATGATTTTTAAAACTAAGAGTTTGATCTGACCATCTCAACAATTTTGCAGGAACTTCTAACCTACATAGTTTTATAGATTCCTGCCATATTTTTAGTGATAAGTTGAACTACCGGTTACCCTTGTTAGCAATTTTTATTTGTAGTTCCTCATCTGTTAAAATTGCTTCTAGTGGGATCCCTTCCACCAATAGACGTTCAATCTTTGATTGGCCCTAAAATTGACCCATGTGGCACTCCCAGGGTGCATGCTTTAAATAGGGATAGAGCATTGTTCACCTGCACACAATGATGTCGGCCACTCAGGTAAGATTTAATCCAATTTTGTGTGTCCTATGGAAAGGTCATGCCATTTTGTTTAATAGTATGTCATGAATGAACAACTGCTCCCACCATCCCTCCTTGATCTAGGTTTGTTTTAGTTACTTCAAGGAAGTAGTAGCATGCTCTGTCGTTTGACTGTCTTTTCCTAAAGCCAAACTGCATAGGATGTAAAAAAAAAAAAAAAAAATTGAATTGAGGTTAGCAATTAGTTGTTCTGCTACAACATTTTCAGTGATCTTTGAAATGGCTGGCAGGATTCTAATAGGTCAATACTTACTAACTTCCTGTTTGTCACCAGATTTGTACACAGGGGTTACTATAGCTGATTTCAAGGCACTGGGAAATGTCCTCTCATTAAAGTCCGTGTAAAGCAAAAATAAATTTGTGTTATGAGTTTGTCATATCACAGAAACGTGTCATTGACCACTGAGCCAAATTTGAAAGATTAAAAAAATTGCCAAGTATAAAATTAGGTCTCAAAATCATGGAAAAACAAGCACTTCTCTCTGCTGTGAAATGCTGGGAGCGTGTCAGAGGCGCTGGAGCCACGCCCACGCGCAGGAGGGGAGCCGCCTCCGTGTACTGCAGGAGGACGTAACCTACAGTAACAATGTAAGCTAGCAGTGTCATCGATGGACCCAGCCTGACTTGTTTGAGCCATCAGAGCCAGAAACTGACTCTGAGTCAGAGACTGATAGTGCTCAGCCTCGTTCCTCACAGGCCATGTTTTACATTACACACCAACGTAACACCCCAGTCTACATATAATTCCTTGTCATAGCTATATTAGTGCACATAAAATATAACCTGTGGATTATCATTGTGCTGTCAGATGGACTCCGCTCAGGGAATGAGGCCAAATCATGTCATGATTAAATGCAATAACATTTGCTAACATTACATGGACATGACAGGATGCACGATGTAAAATCACTTTCAGGATTTGCACCTTCAGCAACATGCATTTAATTGCCCGTGCACGTTGTGTCCGAGCCGGCCGGGCGACACATTAACCTTGGTTCTCCCCAGACGGTGGAACAGCAGCGCTGCAACGCTATACTCATCTTCAATGTTGCTGCTTTATAGTGGGTGTTTGTGGGCTTCCGCGGTCCTCTCGTAAAAAAAACAACGCCCGCCTCCCGCTGGCGGTGACGAGCGTCCGACCGTTCCCTGGCTGATGGCGATAACGACCGGGATAACGACCGGGTCGGGCTCGGCCAGAGAATCTAAAGTCTGGCCGGTGGCGGGGACGAGAGCACCTGTTGTCGGCAGGATGGTCACATAATGCCCGCGGCAGCGATGAGAGCATGCGCTGTTGGGACAGGAGGATGCGAGACCGACCACCCCCCCCCCCCCCACACACACACACACGGTGCGCCGCCACACTTCAACTTTCTGCGGAGAACCCTGCATTAACTGTATTATGAGCCCAAGCCCGATTTAAACAGGAAATTTTTTGAATATGTGGGCTGTTATAACGGACGTTCTCAAGCTCCATGTTGCACTCACACTACTCTAATCACAGTCACACACACACACACACACACACACACACTTGATCAAGGGGAGGAAATTGTCGGAAATATCCCGGCCGGCCCTCGGTCCGGTTCGCGTCAGGGTCGGGCTCGGGCAGAGAACCTAAAGTCTGGCCGGTGGTGGGGATGAGAGCACCCGTTGTCGGCGGGACGGTCGCAGGCAGGCACATAATGCTCGCGGCGGAGATGAGAACACGTCCCGGCGGGACGGGAGGATGCAAGCCGGGGACAAAGAGGGCCGGTTCTGCCACACGGACCAGCGTCAGGACTCTTCAGATATCCAGACTTTACCTGGTGACAGTTGCTGTAACTATCGGGGGTAAAGTGGACACTGCAGAGACCGTGTTTGTGGTGATTTTTAACTCTCCACAGTAGCTCCTTCTGATAAAATCGATCCACCGCTTCCTTACGTTGTCGTCCTTAGGAAACTTAAATAAGCTGAGGGCGCCGTTACCCTGCACACTGTGGCATCCAGGAAAGATGTGGAGGAGACATGACTGTTTAGCTGACTGGTTAGCTAGCTGCAAACTATTCTAAGAGATGCTATCCAAGACTGGACAGCGAGCGGAAAAACCTCTGAAGCTAATGCGCTGAATGTATTTATAGGCTTCAAGCAGGGCGGGGTTTATGCAAATCATCATAGCCGCATTACGTAACGCGGCAATGATTTCTGACCCGCCAATTAAATCCTGAACACAGAAATAGTGAAACACAGTTTGTGAGCCTAGCTCCAAAAGTAAATTCTAAATGGTTGAATGCTTTTTACATGTTTTAAGGAAATACATTTATGACCTTTTTAATGTGTTTAGAAGAAAATGGCTGAATTTGCTTTACACAGACTTTAATAGATTTGTTTATTATTTTAGTTAAAGCGGAGGGTATAGATTCTTTGACTTTTTTTAAGAGAGGCAGTATCCAGACCATATGTCTTTTGCTTTGCTATTGGACAGGGTTGAGAGGACCTTTCCAACCTTTATATCATTTGTTGGTGTTATACGAAAGGCAGAACTGTCACAAACTAAGGAGTGCTGAGGGTGGATCTTTAGAAAATTCTGACCCATAAATATATAGTTGCACAGAATTTAAAAAATAATTATTAAAATTTGTAGCGACAGCTAGGCTATCATCTTGAATATTTCCATTTATTTTAAGCAGTATGCTATCATATTTGGGCTTTTCCTTTCCAGTTAGTTTTTAGTGTTCCCTTTGGCATCTCTAATAATTTCAAGGAAGAAATCTGCTTTTGCCTTTCTAAGTTGCATTATGACTTTATTTCTCAGACCTTTATGTATTAGATGATGGGTAATCAATCCAGACTTTAGACATTTTTAAGGGAGGCATCTCTTTTTTCAGAGATTCCCAGAGATTGCTATTAAACCAAGGCAGACTCTGTTTTGCATTAGATTTCCGGGCCATTATTTTTGTATATTATTAAAGTATCTTTAAAAGCTGACATTGGATCATTGCATGCTTGCTCACATGATTTATTTCAATAGTGTCATTCCAATTTGTTTTTATTTCATTTTCAATAAATGCTAGATCTTTCTTTGGAATAAAAGATATATTGGAGTTGTTTTTCAGTGAGATTTGATTCCAATACCTTGATCTAGTGAGTTTTCTAGCAGCTAGAGTGAAATTATGATCTAATGACGTGATGTGCGTCAATAGTTAAATTTAAAGATCTCTGCCCCAGGCATTATTGTATGAGTGTTGCCTTTTGATATATGAAAATGTTACAAAAAATATGACATCCAGTGGATTGTTATGCTTTGGAGCCGCTTGTCCCAAAACTGGTATGTCAGCCAATGTCTTCCGGGATAACAAGCAATCTGGAGCAAATTTATAAGGCATTATGGGGCACACATTATCAGACAGGAAGTTAGGCCATCAGGAAGACCCAAAAGGACCCCAAAACAATGGTGAATGGTTAAAAAGTCTCTCATGAAATGTGCTTTGTTTACTCTTTTCAGTCACTGGTACACTACGTAGTAAAATCCTGTCATATGGGATAAGGCTAAAAAACATATTCTGAAAATTCATTAATGTTATTGTTATCCAGTATGACATTTTTGACTGGTGTCATCAAATAAAATTTGAAGATCCATCCATTCATCCATCCATCCATTGTCAACCGCTTATCCAAAATCGGGTCGCGGGGGCAGCAGCTTCAGTAACGAGCCCCAGACTTCCCTTTCCCCGGCCACATCAGCTAACCCTGACTGGGGAATCCCCAGGCGCTCCCAGGCCAGAGAAGAGATATAATCCCTCCACCTGGTCCTGGGTCTACCCCTAGGTCTCCTCCCAGTTGGACATGCCAGGAACACCTCCCTCGGAAGGCGCCCTGGTGGCATCCTCATCAGATGCCCGAACCACCTCAACTGGCTCCTTTCCACGCAAAGGAGCAGCGGCTCTACTCTGAGTCCCTCCCGGATGGCTGAGCTTCTTACCCTATCTCTGAGGGAGACCCCAGCCACCCTGCGAAGAAAACCAATTTCGGCCGCTTATACCCGCGATCTCATTCTTTCAGTCATGGCCCATCGCTCATGACCATAGGTGAGGGTAGGGGCGAAGATTGACCGGTAGATCAAGAGCTTTGCCTTCCGGCTCAGCTCCCTTTTCGTCACAACCGTGCGGTGAAGCACGCGCTGCTCCAACTCTCCTGTCAATCTCACGCCCCATCATCCCCTCACTCGTGAACAGAACCCCTACTCAACCACCTTGAGTAGGCAATCAACCGGTTTCCTACTGAGAACCATGGCCTCAGATTTAGAGGTGCTGATCCTCATCCCTGCCGCTTCACACTCAGCTGCAAACTGATCCAGTGAGCGTTGTAGATCTACAGCCGATGATGCCATCAAGACCACATCATCTGCAAAAAGCAGTGATGAGATCTGCTTCAGAAGGTCACCGAACTGTAACCCCTCCATACCACGACTGCGCCTCGAAATCCTGTCCATGTATATCACAAACAGGATTGGGGACAAGGCACAGCCCTGGCGGAGGCCAACACCCACTTGGAAGAAGTCCGACTTACTTCCGAGTATACTCACGCAGCTCTCACTTTGAGAATATAGGGATTGGATGGCCCTGAGAAGGGACCCCCTCACCCCATACTCCCGCAGCACCTCCCACAGAACATCCCGGGGGACCCGGTCGTACACCTTCTCCAGATCCACAAAACACATGTGGACTGGGAGATTGTACTCCCAGGTCCCCTCCAAGACCCCTGCCAGAGTAAAGAGCTGGTCCGTTGTTCCACAACCAGGACGGAATCCGCATTGTTCCTCTTCAATCTGAGGTTCGACAATCGGCCGGACCCTCCTTTCCAGCACCTTGGAGTAAACTTTCCCAGGCAGGCTGAGTAGTGTGATACCTCTGTAATTGGCACACACCCTCTGGTCCCCCTTCTTAAAGAGAGGGACCACCGCACCTGTTTGCCACTCCTTCGGCACCAACCCCCGACCCCCACGCAATGTTAAAGAGGCGTGTCAACCAAGACAGCTCCTCAACACCCAGAGCCTTCAGCATTTCTGGTGGTATCTCATCGATCCCTGGGGCTTTGCCACTGTTGAGTTGTTTGACTACCACAGTGACTTCACCCAGGGAAATCGGCGATGATACCCCATCATTCTCCAGCTCTGTCTCCATTACAGAGGGTAGCTGAGTGGGATTCAGGAGGTCACCAAAGTACTCCTTCCACCGCCCTATGACCTCCTCAGTTGTCAACAAGGTCCCATCCTTGCTGTACACAGCTTGGATGGTTCCCCGTTTCCCCCTCCTGAGGTGGCGGACAGTTTTCCAAAAGCGCTTTGGCGCCGCCCGAAAGTCCTTCTCCATGGCCTCGCCGAACTCCTCCCACACCCACTACTTTGCCTCTGCCACAGCTGCGGCTGCTGCCCTTCGGGGCCGTCGGTACCCCAAAACTGCCTCAGGAGTCCCCCGGGACAACATGTCCCTGAAGGACACCTCCTTCAGTTGGACGGCTTCCCTGACCACCGGTGTCCATCACGGTGTCCGAGGGTTGCCGCCCCTTGAGGCACCTAAGACCCTATGGCCACAGGACGCAGCTGCAGCTTCAACAATGGAAGCTTTGAACATCGTCCATTCAGGTTCGATATCCCCAGCCTCCACATAGATGCTAGAGAAGCTCCTTCGGAGGTGGGAGTTGAAGGTTTCTCGGACAGGGGCCTCCCAGACATTCCCAGCTTACCCGCACTACTCGTTTGGGCTTACCAGGTCTGTCCAAGAATTTCCCCTGCCACCGGACCCAACTCACCACCAGGTGGTGATCAGTTGACAGCTCTGCCCCTCTCTTCACCCGAGTGTCCAAAACACACGGTCAAAGATCAGATGATACGATCACAAAATCGATCATTGACCTTCGACCTAGGGTGCTCTGGTACCACGTACACTTATGAGCATCCTTGTGTTTGAACATGGTGTTCATTATAGACAGACCGTGACTGGCACAGAAGTCTAATAATAGGACAACCCTCGGGTTCAGATCGGGGAGGCCGTTCCTCCCAATCACGCCCCTCCAGGTATCTCCATCATTGCCGACGTGCGTGTTGAAGTCTGCCAGTAAGACCACGGAGTCCCCCACTGGGCCCCAGCCAGGACCTCCAAGAAGGCCGCATACTCCGAACTGCTGTCCGGTGCATACGAACAGACAACAGTCAGAGTTTTCCCCCCAGCCCTTAGGCATAGGGAGGCGACCCTCTCGTCCACCGGGGTAAACTCCAACACGGCGGCGCTCAGCCGGGGACTTGTGAGTATCCCCACACCCGCCCGGCGCCTCACACCTTTGGCAACTCCGGAGAAGAATGGTGTCCAGCCCCTATCCAGGAGTTTGGATCCAGAGCCAATGCTGTGCGTGGAGGCAAGCCCCACCAGATCCAACCGGTAACGCTCAACCTCCCGCACCAGCTCTGGTTCCTTCCTCCCAAGAGAGGTGACATTCCATGTCCCCAGAGTCAGCCTCTGCAGCCCAGGTCTGGGTTGCCGAGGCCCGTCACCACCACTGCCACCCATATGGCAGCGCACCCGACCCCAGCGGTTTCTCCTGCGGATGGTGGGTCCACGGGATGGGGGAGGGAGAAGTGCCATGTTCCTCTTTCGGGCTGTGCCTGGCCGGGCCTCGTGGAAGACCCGGCCACCAGGTGCTCGCTCACGGGCCCTCCGTCCAGGCCTGGCTCCAGACATGGGCCCCGGGCTTCCTCCGGGCAGGGTCTCTCGCCTCACACCTCTCTTTCTCATGGGGTATTTTGAACCATACTTCGTCTGGCCCCTCACCTGAGACCAATTTGCCTTGGGAGACCCTACTGGGAGCACATGGCTCCTGACAACCTAGTTCCCAGGTTCATTGGGACACGCAAACCTCTCCACCGCGATAAGGTGATGGTTCCCGGAGAGGCTGACGGAGATTTTTTGAAGATGAGATTTAAAAAATGACTAAATAACATCCTCAACAAAGGTAAAAACTACATTGATCTGCAGTTTTAACCCATTTACATTTTTGGTCAACTTGAAACCTTATTTGTCACTGAGCCCTGTTTTAGTTATCCCATCTGGTTTATTTGTGTAAAAAAAAAAAAAAAAAAAAAAAAAAAAAAATAGATCCAGTAGGGTTTGAGAAGATTTTGTTATTCTTGTGGGTTAATTTACCATTTGTATCATCTGATATGTTTTGACAGTATCCTTGAGCTTTTTCCTGCATGCTTTGTCAAGTCAATTTAAGTTGAAGTCAACCTGAAGTATAACTTCTTTACCTTCATGTTGTTTAAGAATTTCTGATAAATTGTCAAAACATTTTTAGCAGTAGGAGGTCGATGGACTGAAAAAACATGACATTTCAGAGGATAAAGTAATACAGGGTTTCCCCCAGAAAACTTGCTATGCCCGGTGGTAGGTTGGAAGGGCGGCCCACCGGTGGCAAAGCACTTTTTTTTTTTTTTTTTTGACAAGGGCCTGACACAGGCCAGCAACTGACTGATGGCAGTGCCCTATAGGTAACAGATTCATGACGTAGTAGAGTTTAGAGTGGTTCCATACTGCCTTCAGTGTTAAAAGTTAATTGGTGGGCAATTACGTGCTTTAGGAGCCAGTAAAGGCATTTAAACTAGAGGTGGGTGGATTGATCCAAATATCGATATTATCGATACCAAGGTGAGTATTGGTATCGGATCGATACTAGCTCGATGAGATCAATATTTTTGTTGTAGTTTCTCTTCTATAAGTTTAGCAAGTCACTTGTATTCCTTCACAGAGTTTGTGTGATCGCAGCGTCTCTCTCAGTCCTTATGCACAGTGCTCCTGTCCACCTCTCTCACTCCACTCACTCAGATTCACTCTGAAGTATGAATATGGCAGAATATAATAACCCTTTTGTGTATCTGTTGAAGGAACATTAGTATTCCTATTTAGGCTACATGCAGATAGGTTATAGATTGAATTATGTTAAATATTATTTTCTTATTGGTATCGGCAATACTGGCCCTGTAATTACTTGGTATCGGATCAATACCAAAATTTGCAGTATCGCCCACCCCTATTTAAAACCACCAATTATGGCTTCATGCTCCATATTAATCATTGGCTCAAATGCTGCAGCGATTGACAAGCCTACAACATGAAAACAGTGCAAGCTAACTATTGGATATTTTATAATAGATATTTCATTATAATCAGTGACATATATTTACATTTGAAACAATGTGGCATTGTTTACATTTGCTTCTGCCTGCTGCCATATTGATGCTGGTGTGATGGTGGACCCAACATGAGCGTTTAGTACATCTTGCCTATAAGTAGTGCAAGGAGCTTCAATAAAAGCTCTATGGCTTGTGTTCATGTCAGGAACCTGAGACCGTGCAACATGCTTTGATTTCTTGTAGAAACTATGACCGCCAATGACAAGATCTACTCAGAGAATTGCAAGAAATTGGCTTGGAAGAAGTATCTCTGAAAAGTATTTTAGAAGTAGGGTCAAGCAGGAGGGAAAAATGCTGTTTTTTCAAATTCTTAAAAGACACTGGTCTATATAGCAGGATATAGTGCACTAAGGTGCTAGTCCCATAGATGGCAGCAACGCAACTTTTGGATGCCGGCTGCCGTAAAAAAGAAGAAAAAGAAGAAAAGCTCTGGCCGAAGGTTACACCCCGCCTTTCCGAAACCCCGCTGTTCTGAACATAGACTTCAATTCATCATAATAGCGGGGTTTCCCTTTTTTTCAGAGACCCCGCTATTCCGAAAAGGCTATTGGGGAAACCCCTCCATTCCGAAACCCCCCCACTCCGAACTAACCCTAACCTTTACCCACTTCAAAACTGTGCGAGTGCGGCTGGAAGTGGACATCAGCACCACGGATAGCGGTGTTTAATTTCGGAACAGCTGTGTTTTGTTTACTATTTTCACGTAGTACAAAAATAAAAACATAAAACTTGCTACAATTGGTCAGGTACAGTCCGCTGTACGAACTGATTTGGATTAAATCACTGGTTTCCTGCGGGACATTAAAGGATTTCTGATTCTGATTCTGATTTCCCATCACGGCACGGAGAAGGCTGCTCTGCCACTGCAGCGGACGACAAGCTAACATCCATGCTAGATCCATGCTAGCTGCCTCATCGACCCGTGACTAAGCCAACGTTGCGCGCTGCACACCTGATCAACAGGTGAACCAACGGGTTCAACTTCTCCACTTTTGTTCGTCCGACTTCGGAAGAAAAAGTCCAAAAGCGTTTTTGGCTTTTTCTTTGTGACATCCCGTATGTTCAATCACAAGTAGCCTAGTTAGCGTTTAGTGATAGTAGCAGTGGTTTGTGGGGTGTGGGACGTTAGGTGGTGAAAAGACACCTGACCTCAGACCCACCATGTGTTCAGGTGTTGACCATAAGGTGTCGCCATTTAAATAAATAAATGATGCTTAGCCTGGCGGTGGGAAATTTAAGCCTGGCGGGCCGCCAGGGGGAAACCCTGTAATAGTGACCCCTACACACTCCAAGGAGTTTTCATAAATATCAATTTGTTTGTTTTGAATGTTCTCTTTAACATATATCAACTTCACTTCTCGAGCTATATTTAGCAAGATCTGTAGCACAGTTTTTTATGCGGGACTGAATAACTTTTCTAGATGTTATACTTTAACAAAACACAGAACAAAATATTGACACATTTCAACCCAATCCAGTGAAAAATATGCAATTACATAGTAATAGTCACTGAAATGTTGAAGGTTAGCACTGCAGGCCAAATGCAAAAAAATCTGTACTTGAAAATTATTCAGAACATTTATAGGACTTTGCAAGGTCCCATCAATTTAATAGAAGTTTTAACATGATTTATTATTTTATTATATTTGAGAAAGTCCATGATATGAACTATGAAAAGTTCAGCATTTTGGGGGATTTGGCATGGAATGACCCATATACAGTCACAGTCAAAAGTTTACATACACTTGCACAGAACATACAGGTGCATCTCAAATGTTTTTTTTCGTAACTCAATTCAAAAAGTGAGTTATCATGGCATAAAACAAATCCTAGACTAGTCTAAAAATGGCATAGCCATCTGTGCTAAAATAAAAAAAATAAAAAGGTTTTTCTTTTTACCCACCCTTATTCAGAACCAACAGATTCAGAGACGATGCCATGTCTACTGCTCTTCACTCAGTCTTCAGTTACATCAAAATGCTGTTTGTTGACTTCAGCTCAGCATTCAACACAATATCACCCATGAAGTTGATTGGAAAACATAACACTCTTGGCTTCCTTACAAGTGGACCCCAGAGAGTTCTGATTGGCACAGGCAGCAGGCAGATCAAGTCTCGAATATCTGCATGCATCCATTATACATGCCCATGCTGGATTTAAATGTCTTTGTCGCTGCCCCACATGCCTCTGACTTAGTTTTGTTTAGCCTCTGAACCCTAGCTGGCTAGCTACACCAAAGAATGAAATACACTGTGACCCACAGAAAAGAGACACAGCTGTAATTTAACAATGGCACAATAGTGCAATAACAGTCATTAACTGCTGCAGGAATTAAATGGTTTTGAATTCAGAAATCAATGTATTGCAGAGAAGGCACCCGGAACTGCAGCCATCTACCTCCAAACACTGGTCAGACCAGCAAAGACAGCAAGCAAAGCCTGCTCAGCAAAGTCACGACTTCTCTCTGTTCTGGCGCCTCAGTGGTGATACAAACTCCTGACCAATGTCAGGACA